>MNCI01001551.1:126160-170685 GCA_015680685.1 Gnetum montanum
TTTACCTTTATCCTCCACCAAGATGAACAATTGCATTGGTGTGATTTAGAAGGTAACATAGTGTTACCTCCTAATCACTTAGTCCCAAGCATGCTTCTTTGTTCTCTCACACGAATTGGTACGTAGCACTTACAGGCAGAGTATGTTGTGCATGAACATGACTTGAGAGAGTATCGACCCACAGAGGCACAATGCCAAAGGGATTTACAATAGGAGAGACATTACAAATCTATGAAGGGAAAGTGGTCTCAGGATGTTCCATATGTCCTAAGTGAAAATGAGGATGGTGAACTTGCCTCTGGAGGTTTTCCACAAAATGATGTTCCTCTCATTGACTTCGGTCAAGGAGTTGTATATCGGAATCTTCACTCAACTATTCATAACCCAGGTTCTGATACCAATGGACACAAAGAGTCTAAAAAAGGAACATGAACATGTGACATTAATGGACATTCTGATCATAACTACGATCAAGGCCAAGACCACCAAAGAGAAGGTGATAGACATCGTCATGGTGCTAGTCCTCCTTCCTCTTCACCTTCATCATCTCCTTCCCCCTCTCCTTTGGGATCTAAATGCAGTCACAAAGGGAAAGACCATGAGGAAAATGGTAAGTGAAATAGAGATCATAGACAAAGGGGATGAAGGCATTCCAAAGAAACACATCACGAAAGAAGGGAGAGTAGGGAACATCGTAGGCATCATAGATGCCATAGACAATACAATCATGATGAACCCCTACTCACAACCCAAAGTATGTTAGACATAATAGAGGTCATTAGGATTCCAACAAGGCACTAGAAGGATAGTAGGATCAAAAGACTAGACATGAACAACATCCCATGATTTGACAATGGATACAATGTTGATCCTTAGAACCATCTATAAGCATTTCATGATGCACATGCCTTGCAAAATATAGAAAATTAGTGGCAAAAACTAAAGTTATTTCCATAGACACTGATCAAGAAAGTGGAAATCTGGTATTGGTCCTTAGAACCAGAATCCATTCATCGATGGAGTACCATGTTAGAGTTATTCAACGATAAGTATCAAACTTACTCCTAAGTGTCCAACTTGTGTAGGCAAATCCAAGGATGGAAACAAGGAGGACACCAACCCTTGTATGCTACCACGGGCCAATATTATGCATTATTACATCGTTGCCTTGGCCATGGTTACTCACAAAGGGAACAACTATGCCATCTCATGGATGGGCTTAGGTATGAAACACGAAGAACCCTTGGGACTTATGCCCAAGGAAGGCTATCTGAGCTTAGAGCCCATCAAATACAAACATTTTTGGAGCAAGTTTCCAAGGAGGAAGGTGAGTTAAGGAAAAGAAAAAGTGTAGAGGAATACAATAGAGATCCTTCCCTCTGAAAGAAGGAAGTTAGATTTTCTGAAGATGAAGAAGAGTCACCACTCGAAGAGATGGTGAATAGGAAGACTTTTCCCATTCAAAAATTTGCATAAGATGTATCAGCAAATGTAGATTAAATATGGAACTCCCTAGATGATAAATTTTAAACCATTCTAAAAATAGTCGAGGATTCTAGAGAGCAAAGTAGTGACCAAGAAAGAAGGAAAAAGAAAGAAGCTAAGTCTACACGTAACAAAGGTAAGGGAAAAGTTGCCATCATTGAAGAAGTTGTGGATTTGAACATAGAAAATGATGGTGGAAGTGAGATATGCCAATATGATCATCCTAAAGGATGTTTCCCAGTAGTCTCACATCTACAAGAGTCTGGGGTGTATGCACTAAACCCATGATTAAACAGACGGCAAGCACCTAGAAGGTTTCCTTATCCTCAAGGTAACCTAAGGCAGTTTCACCAACCCTTAATGTATTATTCGAGTGGAGCTCCACCACAATCGAATGAATAGTATCAACAATGGAAATACCCATAATCATGGGGAATGCGATTACCACATCAGTAATACCCTGACCGTCAACCTGACCAATATGGGTACTATGTGTAGTAGCCAATCTCTCCACATGAATCCACTAGTCCCATCGCTCCTCAGCCTCACTACCAGACTCACAAGTACTATAGAACTCCTTCTCTTAGGAGTGATGTTGTACAAACGTACTATCCTTCTCATCTGACTACACCTCTTCCACCATTAGCTCCATTACCACCTATTCTAACTATGTAGGGTGAGCTTCCTTCCTAGCTATAGCAATGTAATGCTACAAGGGCTATCAATCCTCAACCTACTGTTGGTTCAGGAACCTTCTTTAGAACCAACAGTCCAACCAAGTCCTTATAGCCACAAGTGGCTAATTGTCCAATTTCCTCACCATCATTTGAATCTTTGGAGCTTCCTTTGAACCAAAAATTGCACCTAATGCACATTGTCATGTTGACTCATGCCATTATCAATTGGATTAAAGCTAGCCATCTTCCTAGGAAATTCTCTGATCTTGGAAATCCTCTTATATATTTACAAATCACTAGGAATGAGCCTTGCAAAGCTCTTTTGGATTCAGGTTTTGGTGTTAACTTAATCTCTCAAGAAATGTACAAAGCCTAGAACCTGCCTCCACTAAAAAAGAGTAACATTCGTTTGGAGTTGGCCAACCAGTCCATCACTATCCCATTAGGACTAGTGGAGGACATTGTCACCACTATTTCTGGGTGGTCGTATCCAACTGATTTCCTAGTGATTCAAGTCAACAACTATAAGGGGGACTTCCCAATCATAATGGGAAGAGCATGGCTAAGCACGATTGATGCATGCTTAGGAATACATGATCTTTCCCTAGAAATATCAAAGGAAAATACATTTGGAAAGATCAAGAAGAAGAAAGTTTCATGCATTGCATACAGTGACATAGGGTGCAACTGCATGCAGAAGTTATGGTTTGTATAATGTTTAACATTGCCTACATGCAACCAGTGTGCACAAGTGACTAACATATAAAGATGCTTATATGTAGCAGCCACAAGACAGGAAGGCACCCAGTGGCTAACAGTTGACCAAAAGAGTAATTCAACTCTATGCATGGAACCAACTAAGAGATTAACTTGTGCCTATACTGATAGCATAGATACATTAGAGCAAGTCCATCGCCAAGTTCCAAGTCTTGACATTAGAAATATCAACTAGGGGAAGTTGGAAACTCTTGACGAGTTTAAGTGAGAGCCCCTCAAATTAAAACCATTGCCCACCGGTATGAAATATACATTTCTCCAGAATGGCAAATCGGTAATCATTAATGCTAAGCTCACTCCTCAACAAAAATAAAGATTGCTAAAGATGGTAAATAAATGGACAAAAGCCTTTGCTTGGTCATATCCTAAATTAACTGGAATAGATCTTAGGATATGCCAACATAGAATTTACACTGACCCCTCCATGAAGCCTCGATGACAACTGCAAAGGCAACTAAACCCAAATCTTAAGCAAGTGGTTAAAGAAGAAATTGAACTTCTAAAAGCTGGGTTCATCTTCCCCATTGCTAATAGTGAATGGGTTAGTCCATTAGTCATTGTGCCTAAAAAGGAAGGTAAATGGAGGGTGTGTATAGACTTTAGGCTATTAAACATGACAATGTTTAAAGACCATTTCCCATTACCATTCGTTGACCAAGTCCTAGATACCATTGTGGGGCATTGCTACTATAGTTTTCTAGATGGTTACAGTGGATAAAATCAAATTCAAATAGCACCAAAAGACCAAGCCAAAACTACATTCACAAGTCCTTGGGGGACATTTGCATACAGGCAGTTGCCGTTTGGCTTATGTAATGCCCCAACAACATTCCAACATTTGGGTCTAAGTAGATTTCAATAGCAAATAGGGAATGGTGTGGAGGTCTTTATGGATAATTTTTCCACCTATGGAGCAGACTTCGAATAAGCATTGGACCAGTTAGAGAAAGTACTGAAATGATGTGTAGAAACCAACTTAAGACTCAATTGGAAAAAAAGCCATTTAATGGTCCAAGAAGGCATTGTGTTAGGGCATAAGATTTCACAAACAGGGATAGAGGTAGATTCTGAAAAGTTTAAAGTCATCCAAGGAATCACTCATCAACTTGAAACTATAAAAGATATCTGATCATTCCTTGGACATACTGGCTACTATAGATGCTTCATCGAAAACTTTTCAAAGATTGCAAAATCATTGGTAGAATTAACGAAGAAGGAGACACCCTTTGAATGAACCAAGGAATGTGAGCTAGCTTTCCAAACCTTGAAATAGAAGCTCATAGAAACACCCATTCTACAAGCTCTTGACCAATCCATACCATTCCACATAATGACCAACGCATCCAACTTTGCTTTAGGAGCTATACTTACATAGTTAAATGACCAAAACCCTATTACAGTCACTGTGCAAGTCAAAGTATTACTGGTGCATAGCTCAATTACACTACAATAGAAAAAGAATTAATGGTTGTGGTGTTTGCACTAGAAAAATTTAGGTACTATGTATTGGACTATAAAATATTTGTACACATGGATCATAGTGCAATATGGTTCCTAATGAATAAACCAATGGTGAGCTCTCTTATCATACAATGGCTCATGATCTTGCAGGAGTTTGATCTTACAATGATCGATCGTAAAGGCATTGAGAATGTTTTGGGTGATCACTTATCTTGATTACGATGGGACAACAAAGAGGATGAATATCCAATTTTTGACTGCTTTCCTAATGAACTCCTCTTTGCAGGTGTAATAAAAAATCAATTAACCATAGAGACAAACTGGTATAGTAGCATTTTTACTTATCTTCTCACACAAGAAACACCACAAGGGCTAGATGTTAAAAAGAAACAACAGTTTCTTCACTAAGCCAAATATTTCATGGAAATCAACAGACACCTTTATAAGGTATGTTCTGATGGCTTGGTTCGATGGTTTGTTCCTGATCAAGATCAATTGCGAGTTCTCCAAGATGCTCATGAGGGCCCTTGTGGGGGTCATTACGCTGGGACACGAGTAGCCATTAAAATCTTGCTTGTAGGATATTATTGGCCTACATTGTTCCAAGATGCTCATCATTTCATCTAATCTTGTGAGTGTTGCTAATGTGATGGAGGAATAACTGCTAGAATGGAGGGTCCACAATAATGGATTCAACCTTTAGAACCCTTCAACATATGGGGAATTGATTTTATGGGGCCTATCACACCGATGTCCAATGGAAAAGCCTACATTGTTGTTGTTGTTAACTATTTTACAAAGTGGGTAGAAGCAGCCACTATTACTGACTATACATCATCTACTGCTGCACAATTTGTTCAACAACAAATTGTAAATAGGTTTGGATGCCTTGTGAACTTATTTTCGAAAATGGTACACATTTTATAGGTGCAACCTTTCGAAAATTAATGCAACACTTAGGAGTTGAGCATAAGTTGACTACCCCATATCATCCTTAAGCGAATGCTCAAGCTGAAGTCACCAATAGGGAGATCACAAAAATATTGACATGAACCATTAGCAAATATAGGTGAGACTAGAGCACCAAATTGAATGATGCTCTTTGGGCATACCACTCCACATGGAAACTCCCTATAGGCTATTCTCCCTATGAGTTAGTATATGGTAAACTTCCAACACTCCCTATCCAAGCTGAGCTTCGTACTCTATATTTAGCATGTCACCTCGACCTCAACCTCAGTCTAGCATAGAAAGAACGACTAATGAATCTTAACTTGCTAGATGAAAATCGATTAGCTACCCTGTCATCCAACAAATTGCACAAGGCCTTCAACAAGCAATGTCATGACCTAATAATTAGGAAAGATAGATACCAACCAGGAGATAAGGTTCTTTATTGGAATCCCACACATGTGCCATAATGAACTAAATTTTAAATGTTGTGGAAGGACCTTATATCATTCATGAAACTTTTCCTTCAAGGGTCATGATGATCTATAAACCTAAAATCCTGGATAGGAAATTATTAGTCAACATCCAGCAAACCAAATCTTCCCATGATCCTAAAACAACCAGTACTAACACTACCTCTATTAATGGACAACCTTGCTCATTATTTCGAATCTCCTCCTTCCAACTCAATCATGGGGGAGATGGCCACTAATGCTAACCATTCTAAAGCCCCCAGTTCCTTTGTCTTTTCTATTTTACACATTTTTGTTTTACACATTCTTCATCTTTACTTATTTTTTTTACACCATCGTTAACATTTTTACTATTTCTTCCTCTCTTACATTTTGTTTGAATTACTCTCACTCATTGTATAATAAGTGCCCATGATGGTGGATTGTACTATAATGGTGTTGATTGCTAATGTTTGGTTTTTACTTGTGACTTTTAATGTTGATGCTAAGATATGGTTTCTTTTGATAAAATAGGCAATGAGTCCACGCCATCCATCCATTCATACAACTCCATGGTTTCCCTTTGTTTTGGAAATGTACTGTCCTTTTTTCTAACCAAACTTATTAATGAATTGATGGCTTGGTATTCTTCAAACCAAGGAAAGATACAAATGGATTGAAAAGGGTGTGACTTCAAGGGGATTCGACACATTTGTGCTAGCTATTCTCTTGGGTACTTGGATATTTTTCATAGGTTTTCCGCCATTCCACTATTGACCAATATTAGGAAGTTGACTAAGTCAAATAAGTCTTTGCATGGTGTAGTTCTCACTAAAAAAAATTGGTGGGAATTCAAAGCACACCCCTTAGACATAATAAAGAAACATGGGCTACAAGCACTAGTTATGGCACTAAAAAGATATGTTACCCATGCCTGAAGGTTTCCTCTAACTATGGCCCTTCCTCACTTCATGTTTCTCTATTGTTCTCCTTTTGGAATGGTGGTTGCTTTGTGAAAGCATTTACATTGCTTCAGGAGGATGGGTTGGTCAAGTATGTTGATGCAAGGTCACTGGATGTGGTTAGATTTAAGTTGGATTTGGGCCGAATTTTATTAAGTCACCTTAATCACATACTACACAAGGAACTTTACATAATCTTGATTTTGGGATTCCATTTCATTCCATTCTTTCTTTCTGTATTACTTTCCATATTCCACCTCATTGTCAATTTTATGATTAGTATATATCTTGGTTGACACATTGTTATTCGTTGGTAAATTCTTGTGGGTAAGTTCTTAACCATTGTTTCCATATGAAATTCATAGAGCCTATGGACTCTTTGGATTGTGGGTTTGTCAGGGAATCAGGGGCATGAGCCTACTTTGGGAAAGACCCACTGGCATTCCTTTTTGGTGCAATTGTTAAGTTCTTTTCCTTAAACATTTCCTACAATCAACTATTTCTTGTTTCACCCCATCCATAACATCCATTTTTGTTTTTGTTTTATTGGCTTCACTGTTGTTATTTCTCTCATCTTTCTTGTTCTTTCATTTTCCACCCTATTGCTACCAAAGGTTTTCTTTTGGTTGTGGGGGCTTGTTGCAAATTTTTCCATTTCATTACTTATCTCACCCCTACACCTTGGGTAGCTATTTTGCAAACCTCTAACCCAGTATCTACCATACCCACAACCTAGCTAATGTGCTTCATATTGAGGCAAGGTATCAATTACATTATATCTTATCTAACCTTACTAATTTGTGATCGTGTTGTGTGCGCAGATGGCGATCACATGAATAATGGACTGGGATAAAATGGAGCACTCAAGATGGACTAGAGCAAAAAACACTTATGCAAGGAATAAGCTTGATCATGTGGCCATGGATGAACAACAGTGTGCACATTTTAGACATCGACAACAACGTGCCTCATTTTCTTTTCTCTCTCTCTTCATGTTGTCAAATGGGGTTTGAATGTCATTTATGTATAGTGTTCACCACAATGGTTATGAACACCAATGCTGTAATATGTTTGTTGATCCATTCACCTGGCACTTTGAGTCTGTCATTCCATGTCACTGTCAGTTGTCGTTCAGTCAATAATCCCATACCTTCCTAATATTTTGTAAGGAACTTGAGGGAGAGTTTTCATTCAGTCATGGGGGTATGATGAGTTGCGATATTGGACCCGTGATATCGAGTACGTGATATCGAAGGTGTCAAAGCGATATTGGACATGCAATATCAGAGCTTTTCTCATCACCTATAAATAAGAGACAAGGGCACTTGATTTCATAGTTAGTTTTCTTAGTCCCTTAGCCGAACTCTTGCAGTTTTCCTTTTCCAGAGTTAGAATTATTTTTGAGTGTCCGTAGTAGGAGTCATAAAGTGAACAAATGTTTATTCAAGCATTGTGTACCTAAGCACACCTTGTGTCTAGAAATAAAGACGAACTTTGTTATAAACCTTGCAACATTTAGAATAGCTTAATTATTTCATTTAAATGTTATTTACTGTTCCTTGCTACTCTCATTAGTTAATTAATGTTATTTTATTAAATTGTTAATTATCAACGAATTAGAACACTTAATACAACCACTTCAAGCATACGTGAAACACTTGGTAATCTAGTAACAACTAGCTTTTGGTAATCCTAGTAGTGTTACACTAGTTTAGGATGTGTCCAGCAAGTGGGAACGGATGCTGGTGTTAGGACTAGTTAGAGCATAGTTGATTAGTGAAATTAAATTAGTTAACTCAATTATTTTATTTCTCCATTTCAAGCACTAGGAACATAAAACATAAAAAACATAAAAATCATATACATGAAGTTTACTTAACCATACAATCGTGCCTTACAAGTAAGCTTGGGAAGACAACGATCACATAACCCATCCTTATTCCATGTAAGTGCATAAGCACTTAATCCTTGCAGTTCAACCGAATTACTCATAAATGCTCGTATTTGTATGGTTGGGCGTAGGGGTACCTCACCGCTCATCACCTACCAGAATCAAACCTATGACTTGGAACTTTCAAATTAAGAGTCTTACCATTGTTAACCTAGTAGGAATTAGGGTTTATGGTGGGTACTCAATATAGGGGTATTTTTGTTAGTTTTGTAAGAGATTTAGTTAATATGTTATTATGCTGTATTTATTTTAATGTCTAGTTTTTTATTTGAGTTAACTTCTTTATTAGGTGTTGTAGTTGCTAAGTTGTTAATGTTTTACTTGTAATAGGTTCTAGATTATAGGTTGTATAATATTTATTTTAAGCTTTTATAGTAGTTGATGAGTAGCGGGTATTCCCTATGACCAACCATACAAATCACTAACGTGTATGCATGACTCAATTGAATTCCATGGACTATATTTTACTTAAGTGGCCTATATTCTTAAGTGTAAAAAATGTGATTACTAGTCATTGTCTTCTCAGTCAACACTTGTGTAAATCTATTAATATGGTTAAGTGTGATTGAGGTGTAAGATATTTATTTTTATAATTTGTATTATTTTATGTTTATGTGAAATGATTAAATAAAGGAAGATTTAACATTTAAATTAACTAATTAATTAACTAACTATCCTAGACATGGAGCATCGATTTCCACTTTCCATAGATATCCTGAATGTACATTAACACTACTGAGTTACCAAGTGTCTACTATTGAGCATACTAAGTATCCACTACTGGGATTACTAAGTGTTAATATATTATGCTTGAAGTCGCCATACTCACATTACTTATAGGTTTAAATATTAATTGCTTAAAGAAAAAAGTAAATTACAAGGAAATTTAAACTAATCCAAGTGCTACAATGGATGAAAGAAATCTCAATTTAATGTCATTTATGTAACTGTGTCTAAGTACATATTGCACTTAAATAAAATTTTGTACAATCAATTTAATCTACATGTAGGCAGTCAAAGGAAAATCTTTACTAACTTTTACAAAAATAAATTATAAGAGTTTGGCTAAGGAAAATGATCAAACAATGCCATAAATGCAAAGGGCGTGTGCACTTATATAGGTAATGACTGCATTAGTGTTGATGCACATGTATCAATGGATCCTAAGATGTATCAATGGGAATGTGTTGATGGGGCTACATCAATGGGCATGCATCGATGCAATCACCTTATTGATATTTCATCATACCCCTATGAGTAACTGAAAAACAAATATGGAGTCAAATTTCTTACAAGATTTGGGGAAGTATGGAACTATATTAACTATTTAACTAATAGACTCACTAACTAACTTGTGGACCATTGAACTTAGGGTAGGATGAGTACCTTTCCCAAACAAAAACTTAAATAATCAAAGTGCACACACTGAATTTAATGTGGTTCCTCAACTTGGGTAGTCCACACAGGAAGGGTAGATTGCAAGCACACCTTTGGACTTTGTTACTCTCAAAATGTGGTTGAAGGATCCACACCCTGTATAGTTGTCAAGCCCTACTCTAGAGTGGTGTACTACAGCACCAATCACTCAATTCCACAAGGTCCTAGTAGGCTTGGAAATGTGATTTAAGACTTCCACAACCTTTACAATCTTAAGCTCATCATCCGAGTATTGTACCATAGCACCAACAACTCAATCCCACAAGATCTCAACAAGCTCAAGCACATCAACCCTACAAGGCAACAAGAATAAGAATTACAAGGAATAATTGCAACTCAATTTGTTGATCCTTGCATAGTTAGGTATATCACACTTTACAAAGCCAAAATGATTAGACAATGAGATGCAATAGAGAATTCAATGATTACAAATGATTGTACAAGGAATACAATAATTCTTACACTTTTTCCAATGCACATCAACTCTTCTTATAGCTACCGTGTTGCTAAATCCTTCTTGAAACTAGTGCAATGGCTAGCTAATGGTTTCTAATAGTCATGAGAGATGCCTTTCCCACACCTAAGATGTCTCTTTGAATTTGTCTTTAATTCTGGGAAGACGTATTTATCTTTTGAAAGAAGTCTTTCTGAAGTCTCTACTCTAGAAGACATCTTTCTAGACTTGGTCTGTAATCTATATAGATGTCTTTGTCTTGTGAAAGACATCTTTGTCTAAGAAAGATGTCTTGCTATTTCTATAGACATATTTGTCTAAGTTCTCTTCAAATCTTCCAAGATATTTGCTACTTTCCAAAGACATCTTTCTTCACTTTCTCTTGCATGATGAATGCATCATTCCTTGTCCGCAACCTTGATCTTTTGTATTCTCTAATGATGTCCACTTTGCTTATATAATATTAGGTCCTTTTCCATGTTCTTTGGATGTTCATTTGATGACATGTGTGTGACCTCCTTCTTTGAGCTCTAGGATAGTTCGTTCCTTGTCCTCTTTAGCTCATCTTGATTTCTTGTGTATGTAGTCCTAAAAACATAATAATCATACAACCATACAAAAAAATTTTATCTCCATTTTACTTAAGATTTTGAGCACACCAAAACACACCAAAAGGTCCACATAACTAACTCTAAGTGCCACATTTACAAAAATGATTGTATAGGTTATAGAAAATAATGCTTGACTTATTATTATAAAATTTGTTAAGCATCTAGTTAAATGATGATAGGTAAAATGAAGTCTTTGCATCATGCCTAGAGATGAAGGTTTCTATGGTGTGGAGGATCCTTCACCATGTCCTAGCCCTATTTGTGATTAAGGTTGTCTTACTGCTACTGAAAATTTAAAGGTGTCCAAGAGTACCTTCATTTTCTTTTTTTTTCTTTTGTTCCATGCATTGTAGATGATCTAGGCTACTTCACCTAGATGAGTTGATGCTGGAATATCCCATGGACATGATAGTGAAGGAAACATTTCCTTCATGTTGACAAACTAGGCTACAAATTTTTTATGTTCCATATAAATTATTTTGATAAGATTTTATAGTTTTTAGTAGTCACTTATTCTCCTAGTCAAGTTCTTAACAATAGATCATTAATTAGTGAATTTTTTTATGGAGACTACAAGTTCTATGTTAGTCACTTCTAACTTTTGTTTGGTCTCCTTATGGAGCTTTGCCTCATAAAGATGATAAGAGTTAGCCACCTATTTCTCTAATTCTATCCTAGGCCTCTTCATGGCTAGCATTACCAAATTTGTATAGTGGAGGTTGGAAAGCTTCATGTACTCAGTCATCTCTTTAATCTATAACTTTTTTAGGTGGAGTTTTGCTTGATTATATGTGTTGAGTCCATCAAAGATGGGCTACCATGCATCACCTCTCTATTGGAGATGTTGGATGGCCTTGTTCACCTTTCCCTTAGCTAACTTGGTTTCCTTCTAATTTATATCCTTAAGCATTTCAACCTAATCTCTATAGTGGTTCTTCACCTGTTCATATTTTAGGGCTTTATTTTTCCAAGTAACAGTCTCAATAGTAGTATTTTGGTGAAGGGTCTAAACATCTTCCATTGAGAAATTTCTATTATTTGTAGCCAACCTTCTTAGATGTAAGTTTACCTTAGCAAGTTATTCCTATTGCTGGCAAATGTATTCCATCATTTGGTCTTTCTATTGCTCAACATTCCTCAGACAGTGATTAACATGGATTAGTACTAAGTTCTCCTTATGAACTTATGAGAGATCATGGTCAGTGTTCTTAGCCATTGCTTCTAATAGTAATGCCTTAAAGATCATCACATCCTTGGCATTCTTAGCCTTTTGATATTTTTATTGAAGCTGTTGGAAAGCTTCATCTCTTGTCAACTCTTACTTGAGAATGATAGGATCATAGAGGTGGGATCTAAGTTCTACAACCTTAACGACCAATTGTCAATTACTAGCAATGGCCTTCTTAAGTTGCACAATTGCAATTAATAACTTGTGTCTGATCTCCAATAACTATGATTGGATTGCTATTATGTCTTCTAGAAGATCAAAGATATTTGAAAGTAGTTGTTTGTATCCCAAAAGTCTTTCCAATACTACCTCATGTTAGGCAGTGCTCATCCTTCTACTTCCTAGTGCTACTAAAGTAAGTACATCTACCATTGTAGCAATGTCAAGAATAGATATAGCATGAGCATTCAAAGCTTCTTCAACATGGTTTATCACTAGCTCTACTATTATCTATTGGCCCTTATGTGACTTGATCAAAACTATTACTCCTTTACCTTCTTCTAGCATTACAAAGAAGGCTACTGCATTCCTAGAAATTTCAAGAAATGCTTGTCCTAGAATGGCCGCAGTAACTTCTCTATCATTATGATTGGAGTAGGTAGATTCTTGATGTCTTTGTGATGAGAATAATGGTGTAGTCTCACTATCTAGCTAGCAAATGATCCTTTATGAGCTCATTTAGATGACTTGTGGCTAGATAGTACACTGAAGGCTATCCACCACCCCTAGGATCTTGTTATTATTATAGCTATTGCTCTTTGAGCTTCCTTAATCATTTTGTATCTATTAACATTTTAGGTGTTGTCTTTGGTACTTCAAGTGGTGAGGGTGGTGGTTGCTCCTCTTGAAGATTGGTAGAAGCATTTTCCTTCATCATCTCCTACTAAGATGTAGTAGGAGATTTATGAATTGTATCATTTAAGTAGTAGGTTATGCCTCTTATTTTGTAGAGATTTCTAATCAAGCATGTAAATGGGAGTGTCTTTCTACCCTTCTCATTTTCCTTAAAACATTTTTTAATCTCCAGGAAAATGAATTACAGTAGGTTAACTGAGAATTTCCCACTCAAAGTTGTACATGCATGGGCAAAGAAATCTACAATCCTGTTGGGCCTCACCATTGGATTGAGGTGATACATTGTGATTTTAAAGTATGCATACTCTACCTTGGTAAGGGCATTGTACTCCTTGTGGTCACTCCATAGCATTGATGAACTTACTCCTTTTTGGCCTCTGGATCTGCTTGTGTGGAGATCTCTACCAACTTTACCCCTATGTTAGGTAAATCAAGAGCTTCTACTATGACCTCAACTAAGTAGGAGATGGTCCTGTCTTTTAGTTACACATTACCATCTATTTGTTAGTTATTGAAGAAGATGTAGGTTTTTCCCATGTACCATTCTCCACTAGTGAATAACATGAGCAAGAAGACCCTTGTTGTTGTGTTCAGACCTCTTTTGGTGCTAGCTTTAGGAATGGTCTAAAATTCAACTCCTACAAGATGGAGCTTTAAATTTTCTTATTTTGAACCTTCTCTAGGTATAATTCTATAAGTATGACCTCTAAATTAGGTCTTGATCTTAGGGCTTCATCCCACCATGACTAACCTATCTCTACCATAGGAATTTGTTGGACAAATTCCACCTCAGGCTCCTCTCATAAGAGCCTGGTAGCATGAGTAGCTTTAGTTGCTTACTTTGGGGGTTACTGTTGTTGTTGTTGTTGTTATTTTTTTTTTGATCCTTCCTCCTTGTTGTTGCTTTTTCTAGGGATTTTATGACCATCCTACCTTTGGTCCTCTCTTCAATGCCATCTATGATCATAAACATAACCCAGTATTAGTTATTAGGCATAATCTGTTAGTTCCTTTGGATACCTTTCTTTATTAGATCAAGTTATGTTTATTATTTAGGCATTTAAATTTCATTGTTAAGTTCTTATTGAGTGATCACACACTTATGATATTATTTTATTGATGTTCTAACAAAGGTTGATTGTTGATATTATCTCTTGTGATTATTAGTTTAATATTATTTTAATACGCTATTTATGGGAAGTTAGAAAAATTTCTAAATTTTTTTATGAAATCCTAGTGTTTAATTCCTCCATGATGTAAAATGTACTTTCGATATCTTAAGGATCAAAGAAAGGATGAAATTGGGTAAGCAATTTGAAAGCTAGGGCTCTTGGAAGATGCTTTAGCTTTGAAAAATGACAAAAACGCCTCTTGCATTTGGAATAAATAGTGAAAAATGAGCTAAGTATCACATGTATATATAGTATTTTTATCATGCATTGACAAGGATGCATCGATGGGGCTACATTAACTCATCACATTCTGTCAATAGGGTTGCATCAGCGTAGTTATTCATAGTTCTAGTTTTCACTTAATGATGAATCTTGTTTTAACTAGCTCAAATAGCAGATATTCGATATCGATGCCTTGATATTGGATACCCAATGTCAAAGCGTAAGATGTGAGGTCGAATATCCACTATCGCAGGGTATATGCCAGCCTATAAATATAGCACGTGGGATCATGATTTTCAAATAGTTTTTATCATAGCATAGCGAAGCTCTTGCAGTTTGTTTTCTCCAAAGCTAGAATATTTTCTGAGTGCTTGTAGTAAGAGTCTAAGTGTGTACAAACCTTTATTTGAGCACTGATGTACATGAGCACAGTAGTGTAATGGGAATGAAGACAAGTCCTTTTGATAATCCTTATAGCACCGAGAATAGATTAATGTTTCCTTTAATGCATTCATTATTTATGCACTTTACTTTAATGCATTTTCAATTGTTAATAAACATAAGCATGACTACTTCGAGCATATATATAGCCCTAGGTAACCCATAAATGCTTAATGTTTGGTAACCCAGCAGTGCTATATGCATTCAAGATGTGTCCAAGAGAGTGGGAATAGGTACTTGTGTTAGACTAGCTAGGAAGTAGATGAATTAGTTCTTAAATTACTCTACCTTTCATTCTTGTTCTAAGTGGTTAAACTTATAAATTTAAAATGATAAAAATCACATACCTCAGTTGCACTTAACCATATACTTGTACCTCACAATTGGAATTGAGAAGACAACGATTGTTCCAATTAGATTTCACTTCCTTGAAACCGATGTACTTAAGAACTTAAAGTCTGCAAAGTTTGATCAGACCATGTGTGAATGCTTATGATTCATATGGTTGGGCATATGGGTACCTCACCACTCATCATTGACGTAATTGCTAGGGACCTTTTGGTTGCTACATGCACTAACTAGGATTTAGTAAAAATTATTCAAATCATTGAAACAAACCTTAGAGTCATATCACATCTTAAGATTACTACAACAATATTTAGAAGCACACTGCAATTTTTATTTCCTAACATAAAATGTCATCTTCTCCTGTCATCTTCTCATAGGAGTGATTCTACATCCAAGTCTAATGGAGTACATCAACATGTGCCTTAGTAATACTGAGTGGTATATTCTCATCCTAATGAGTATGTACCAAATCTCACCTTCATCCTACAATAGGATGAACAACTGTAGTGGCATGACATGAAGGGCAACATTGTGTTGTTTCCCGATCGATCCATTCTTGTAATGCTCCAAAAAATGCTTATATGATGGGGTCTCCAAGGACTTCATGCTGAGTACGTGATGTGGGGTAGTGATGCTAAGGATTATCATCTTACTGAGGTACAACATCTAAGAAATTGATAGCTATAATAGCATCATGAATCTACAAAGGAAAAAGGATTTAATGATTCCCCATTCTTGTTGTACCAAAAAGATGATGGAAAGCCCTTCTCTAGGGGCTTTTCATTTAGTGAAATTCCTCTCTTTGACTTCTGTGAAGGAGGTCAAAACTAGAACTTGCAGTCCATGATTCACAATCTTGGTTTTGGCAAGAATGGATCCAATGACAAAGAAGGATCTAGAGAGGTAAGTCAAGGCATGGATGCACACAAGAAACAAGATCATGATTGTGGTCATGATCACTAAAGAGGTGGTAGCAGGTACCATGATGGTGATAGTCCTTCTTCCTCTTCAACTTCATCATCTTCTTCTTCTTCTTTTGGGTTTGATCACAACCACAAAGGGTGTGACCATGATGGAGGTAATTGACAAGACCAAAATGATTGAAGGGACCGTTGGGCGGGCCAAGATCAAGGGCACAGGCATTCAATAGAGATGCAATACCTTGAATGAATGGGTAGTAGAGGGCATTGGAGGCATAAAATCATGGCCTCAATGAGCCTTTTCTTGCTATCCAGATAATGCTAAACATCACAAAGGTAGTACGAATTCCAACAAGCCATGTAAAGGATAGTCAGATCAAAAGACTAAATATGAACAATATCCCTAGGTTTGAAAGGGGATATAACTTAGATATGCAAAACCATCTCCAAGCTTTTCAAGATGCATGTGCCTTGCAAAATATAGAGAATGAGTGGCAAAAACTTAAGTTGTTCCCAAGGACACTCATTAAAGAAGTAGAGAATCGGTATTGGTCCTTAGAATCAGAATCTATTATAAAGTGGAGTACAATGCTTGAATTATTCAATGAAAAATATCAAACATACTCTAGAATGTCCAACTTGAGAAGGAATATCCAAGGATGGAAACAAGAAACACATGAACCCTTGAATGCCACCATCAATCCATACTATTCTTTAATGCATAGATGTCCTGGCCATGGTTATTCTCAATTGGATTAACTTTGCCACATTGCAGACAAGCTTTAATCTGAAATGAGGAGCATCTATGCCCAAGGACAACTGTCAAAATGATGTGCCCATCAGATCCAAAGATTGATTGAGCAAGTAGGTAAAGAGGAAGGTGAATTATGAAAGTGATAAATTGAAGAAGAGTATAATTGTGATCCTTCCATTCACAAGTGAGAGATTTGATTTTGTGATAGTGAGGAAGAATTAGCACTTGATGAGGTGATGAGTAAGAAAGTCTTACCACTTCAAAAATTTCAATCTAAAATTATGGCCCAGGTTGATTAGTTATGGGACTCCATGGACAGTAGATTTCAATTTGTCTTAAAAATTGCTAATGACTCTAAAGAATAACGTAGTGATCATGAGCACAAGAGGCGCAAGAAAGCTAAACATGCCTATCAAAGACGTAAGCGTAAGATTGCTATAATAAAGGAAGTTGTGGGAAGTGAATCAAATGATGATGATGGGTATGACATCTACCACTATAAACATTCTAAAGGATGTTATCCTATTTTATCACACTTACAAAAATCTGGGGTGTATGCCTTGAATTCATAACTAGCACAAAGGCAAACATCTAGATGATTACCTTATCCTCAAGGTAATTCTAGACAATTCCACCAACAACAACAGTATTATCCAAATGAAAATCCACTGCAACCATATGAGCAATATCAATAGTGGTAGCAACCACAGTCATGGGTGCTAAAACCACCAAGGTAGCAATACCCTTATCGACAACTTGATCCATATGGGTATTATGTTTAGCAACCTCTGTCTCTATGTGATTCCTCCAGTCACATTTCTACTTTCCAATCTTACTACCATCCTTCTGATTATTATTGAACTCATTCTCCACATGCAAGAAGGGATACCACCTTTTACCCTTATCCTCCTCCTGTTCCTACACATTTTCCTCCACCCTTTGCATAGCTACCACTTGCTTCACCTATGTAGGGTAAACTCCTAGCTCAACTACAACAACACAATGCTACCAAGGCCATTAACCTACAACTGGTTCATCAACTGAGTGGTTTGGCTACTTGATCAAAGAAAAGACCTATCTTCTAATCTCATAGTCCACCTAAGCCCTCAAATACACCTATGATTGACAACATTATTTCTTCATCTTCCTCTATATCAAATTCCTTCAAGTCCACTTCAAACCAAACATCACCTAGGATTTATACTATGATGCTTACTCACACTATATCTAATTGGATCCATGTTGGCAACCTTCTCAAGAAGTTAGCAAATCCTAGAAGTCCTCTTATTTATTTGTAGATTGCTAGGAATGAATCATGCAAAGCTCTTGTTGACTTAGGTTCTAGTGACAACCTAATTTCTCATGAGATGTATACTACATGAAACCTGCCTCCTCTTAAGAAGAGTAATATCATATTAGAATTGGTAGACTAATCCATCACTATTCCATTGGAACTAGTGGAAGACATTGTGACCATTATCTATGGGTGGTCTTATCCTACTAATTTCCTAGTGATCAAGATAGAGAACTACAAAGGAGACTTTCCAATCATCATGGGAATTGCATGGCTAAGCACTATTGATGCAAGAATGGGCATTAGAGATCTTTCCCTGGAAATATCTAAAGAAAATGCATTCGAGAAGATCATGAAGAAGCAAGTTCTATGCATTGCATATAGTGATATGAGGTGCAATTATGTGTAGAAACTCTAAGTAGGAAATGAGCATCCATCTCTGCATGTAATTAGTATGCACTAGAAGTTGATATTCAAAGGTATCTATATGCAGCAGCCACAAAACAAGAGGAAACCTAGTGGCTAACCGCTGATTCTGAGAGCAACACACTTTGCATGGAACCAATTGAGAGTCTAACATGTGCATATGTCATAGGAATGAATGAACTAGAGCAAGTTCATCACCAACTCTCTAATGATGCAAATGATGATACCTATTTGGGAGAGTTAGAAATTCCTAAAAACTTCAAGCAAGAGCCCCTTGAACTAAAAATGCTACTAGCCAACATGGAATATGTGTTCTTAAAAAATGGAAAGCTAGTAATAATCAATGAAAATCATGATCCAAAACAAAAAAGATGCTATTGAATGTGATTGAAAAATGGTTAGTAGCCTTTGGCTTGTCATATTTGGAACTCACAAGGATTGATCCTAGGATATGCCAGCATTGCATCTACACCAACCTAGCCATGAAGCCAAAGAGACAACCACAAAGGCAATTGAATCCCAACCTAAAGTAGTTCATCAAAGAGGAAATCAAAGAACTCTTCAAGGTAGGGTTAATTTATCCCATTGCGGATAATGAGTGGGTTAGTCCACTCATTATTGTGTCCAAGAAAGGTGGCAAATTACGGGTTTGCATCGATTTTCAACTACTAAATATGGCAACAGTTAAGGATCATTTTTCATTGCCATTTGTTGATTAGGTATTAGAACAATATCTAAGCATTGCTATTACAATTTTTTGGATGATTATAGTGGCTATAACCAAATCCAAATCACACTAGAGGACCAGGCCAAGACAACATTCACAAGTTCTTGGGGGACTTTTGCATATCACAAGATGCCATTTAGTTTGTGCAATGCCCCTGCTACATTCCAACGCTTGGTTCTAAGCATTTTTCAATAGCAAATCTGTAGTGGTGTGGAAGTTTTCATGGATGACTTCTCCACATATGGAGCTACATTTGAGTAAGCCTTGGACTGCCTTGAGCAAGTGCTAAAAATATGTGTTGAAACAAATCAATAGCTTAATTGGAAAAAGAGTCATCTGATGGTCTAGGAATGAATTATATTGGAACAAAACATATCATAAAAAGGAATTGATCTAGACCTTGAGAAAATAAGGGTCATCGAAGAAATTACCCGCCAACCCAAAACTATCAAAGATGTTCGGTCATTTCTTAGACATACTGGCTACTACTAGCAATTCATAGAGAATTTCTCTGAGATCACAAAATTGTTGGTGGAACTAACAAAGAAAGATGCTCCATTTTTTTGGACCATGGAATGTGAAAAAGCATTTTAGCAATTGAAGGAGAAACTTGTAGAAACTCCAATTCTACAAGCACTTGACTGGTCTAGACGATTTCATGTTATGACAGATGCATCAAATTATGCCTTGGGAGTTGTGCTTACATAGATGGATGACAAGAAACATCCATATTACATCCATTGTGCTAACTAAAGCATTATGGGTGCACAACTGAACTACACTACTATAGAAAAAGAATTGATGGCAATGGTGTTTTCTCTAGAGAAGTTCAGGCACTATGTGTTTGGATACAAAGTGTTTGTATGCACACAAACCACAATTCCATTCACTTCTTGATGAACAAGCCAATGGTAAGCCCCCATGTCATATGGTGGCTAGTGTTCTTATAGGAATTTGATCTTATGATGGTAGATTGAAAGGGCACTAAGAATGTGGTTGTTGAGAACTTGTCCCGATTAAGATGGGACAACAAAGAGGAGGAGAACCCATTATCTGATACATTTCCTGATGAACTCTTCTTTGCTAGGGCTATAACTGAACAATTTCCCAATAAGCCTAACTGATATGATGGCATTCTCACCTATCTTTTCACTTAAGAGATGCCACAAGTGTTGGACCACCAGAAGAAACAACAATTTTTTCACTAGGTGAAATGCTTCATGGAGATCAATGGACACCTCTACAAGTTTGCACCAATGGCCTAGTTCATTGGTGTATCCTTGATGCTAATTAATTGCATGTTTTCCAAGATGCTCATGAAGGTCCTTGTGGGGGCCACTATGCTAGAAGATGCACGGCCATTAAAATCTTGATGGTAGGGTATATTGGCCAACAATCTTCAAGGATGCTCATCAATATGTTCACTCTTGTGAACACTGCCAATGGGATGGTGGAATGACTACTCAAATGGAGGGACCTTAACAATGGATTCAACCACTGGAACCCTTCGACATATGGGGCATTGATTTTATGGATCCCATCATGTCCGTGTTAAATGAAAAGGCATACATCATAGTCGCTATTGACTATTGTACGAAATGGGTAGAAGTAGCAACCTTCATTGACTATACATCTTCTACTATTGCTCAGTTTGTATAAGAAAATATTATAAATAGGTTTGATGTGCCACATGCATTAATTTGTAATAATGGAACTCACTGTACAAGCACTACCTTTTGGAAGCTTATGCAACGTTTGGGGGTTGAACATAAACTCATAACACCCTACCAACCCCAAGCCAATAGTCAAGCTGAGGTCACCAATACGGAAATCATAAGGATTCTAATAAGAACTATTAGCAAATATAAGAAATACTAGAGCTTGAAACTCAAGGATGCCCTTTGGGCCTACTGCTCAACATGGAAACTTCCTATAAGCTATTCTCTTTATGAGCTTGTGTATAGAAAATTACCAACACTTATTCAATTCAAGCTTCGTATAATTTCAATAGCTTATGACCTCGACCTCGACTTGAGTCTAGCACAAAAAGAAAGATTAATAAATCTCTACTTGCTAGACCAAAATCGATTGGTGGTCCTATCATCTAATGAGTCACATAAGGCATTCAACAAAAAGTGCCATGACCTTAAAGTCAGGAAAGTCAAATTTCAACTAGGAGATAAGGTTCTCTAGTGAAATTCCACATATGTACCTCAATGAACTAAGTTCCAAAAATTATGGGAAGGACCTTATATAATTTGTGAAACTTTTCCTTATGGGGTCATGATGATCTACAAATTTGAGAGCCCAAACAAGAAACAATTGGTCAACATATAGCAAGTCAAATCTTTCCATGAGCATAAGCTAGCAAATACAACAAATGCCTCATTGGATGGAAAACCACATTCAATATTTTAGATCTTCTCCTTTTAACTTAGTCATGGGGGAGATGACCATTTGTGCTAACTATATAAGTAGCTCCTTAGTTTTTCGTATTTTTGTTTTACAACTTTTTGTTTTGCACATTCTATATTTTACATTTTCTTGTTTTCATATTATTAATCTTTTTAATTTTTGTTTTACACATCATTAGCACATTTGCTATTTCTTGAATATTTTATAACTTCTTTTCTTTTTTTAAATTTTGGTATGATTTTCTAACTTTTTGTTAATATGTGCTAGGCATAGTGGTAATTCGTTGCTTGATGGTGGTATGTACTATTTAGTTATTTGATTGTTGGTGTCTAGATTCTAGCTTTGAATTTTGTTAAGGATAATTTAGACATGGTTTCTTTTTTGTGCAATAGGCAATGAGTCCACAACATCTGCCCTCCACAAACTCTATGGTTTTCCTTGTTCTGAAAATGTGCAGTCCCTTTTTCATTAATAAAACTATAACAAATTTGTGACTTTGGTAGTTTCTAGACCTAGAAAGGATTCAAAGGTTTGAATAGGGTGTGACTTCAAGGGGATTTAGTATTCTTTATGATTTTTTTTTCTTGCTTGGATGCATGTGTGTTTTCATAGATTTCTTACTGTTCCGTGTTGACCTATAAAAGGAAGTTGAATAAGTCTTTGCATGGTGTGGTTCTCATAAAAAAATTATGGAAATTCAAAGCACACCTCTTAGACAAAATAATCAAGCTACAAGCACTAGTTATGGGACTAGAAACACATGTTATGCATGCCTAAAGATCCCCTCTAACTAAGGCCCTTCCTCACTTTCTAATTCTCTTTTCTTCTCTAATAAGGAATAGCGGTTGTTCTATGGAAGCACTCTTGTGTCTTAGGGGGATGGAGTGATCTTAAAATGGTGATGCGATGTCACTAAATGTGGTTGGTTTTGGTGTGGACTAAGGATGGATCTTATCAAGTCATTTAATCATAAAATTCACAAGGGACTTCATGTGACCTTAACTAGGAACTCCATTCCACTCTCTCTCTCTTCTACCTATGCTTCCCATGTCTCACCTCATTGCTAGTTTCATGTTCTTGTTCGATGTCCTAGTTTGAAGTGTCAAAATTCTTAGGTAGTTTCTTCTAAGTTTTTGTATATAAATTTCCATAACCATTAATTATCCATGGAGCCCATAGACTCCTTGGTTTGAAGTTATGCAAGGGTAATAAAAGGCTTGTGCCTACTTTGGGGAAGATCCACTTACATATCTTTTGGTTGGGTCAGTTAAGTTCTTTATTCTTAGACATTCTCACAATCAAATCCTTTTGCATTTTCTATCAATCACATCTAATTGTGAACATCTTCACGATATTTTTTAGTGAACTTTCCTTTTTATTATTGTGAATTCTTACATCTTCTTCAAATATTTCCTTGTGTAGAACTTTTTCAAATTTAATGGACCGCTTATTCATGTTACCCTATTTGTCAGTCTTCTTGCTAACACTACTAATAGAACCAATCCACCATAATCACAACCTAGCCAAGTGTAACCATTGACGAGACAAGGAACTTCAAAGCTATAAGTTACACATTACATACTAATCCATGATTTTATTGTGATTACAGTGGGAAGCACAAACTGGAAGTGAGACTATCTTCACCAAGGATGATGCAGTAGTACCACACGACAAGGATCATTCATGATCATTGGATCTTCTCTCTCACTCTTCAACTACCAAGAGGAGTTGGATGTCAATTTTGTCAAGGGTGTTCTCTTCTCTTGTCATGAACACCCAGCTTTGTAAAAGATTGTAATTTGTACACTTGGGCACTTAGGAGTTTGTTTGTTCTATTTGAGTTAGTTTGTATGTTAGTCAATAATCCCATACCTTCCCAATATTTTATAAGGAACTTATTCCTTCTCTTCTTCACTCAAGGATGAATTTTCATTCAGTCATGGGGGTATGATGAATCATGTTTTAACTGGCTCTGATATCAAATATCTGATATCAGAGCCTTGATATTAGATACCTGATGTCGGAGCCTAAGATGTAATGTTGGATATCTAATATCATGGGGTATATGCCAGCCTATAAATATAGCGCTTGGGCTCATTATTTTCAAATAGTTTTTCATAGTTTTTATCATAGCATAACAAAGCTCTTGCAGTTTGTTTCTCTAGAGTTAGAATATTTTCTAAATGCTCGCAGTAAGAGTTTAAGTGTGTATGGACCTTTATTCAAGCATTGATGTACCTAAGCACAGTAGTGTGATGAGAATAAAGATAAGCCCTTTTGATAATCCTTGCAGCACTGAGAATATATTAATGCACTTTAATGCATTTTAATTAAGCAATTAATTTCTAGTTGTTAATAAACACAAGCATGACTAGTTCGAGCACTTTCATTAACCATTCATTATTTATGCACTTTAATGCATCTTCATTAAGCAATTAATTTCCAGTTGTTAATAAACGCAAGCACAACTACTTAAAGCCTACATATAGTGCTTGGTAATCCATAAACACTTAATGTTTGGTAACCCAGCAATGCTATATGCATTTAGGATGTGTCCAAGAGAGTGGAAATGGGTACTTGTGTTAAGCTAGCTAGGCAGTAGATGAATTAGATCTTAAATTACTATACCTTTCATTCTAGTTCTAGGCAATTAAAGTTATAAAAAATAAAATGATAAAAATCACATACCTCAGTTGCACTTAACCATATACTTGTACCTCACAAGTGGAACTGAGAAGACAATGATTGTTCCAATTAGATTTTACTTCCTTGAAACCAATGTACTTAAGAAGTTAAGGTTTGTGAAGTTCGACCAAATCACACATGAACACATGTGATTTGTATGGTTGGGCGTAGGGGATCTCACCACTCATCACTTAGGATATTGAGGAATTTGAGATGAGTTTAGGATCAAAATAAGAGTTAATTGAAAGTTAGAAAGCTAGATAATCATAGCAACAACATAATTTGAGTGCATGAGATGAGTTGTTTAGAGAATATTCTGATGTCAAGATAGAGTAAAAACTAGATGTTTTAAGATATTGAGATAATCAAGTATGTAATTAGCCTATGGTTAGGAAATTTAATAAGGTGAACCAAAATAGATGCAAATGGATTCTTCCCAAAGTAGGCATAGGCCTAATATACCCTTGCATAACCTCATCACAAGGAGTCTATAGGCATCTAGGATGATAGATTGTTGTTTTAAGTTAAATTTCATACCCATATGAGGAATTTTCTTAGGATTATGTACATGAGAAAACAAAACTTCTCAATTCACCATGGCATGAGGTAGTAAGGTGATAGAAAATGGAATGAGTGAATGGAATATAGAGAATGATGGATGGATAATCTGCATCCTAGTGATACAAGATCCTTGGTGAAATTTGTAATTAAGATGATTTGATATTAGTCTGTTCCAACTCTAGACCAAGTCCATTCCAATTATAGTGATCTCGCATTAACATATTTCTCCTCTTCTACCATCAAAAGCCCATAAAAATTTCCAAAGGTAATCATCACTTCAAGAAAAGAAGGAAATAGAAGAAGAAAGTACATAGGGCCCTAGTTAGAGGGGTGTCTTTAGGCATGGGTCACATGTCTTGCCAGCCTCATAACTAGTGTGTGTATCCCCATGATATTATCCAAGGCATGTATCTTGAATTCCCATTCTTATTATTGTTTTTATTTTTTACATTAACCACACCATACAAAGACATGCTTCTCTTTCGATGATTGATAGGAGGAGTGATGATATGCCAATGAGGAATCATAGAACTTATGAAAAAAGTTGAGGAATGAGCATAATAGATCCCCTTGAGGTCATATCCTTTTACATTCCCACTTGGTCCTTTCCTGGTTCATTAGGTAATAAGACACATGTTACTTTAATTTTAATGTGAAAGAACCTTCGTGATCCCATGATGTAGACTTCATATGAAATAGATGAAATGGATGGATGTTATGAACTCATTACTTAATACCACTAAAAAATTTACAAAATATTATTACAAAACATAACCCAAGGATAAATTTGGCCTTTCATTAATCCATCATAACTCTAATAACTACATTTAACAATTTTCAAAATTCTCAATAGCAATGAAACAAAATCTAAGATATTTAATAAAATAAAATAAAAATAAAAATCAAATGATAAAATAATAATAAATACCAAAGGAAAACAAAAATATATAAATAATGAATAAAATATTAAGAAAATAAAAACCATATAAAGAACATTGTAAAAAAGAAGAAGAAAAATTCTATATCTTTGTTAAGATTTATGGTAGATGAATATCTCTTCCATGACTAATTTGGAAGGAGGAGATTCAGAAAATGGAGTATGCTTGTTCTTGATCAAATATGTTGGTGTTGTTAGTGGTTACTTGGAATTTCATGATTGCTTTAGGTTGCTAGATGCTGACTAACATGTGCATTTGAGGTCTTCTTGAATGGTAAATTATCCTAATCCTAGAAGGGAAAGTTGAATGGATAATGGAATGTCCTTCCCATAGTATTTGAAACTTTGTCCATTAAGGGACATGCATGAGATTTCAATAGAGAACCTTATCTCTTGGTTTAAATGCAACTTTTCTAATCCATGGATTGTGACATTACTTATTATGTGCCTTTTGTACTTCATTTATCATTAGTACTACTCTTAGGTTTTCATCTAGCACATTGAGTATCATAAGATATTCTTTTTATGCTACATTAATGTTTATGTCAAGGTCATAGGGCGTTGTGAGTGTATGGAGTTTGGTTTGACTTAGAAGTTTAGGTAATTTTTCATATACTAACTCTTAGGGATAGTAGCTTATAAAAAGTTTCCATCTTAAGTGATAATCCCAAAGGGCATCATTTAATTTGGTACTCTAGTCTTTCCTATATTTACTAATGGTTCACATTAGAATTCTTGTAATTTCTCTATTCTTGATCTTTGCTTGACCGCTAGCTTGAGGACAATAGGGTGTTGTGAGTTTATGTTGCATTCCTACTGATTGCATTAATTTACAAGAAGTAGAACTTGTGAAATGCACTCTATTATCCAAAATTAGTGGTCTAGATACACCAAACTTGTTTATGACTTGTTATTGAAAAATTCAAGTTGCAGTGGTAGATGTACCATCAAATGCAACTATAGCTTCAGCCCATTTGGTAGAATAGTTAACATCAACTATAATGTAGGCTTTTTCATTGGACATGGAAGTGATGGATTTCATGAAGTTGATTCCACAAAGATCAAAGGATATAATGGTTGAATTCACTATTGGGATCCTTCCATTTAGGTGGTCATTCCTTCATCTTGTTAACACCTTTTGTACACATAGGAAAGGTGATGAGCATCCCTAAAAATTGTTGGCTAAAAATATTCTACCATGAGGATCTTTTTTACTACCTTCCTTCCTACATAGTGACATCTATAAGGGCCTCCATGAGTATCCTGAAGGATTTTCAATTGATCTACATCAAGTATACATCACAGTATAAACCTGGGAGAGGTTATCTTCAATCTCCATGTAATGTTTGACTTGGTGAAGAAATTTCTATTTCTTTTTCTAATCCAAGTCAATAGAAGTCTCCTATGTTAGTAGATATGAGAGGAATGCATCATACCAATTTGTAATCTTTGGTGCATGAACTTCGGTAGACTTAGCAAAGAGGAGTTCAACTAGAAATTGATTAGATAAAGGCTATTTCTCATCTTTGTTATCCCATCTTAATTGAGACAATTGATATACAACTACATTCTCAATTCCTTTACTATTTGACATGATGAGATCAAATTCCTATAAGATCACTAACCATCATATAACATGGGGGCTTACCACTAGTTTGTTCATAAGGAAGTAAATTATACTATGATCTATATGCATAAAGATTAGATATCTAAGTACATAGTGCCTAAATTTCTCTAAGACATATATCATTACCATGAGTTCTTTTTTAGTAGTGATGTAGTTAAGTTGTGTACACACAATGCTTTATCTTACACAATAGATGTAGTATGGACATTTATAATCATCCAATTATGTAGGCCTTACTTCCAAGGCATAGTTAGATGCATCTGTCATGATATGAAATGGTTTGGAAAAATCTAGAATGCATAAAATTGAAGTCGTTATGAACTTCTACTTCAAGTGTTGGAATGCTTGTTCACATTCCTTGGTCTCTTTAAAGATTGCATCTTTATTAATGAGCTTTACTAGTGGTTTGGTGATTTTAGAGAAATTTTCAATGAAGTGCCTATAGTAACTTGTATGACCAAGGAATGATCTCACATCTTTAATTGTTTGATGTTGTTTATTTATTTCTTGGATGAACCTCACTATTTCAAGGTCCACCTCTATTCCTTTCCTAGAAACACTGTGCCCCAAGAGAATTCCATCTCTGATCATCAAGTGGCTCTTCTACCAATTTAATCATAAGTTTGTTTCTATATATTATTTGAGTACTTACTCAAGAAGGTCCAATGATTATTCAAAATCAATACCATAGGTGGAGAAGTCATCCATGAAGACTTTCATATGACTACCAATATACTATTGAAAGATACTTAGGACTAAGTATTAAAAGGTTGCAGCAACATTACAAAGGTCAAAGGGCATCTTTTTGTATGCAAAAATTCACTAGGGACTTGTGAAAGTTGTCTTAGCCTATTCCTATAGAGCAATTTGTATTTGGTTGTAGCCACTATACCCATTTAGAAAACTATAGTAATGGTGTCTTGCAATTATATCTAATACTTTCTTTACAAATGGCAAAGGAAAATGATCTTTAAACCTAATCATGTTTAACAACTTGAGGTTAATAGAGATCCTCCATTATCCTCCTTTCTTTAGCATGATAAAATGTGAGCTTACTCATCAATGTTTATCACATGATACATAAATGCTACCTTAAGAAGATTTTCAACTTCTTTTTTGAAAACTTGTTTTAGCTTGGGATTCAACCTTCTTTGTGGCTACCTCTTTGGTTTGATGATGGAGTTTGTATAGATCAGGTGCTAGCATATGCACAGATTTATTCTAGTTAATTTATCATATGAACTAGTAAATGCTATTAGCCATTTTTTAAAAACTGTTGGTATTTTTCCTTTTCATTCTTTAGTGAGATTAATAGTAATGATTACCAACTTGCCATTATCAAGAAATACATACTCTATAGCTATCGATAAAGATTTAAATTCAAGGGATTCCTGTTTAAAGTTCTTAGGTATTTTTAACTTTCCCCAATTCATATCTACTTATGTGTGAAAGAGTTAGGTTTGAATTTACTCTATTCATCTATCTTATCTATATAAGCACTTGTGAGGAGCTCAACTATTTCCATGCATATTGTTGAATTAGAACTATCATTTATGATTTGCCATTGGGTACCTTCTTGGTTTTTGGCTACTGCATATAGGCACCTATGAATATTTGATGTTTTAGTATACTTCTTTCATGCTATGATGGAGATGATTTTTATGGTCCATATTTTCTACACACAATGGCATCCAACATCACTATATGTGATGCATGGAACCCTTTTCTTCTCTTTTTTCTAAAATCATTTTCTTTAGACATTTCCAAGGGAAGGTCTCTAATTCCTAGCTTGGCATCAATTGTGCTGAGCCAAGCCCTTTCCATGATAATTGAGAAGTCTCCCTTATAATTGTCCACACAGATTACCAAGAAATTCTCTAGATAAGACCATCCATAAATGATGATTACAATATCCTTTACCAATCCCAAGGGAACGGTGATGGATTGATCAATGAGCTTTAAGTTGATATTACATTTCTTTAGTAAAGGCATGTTCCAAGTTTGGTACATATCTTGGGAGATTATGTTTATCCTAGAACTTGAGTCTAGTAGAGCTTTACATGGTTTATTTCTTGCTATTTGTAACTAGATTAGTGGACTTGAAGGATTAGATCCTTTCTTGGAAAGGTATCCTACCTTGATCTAGTATGTACATTTTGGGATCTTTGATTTAAAGGTGACTTGATAGTAATTTTAGAAGTAGTTTGTGAAGAGTTAGTAGCCATAGATGCTTGTGAGAATTTAGGTGGACTACTAGGTCTAAAGAAAGCCCTTTTATAAGGCTTGTGCTTAAAACCACTCAAATTGTAATCTAGCTATAAGTTCACAATCCTCGTGGCATTGTGTTGCTAAGGTTGTAGTGGAATTTCTCCTTGTATAGGAAGTGTAGGTAGCAAGGGAGTGGAAGTGGAAGGTGTGGGATATTATGCTTGATAATTAAGAGGATAAGTGAAAGGATATTTAGCTCATAGAATGTTTTTTTGGTAATATTTAGGTGATAATAGTGATGGGAGAAAGAGTAATGGTTTGCACAACTATGAGGAGATATAGGTTGGTAGACATAATAACCATATAGGTCTAGTTAATGATAAGGATATTACTACCTTGGTGTTAGCATCCCCAAAAATTGTGAATTTTTTCATTAATAATAATGGTCTTGAGGTTGAGGTGATGCTTCATTTGGATAATATTATGATTGGTGAAATTATTACCAATAATTTTCTTGTGGATAAGGCAATCTCCTAGGTGGTTACCTTTTTGTAAACTTTGGATTTAAAACATATATCATTGATTCTTGTAAGTGTGACAACATAGGATAACATTTCTTGGGATGTTCATATTGATATATGTCACATTCTTCTTCCTCCATTTTAGAATCTAAAACTTCGTTAACTAATGTAGCCTTACCTTTTTACTAGTAATAGTTCTTTCTAGTATCTCTTCTTCTTCTTCTTCTTCTATCTTTTTTTTTTATTCCTCTAGTTTATTTTCTCTTCCAAAATCTTCAAATCTATTTAGAACTTCTCGTTCAAGAAGTTTCATATTTTGTCTACCTTGGTCAATATCTCTATAATAGATTTTTAGATCAGCATTATTTTCCCTTGTACTACTTCATCTAGTGGTGCTTCCTCCTCAGGGTCATAGAAATGTACCTCCCTTTTGTGAATGGAGGGATCTTTGTTATACTTCTCTGTACTTTCTCTCTTTTTAAGTTCTCCTTCTTCCTTGGCAATTAATTGATAAGCCTTTGTATCCAATAGGCATTCATCTCTGATAATCTTCCTTAGGCATAAATCCCAAGAATCTCTTTAGTTTTGTTTTTGAAATCATCTATCACATGGAGGAGTAGTTTCCTTTTAAAGAAATTGTGGCTTTGGCATTGATGCAAAAGAAAGTAATACCTACCCAAGGTTGCATCAAGGGATTCATGATTACTTTGTTTCCATCTTTGAATTTTTTTTCTTATGTTGGACACCCTAGAGTATGTTTGATACTTATTGTTGAACAACTCTAGCATTATACTACATCTATGAATAGATTTTGGCTCCAAGGATAAATACCAACCTTTTGCTTCTTTGATGAGTGTTCTAGGAAATAGTTTGTGTTTATTCCACTTATTTTTGATGTTTTTCAAGGCATAGGCATCATGGAAGAATTGCAAATGATGTTATGGATCAGTATTATACCCTCCTTCAAACTTAGGGTTGTTGTTCATATTAAGACATTTGATTTGGCTATCCCTTTGATGTCTAGTCAAAATATAAACTACCTTTGAAATATTTATCATGCTCCTTGTAGCAAGTAGTGGCTCATCATAGTCATTATATATATGGTGGTCCTTGTCATGATCATGTTTCCTACAATGTAACCTGCTATGCCTTCTTTCCTAATGATGCTTTCCTTCTTCATGTTGTTGGCTATGCTTTCTTCTTCCATTCCTACGATGGAATCTTTGGTCATCTCCATCTTGGTCTTGATTATTCCTCCTATGGTCATGGTCATGACCCCTCCTATTAAAGTTTGACAATGAGGAGGATGGTAAAGATGAAGGGCTAAGAAAGTGTTGCCAACTAGGTCTTCTTCTTTAGTCTCTTGATTATTTTTTTGATGAATGGTTTGAAGACCTTGGCCTTGAGGTTTTTCTAGTTCTAGAACTGGTTCTCCCCTCATCCTTGTTATCCACAAAGATTGATTGTAACTATTGGTGAGTTTTGTCTCCCTCACCAAAAGGAGGAGGACCTTGATGGTGAGATTTCCCTAATAAAAATTCTAGGCCCTTCATCTATGACTATAGAAATAGTGAAATTAGGACTTGTTTACCCTTGAAGGCTTCATGGCATGGCTCCATGCATTGATCTTTCCTAAGCTAGGCTTTTGTTGACTAATAATCTCTAGTGAGGTGCTCTATTACTTGATAATCTAAGCATGCTGGCTTAAGTCCTAGTTTCATGAGAGTTGTCATGAGCATTGAAAGAATAGAATGATTGAGAGGTAACACAATGTTTCCCTCTAGATCCCTCTAGCATAGTTGTTTATCTTGGTAGAGGATGAAGTCAAAGTCTGGATAATAAGGATCCAAATGTACATAAAGAACCTTTAGTTATTAAGATGTCTCACTAGCATTTCTTCTAGTTTTGTCATATTGCTAGTTAGAGTCATCAACAAGTGGTGGTGAATCGTTTTAGTGCGAAGAATACATCTTAGTTTGTTTTGATATAGTATGCCTTTATAAAATATTATTATTAGTTTTTGTAAAGATGTTGCATTATTTACTTTTTACAATGACTTTGTATGATTTCAATATCTAATAGTACTTAGCAAACTTAGCTAAAATGAATTCCTTGGCAATGACACCAATGATGAGTAACGAGTATTCCCTACGCCCAACCATATGAATCATTAGCATGTACATGTGATTTGGTTGAATTCCATAAACTATGTTTTACTTAAGTGACCTATATTCTTAGGTGTGAAAGATGTGATTACTAGTTGTTATCTTCCTAATCAACACTTGTGTAAATCTGTTGATGTGGTTAAGTGTCATTGAGCTAAGATATTTATTTTTATAATTTCTATTATTTTTTAATATGTAAAATGATCAAATAAAGTAAGGTTTAATATTTAAATTAACTAATTAATTAACTAACTATCCTAGACATGGAGCATCCATTTTCACTTTCCATAGACATCCTAAACATATATTAATGTTGTTGAGTTACCAAGTGTCTATTGTTGGACGTACTAAGTATCTAGTGCTAGGATTACCAAGCATTAATATATTATACTCGAAGTGGTCATACTCATGTTACTTACATATTTAAATATTAATTAGTTAAAGACAAGAAAGTAAATTACTAGAAAATAAAGTTAAACTAATCCAAGTGTTGCAATGGATGGAAGAAATCTTGATTTTTATTGTTGTTCATGCAACTGTGTCTAGGTACATATTGCACTTGAATAAAATACTATATAATCACTTCAATCAATGTTGTAGGCACTTAAAAGCAAAAGTTAATTGACTTATACGGAAAGAAATTACAAGAGTCTGGCTAAGGAAGCAACCAAGCAGTGTCATAAAAATGATTGTTGTATGTACTTATATAGGCAATGATTGCATCAACATCAACCTACATGTGCCAACACATCCTAAGATGCATTGACGAGGCTTTGTTGACTAGCATGTGTTGACATAGTCACCTTATTGACATTTCATCGAGGAAGGTTTTTTTAGGTAGTGGGTTTAGGGGATTATGATAGATATAGAAGGGTAATGGGTATAGAAGGATAGTTTCTTTATTAAGGGTAATAGGAAAGGAAGGGGGATTATTCTTCATAGGATGTAGGTTCATTAAAACTCTTTATAGATTATTGGTTAGGGGTGATATTACTATGAGATGCATTTTCAAATAGGTCTTATTATTTTGGGTTGTGTTTTAGAACAATAGTTACATTTCAAGACAAAAGTGACATAAAGAGAATGGAAAAAGCCTTTAAGTGTTTGACTATCAACTAATTATCATCATGATGGTTTCAACAAATTTGAAAAGAGATTCTAATATATAAGCTTATAATTAAGAACACATGTATAGATATTAGGAGTAATATATTATAGAAATATGATGGAATTATAATTTGAAAGGGATGATGGAATTGATAAAGATATAAAAAATAGAATTGAGGAAAGATGGTCAAAATACAAATAGGCTAGCGATGTTATATGTGATAAAAAATACCAATAAATCTTAAGGCAAATTTTTTTAGGATAGTAATGAAACTTACTATCTTATATAGTTTTGAATGTTGGGCAATACAAAAGAGGCATGAACAACAAATTAGCGTGGTAGATATGTCAATGCTTAGATGGAGCCAGAATGTTACTAGAATGGATAAATTGCATAACACAAATATTGGAGGAAGACTTGAAGTGGTTTCTATTTCAAATAAGTTACAAGAATAATGGCTTAGATAGTTTAGGTATGTGCAAAGAAGATTATACAATAACCTTATAAAAAAGCTTGCTACATCACTATTTTAAAAAAGCTACTAAAAGGAAGACTAAAAGTTCATGGGAAAAAATAATTAAAAATGATTTGAAGAAATTGCAAATAAAAACAAATCTAACTCTTTATGGAGATGAATAGTGAAAAGAACTCATGTAGTTGACCTTGTTTTGTTAGAATAAGGCTAGGATGATGATGATGATAATTTGGATAGCCAAACTAATTATAGAAAGAGTGGGTAGATAAATGAAAAAAAAGCTATAAAAATTAGGAACCCAAATAATTGTAATATAGGTACACTCAAAGGTATATAGTTTAATTAGAACTTTATGGCTCAACATTGCCTAGCAAAATTAAACCCATGACTTGGAGTTTTCAAATCAAGAATCTTACCATACTTCTAACATGTCATTATTTTAGGCTTTAAATCTTCAACTCCTCCATGTTATAAAGTTGATCTCACTAGATTGCAACTTCCCTTTAATCCCATCATAGTAACCATGACGTCGATAATGCATGCATTTACTTGTTAAACATAAAGAAGAGGTTCCTCTAAGTTTTACTTCTTGCAAATTCAAAATTGTTTCTTACCATAAAATAATTTACATTTTTTTTGGGTTTGCCTCTTGTGCTCCAAGATATAAATGAAGAAATGTCCACCAATAAAAAACTAGTGTCATGACCCAAAGTTTGATGGTAAAGTGACCAAACCAAACATCCACATCCTTGGTATAAGCATACTACCATAAAAACAATGCATAAATATGTGAATTCCATCTCAATTCCTATGAGACAATGAGCCGCAAGAAGCTTAAAAACATTGCACTTGAATTATGAACTTTAAAAGACTTAAAGACAAAGTATAAGTGAATTGAGCTGTTTCTTGTTAAGCTTTTAAATTTTCTGCAATTTGAAATTACAATTGCATAAAACCTGTTTTTTGATCGGTCCAAGATCCTGTTTTTGGCTCTCAGGCTGGGCCTCCGATCAAAAAGACTTTTGCGGACAGGCAAAATTGCAAATAAAGATTCTTGGTACGTTTCTTTTTAACAATTTTATTTGTTTATTTTTCAAACTAGTCCAAGTAAAAAAGTGTACACTATAAACTTTCTTTGACCATGCAGGTGCCAGGTGAAGATCTTAATCTTCGTATTAATTCGAGATTGAAGTTGTAATAATGCAAAGATGATAATCCAATAAACAATTTATTTAACATAATATGCTTTAAAAAAGGTATGTTTTGAAATTGCAACGGGATTGATAAGCATAGAAACTCGATTAGATACACCCACCGGGTCCATCTGGGAAATGGTATTTTTGAATTTTTCCATACACATGTTCATTGATACAAGAAGATGACGGTTTCAGAGCCTTCAATGAAAGAAAAATGGGAACGCTAACCTTGTACATTTAAAAATCGTTTGTCTAGTTTTGAAGGGGAAGCAAGAAAGAAAAAGATAAAAGGGGAAAAAAAATCTTAAAATATACCGTGGTATTCGTGCTGATTCCGAATCCGGGCATTTCCCATCGAATTTCAAGAAAGAGGAACACCAAATTATTGATTTATGGGACTACATTGCTTTTGCTGAAAAATCTACTATGGAGATAGTCGATGCAGAAGTTTCCGAATTTGCCTAACAGCAAATGCAAAATTTAGCAGCTTCTTCATCTTTCCGTAATGAGAGCAGAGCCAATTATATCATCCCACATGAACGAGGACGGTCTACATGGCAATCATGGTTCTATAAAAATGGGATTCAAACAGTGAACAAAACATACTTACCTGGGCGGGGTCAATCGGTGATCAGAAAGGCCGATGGCCTAGAAGGATCACTTCCATTGCACTTGAGAAGGGGGTCATTCTACGATCTCCAAATATGGAGAGTCGACGTCATAATTTGTGGTAGAGGAGGCTCGCGTTCGCGCGGCCTCCATCCAAAACCAAATTCTAAACTGAATTTTAAAATAAGTGTGAAATAAAATTTTCAACTTGTAAGTGTGAGAAATTATTAATTGAAGAAATTGTTAACGAGTTGTGTGATTGGTAGTGTCTCCATTAAAGAACTACGATTTTTATAGAATTTGTATTGAAAATTTGGTAAGAATTTCGAAGATCTTGTTAGTAATATCGATCTCGTGAGCAAGAGGAAATGCTTAGTTAACTTGTTATGATAACATAATAACAAATGATGACTACTGAGAACGTGAAGAATGTGAGGTTAAAGACATCCAAAAATATACAAAGGAGACAAATTTGTATTATTTATGAATATATATATATATATGTCAATTTTTCTAATAAAAACATAGCGGAAGGATGGGCCATCTTTTCACTAAAAGAATGTGGAAATCCATCTAATTTGGCTATCCTAATCAAAATGGTACCTGCTGAAAAGAGTTGAAATATATTGACCCACCACAACAAAAATATTGAATATCTAAGTTTCATGCCATGTGGTATACTATCGTAAAATAAGATCTATTTTAGACTCCAATCTACTAAAATCTTTGCATTATGAATAAATTTTTGTAGATCTATGTTGCTTTTGTAGAACAATACAGATGCAAAGATTGCATGTTTTTTGCCAAATGTATTTTCATTGTGTACTTTTTGCAAATTTGAAAGCGATTTTATTTTCTGTACTTTCGGAATGCACCTTGCATCAAAAAACACGTATATTTAGTGCATTGATAACATAATAACAAATAATGGTATAATGGATTACAATTAAAATTTTGAATTTTAAATCAAATTAAGAAACCATATGTATGATTGCAAGCAAGAAAGAACTAGTGAAGGAATAAGTAGAATTGTAAATCAAATCAACAAATCTTATGTGATATGAATGCAAGGAGTTGAAAATCAAATCAAGAAATCATATGTAAAAATCTCAATGTTTGAAAGTCTAGATGAAAAAGTTAATTAAAAAAAATTTATTCATGATATCATAATAAAAATAATGCACCTCAACATATTGCTTGATATAACCATATCATATTATTGTGAAATTTAGCAATTCAATTACTTAAAGAAAAGTTGGCATAATCGTAGCAACTTGAAAGGAGAAAAATTTGGATATATAAAGATCTCACAAAAGAAGAAATTGCAAAGAAGACAAAAGAATGGGAAAAAGTAAAAGTAGCATAAGCAAAGGTTAAGGTAGCTTTTCTAAATACAAAGTATATTATAGTAATCAAAGATAAGGCATTTTCAAAAAATGCTTGAACACTTTAAGCTATGAATTTGTGAATATATATGGTAGCATTGCTACTAAAATAATTACATTGTATAATAATAGTTTTTTAAAAAATTTGAGATTTTTGAAGTAGTTAAAACTTCGGAAGGATAAGATTCTAAAAATTTTGACTTATTTAGTTTTAGTAGAATAAACATAGCAAGTATTTAATCTCAAAAACAAGAATGACCATTAGGAGGATTATCCTATAATCTTAAAAAGATGCTTAAGGAGGTAATTAAGAAGGAAAAAAATGATGAGTATAAACAATATATTTGGTTGAAGATAATTTAAAGAAAATGCTTTGTATGCTTTGCTTTTGGATACCTTCACCCAAGAGGTGCACCATATTTTACAAAGCCAAGTTTATCCAAAAAAAAAAAAAAACAGTTTTCAATATTTAAGACAAGATATAGTAGAATTTAAATTAAAAAGTAAAGTTTATATATATGGGGACTTTAATACAAGGATTGGTTCTAAGCATATTGATATTCTAGAGTGCAAAATAATCAAGGATGGCTAGATATGTAAGATTATGGCCAAATTAGAACTAGATGGGCAAGAACATTAGAGGATACTTAAACAAATCAAACATGAAAGCGAATGTTAAAATAGGCATATGGTCTTGATCTTATCATTTTAAATGGGATTTAGAAATTTCCATCAATCTTAGGATTTACATTTTAAAAATAAGGAAGATATTGATGTATTGATTTACTACTAAGATCTTTCAAAATATACTTGGAATCATTAACTTTTAGGTTGATGGTAATTGAATAAAATCTCCACATCATTTTATATAATTTTCTATTAAAGCATTGCATTCTAACTATAAGCAATGCTATTGTTGTAGCAAAATCAAAATCAACTCTATTACAAGGAGCGGTTTTTATAAACTCATTTTAGGTGGTTAGTTTCAAGTACCACCAAGGCACAAATGCCCCCAAATAGCCTCTATGAGTGTTAATAAGCTAATGTAACTCGAGGTATATAACAAGAAAGATTTGTCCAAGCAAATAGGAAAATCTAACTTAAGAATTTTTTTGAATTATATGTAGTCGATATCTATCACTTCTAGCTATCTTTTAGCATTACTTTAAAAGAATTGAGTAGTTTTCATATAATTTTAGCTTTTATTTTTCACATAGCATACACATAATAAATGGATGGTTTTATAGAAAATGTCATTCTCAAATTCTAAACTAGCTACTAGCTAACTTTCTAAAAGTAATTGCAAAAGCTTTGCTAAATAGAGTAAAAAATTGAGCAAAATGAAATTATTCATGAAGTTTAGAAATTCATGAAGTGAAAATAATTCTATGCTTGATTGGTTAAGCACTAACACTAATTAAAGCTATCTCATCCAACTAGAATAACAAAAATAAACTAAACCTTAGCTCATAGAGAAAATAGCCTACTCCAAAATTGACAATCCATTAATGTATGACTATGTAGCTTTCAAGCTAGACAAAGAGGAAAAAGCTAATCAACTACAAATATAAGATAAAAAGACTAAGCAAAAAGAGCGAAAAACCTATTTAAAATGCCATTCTATTGACCCTCTAATAAGTCCCAATATTGGACCCTCGATATCGGATCCTCGATATCGGATACATGATATCGGAGATGCTAAAGTAATATCGGACATGCGATGTTGGAACCTATCTTGTTGCCTATAAATAAGAGAAAGGGGCACTTGTTTTGGCATTAGTTTTTCAGTCCCTTAGCTAAATTCTTGCAGTTTTTCTATCCTAGAGTTAGAATTATTTCTGAGTGCTAGTAGTAGGAGTCTTAAAGTGAACAGATCTTTATTCGAGCATTGTGTACCTGAGCACACCTTATGTTCGGAAATAAAGACAAACTTTGTGATAATCTGTGCAACATTCAGAATGGCTTAATTATTGCATTTCATGTTATTTACTGTTATTTGATGCTTTCAATAGTTACCTAATGTTATTTCATAGAATTATTAATTGTCAATTACCAATGAATTAGCACACTCAGCACAAGCACTTCGAGCATACGTGGAACACTTGGTAACCCAGTAATGACTAGCATTTGGTAATCCCAGTAGTGTTACATTGGTTCAAGATGTGTCTGGAAAGTGGGAACAGATGCTGGTGTTAGGACTAGTTAGAAGATAGTTAATTAGTTAAATCAAATTATCTATTAAATTACCTCATTTCTCTCTTTTAAGCATCAAGAACATAAACATAAAATAATAAAAATCACATACCTTGAGTTTACTTAACCATACAATTGTGCCTTACAAGCAAGCTTGGGAAGACAACGATTACATAACTCATCCTTGTTCTATGTAGGTGCATAAGCACTTAATCCTTGGAGTTAGTTCGGATTGTGCGTGAACGCTTATATTCATATGGGTGGGTGTAGGGATACCTCGCTGCTCATCATTGGCGCCATTGCCGGGGATTTTGTTGTTTGTGCACTAATTAGAACTTAGGAAATCCTTCCATTATTGGAATGAACCCTTAGAGTAACTATCCTACAATCATTGGATAAGGGTATCACACACTAAATAATCAATTATGTGTCTTCTTCTTATGAGAGTGCTTCATCGACTAGGTCCTACACCATGAACAATTGGAGGTGGGGTGCACATGATGATTCACCAATACCCCAACAGTTTTGCATGGTATACGCTCATACTGATGAGTATGTACCAGATTGTACCTTTATCCTCCACCAAGATGAATAGCTGTGATGGCATGATTTAGAAGGTAACATAGTGTTACCTCCCGATTTCTCGATCCCAAGCATGCTTCTTCATGCCCTCACAAGAATCGGTATGCAACACTTACAATCAGAATACGTTGTGCGTGAGAAAGATTCGAGAGATTATTGATCCATGGAGGCACACTACCAGAGAGATCTACAACAGGACAGACATTACAAATTCATGAAGGGGAAGTGGTCTCAGGATGTCCCGTATGTCCTAAGTGAAAACGAGGGTGGTGAACCTGTCTTAGGAGGTTTTCCACAAAACGATGTTCCTCTCATTGATTTCAGTCAAAGAGTTGTGTATCAGAATCTTCACTCAACTATTCATACCTAGGTTCTAGTACCAACGGACACAAAGGGTCTAAAAAAGGAACACGAACACATGACAATGATGGACATTTTGATCGTAACCATGACCGAGGCCATGACCACCAAAGAGAAGGTGATAGGCACTGCCATGGTGTTGGTCCTCCTTCCTCTTCACCTCCATAATCTTCTTCTCCCTCTCCTTCAGGATTTGAACGTAGTTGCAAAGGGAAAGATCATGAGGAAAATGGTAAGCAAAATAGAAATCACTGATCAAATAGTCAAGAAAGGGGACAAGGGCATTCTAGAGACACACATCACGAAAGAAGGGTGAATAGGGAACAACATAGGCATCATAGCATCATAGACAATATGATCACGATGAACCCCTACTCACCACCTGAAGTATGTTAGATATAATAGAGTCCGTTAGGATTCCAACAAGGCACTAGAAAGATAGTAGGATCAAAAGACTAGACATGAATAACATCCCATGATTTGAAGGGGGATACAATGCTGATCCTCAAAATCATTTACAAGAATTCCACGATGCATGTGCCTTGAAAAATATAGAAAATGAGTGGCAAAAGCTAAAGTTGTTTCCATGGACACTGACCAAGGAAGTGGAAAGCTAGTATTGGTCCTTAGAACTGGAATACATTTGTCAATGGAGTACCATGTTGGAGCTATTCAACGATAAGTATCAGACGTACTCCCAAGTGTCCAACCTGCGTAAACAAATCCAAGGATGGAAACAAGGAGGACATGAACCCTTGGATGCTGCCATGGGCCAATACTATTCATTATTACATCGTTGCCCTGACCATGGTTACTCGCAAAAGGAACAACTAAGTCATCTTGTAGATGGGCTTAGGTACGAAATGCAAAGAACCCTTGGGACTTATGCCCAAGGAAGGCTATCCAAGCTTAGAGCCCATCAAATACAAATATTGTTGGAGCAAGTTGCCAAGGAGGAAGGCAAGTTGAGGAAAAGAGAAAGTGCAGAGGAGTACAATAGAGATCCTTTCCTCCAAAAAAAGAAAATTAGATGTTGTGAAGATGAAGAAGAGTCACCATTTGAAGAGATGATGAATAGAAAGACTTTTCCCATTCAAAAATTTGCATAAGAAGTGTCAGTAAAGGTCGATCAAATGTGGAACTCCCTAGAAAAAAAATTTCAAACTGTCCTAAAAATAGTAGAGGAGTCTAGACCAAGTAGTGACCAAGAGAGGAGGAAAAATGAAGAAGTTGAGTATACACATAACAAAGGTAAGGGCAAGGTTGTCGTCATTGAAGAGGTTGTGGATTCAAACATGGACAATGATGACAGATGTGAGATTTGCCAATATGACCATCCTAAGGAATGTTGCCTAGTGGTGTCACATCTACAAGAGTCTGGGATGTATGCACGAAATCCACAATTAAATAGATGGCAAACACCTAGAAGGTTATCTTATCCTCAAGGTAACCCAAGGAAATTCCACCAACCCTTAACATATTAACTGAGTGGAGCTCCATCACAATTGAATGAACAATATCAATGGTGGCAACATCCACAATCATGGGGAATGCCCCCACCATGTCAACTATATCCTTACCATCAACCTGATCCATACGAGTATTACGTTCAGCAACCAATCTCTTCACATGACTCTACTAGTGACATTGCTCTTCAACCTCACTATCAGGCCCCCAAGTACTATAGAACTTCTTCTCCTCAGGGTGATGTTCCACATATGTACTATCCCTCTCATTTTCCCACATCTCTTCCACCCTTAGCTCCATTACCACTTGCTCCAACTATGCAGGGCGAGCTTCCTACCTAGCCACAACAACGTAATGCTACAAGGGCTATTAATCCTCAACCTACTATTGGTTTGGATAATCGATCAAAGAAGAGACCTTTCTTTAAAACCAAAAATCCAACTAAGTCCTTACAATCACAAGTAGCTAATTATCCAAACACCTTATTATTATTTGAATCTTCGAAGCTTCCTTCAAACCAAAAATTGCACCCAATGCATACTATCATGTTAACCCATGCCATCACTGATTGGATTAAAGTTGGCCATCTTCTTAGGAAATTCTTTGATCCTGGAAGTCCTCTTATTTATTTGCAAATCGCTAAAAATTAGCCTTGCAATGCTCTTTTGGATTCAGGTTTTAGTGTTAATTTAATCTCCTAGGAAATGTATAAAGCTTGGAACTTGCCTCCATTAAAGAAAAGTAACATTTTTTTAGAGTTGGCTGACTAGTCCATCACTGTTCCATTGGGACTAGTGGAGGACATTGTCACCACTATTTCTGGGTGGTTGTATCCAGTTGATTTCCTAGTGATCCAAGTTAACAACTGTAAGGGGGACTTACCAATCATAATGGGAAGAGCATGGCTAAGTATGATTGATGCATGCCTAGGAATACATGATCTTTCCCTAGAGATATCAAAAGAAAATGCATTTGGGAAGATCGAGAAGAAGAAAGTTCCATGCATCGCATATAGTGACATAAGGTGCAACTGCGTGTAGAAGTCTTGGTTTGTACAATGCTTAACATTGCTTTCATGCAACCAGCGTGCACAAGTAATTGATATACAAAGATGCTTGTATGCAACAACCATAAGATAGGAAGGCACCTAGTGGCTGACAATTGACCAAGAGAGCAATTCAACTTTATGCATGGAACCAACTGAGAGCTTGACTTTTGCCTATATCGATAGCATAGATGCATTAGAGCAAGTCCACCACCAACTTCCAAGTATTGACACTAAAAATATCAACTGGGAGAGGTTGGAAATCCCTAACGAGTTTAAGCAAGAGCCCCTCGAATTAAAACCGTTGCCCATTGGTATGGAGTATATACTTATTAAGAATGGAAAATCGGTAATCATTAATACTAAGCTCGCTCCTCAACAAAAAGAAAGACTGTTGAAGATGATAAACAAATAGTCGAAAGCCTTTACTTGGTCATATCCTGAATTAACTGGAATAGATCCTAGGATATGCCAACATAGAATCTACATTGACCCCTCTATAAAGCCTTGATGACAACCACAAAGACGATTGAACCCAAAGCTTAAGCAAGTAGTTAAAGAAGAAATTGAACAACTTCTAAAGACTAGGTTCATCTACCCCATTGCTGATAGTGAATAGGTTAGTCCATTAGTCATTGTGCCTAAAAAAGGTGGTAAATGGAGGGTGTGTATAGACTTTAGGCTATTAAACATGGAAACATTTAAAGACCATTTCCCATTGCCATTTGTTGACCAAGTTTTAGATACCATTCTAGGGCATTGTTATTATAGTTTTCTGGATGGAAACAATGGGTACAATCAAATCTAGATAGCACTAGAGGACCAAGCCAAAACTACATTCACGAGTCCTTGGGGGACATTTGCATATAGGCAAATGCCATTTGGCTTGTGCAATGCTCCATTAAAATTTCAACGTTTGGTTCTTAGTATATTTCAACAACAAATAGAAATTGGTGTGGAGGTTTTTATGGACGATTTCTCCACCTATGGAGCAGACTTTGAACAAGCATTGGACCGATTAGAGCAAGTATTGAAACAATGTGTTGAAACCAACCTAAGGCTCAATTGGTAGAAAAGCCATTTAATGGTCTAAGAGGCATTGTATTAGGGCATAAAATTTTACAAACAGGGATGGAGGTAGATCCTAAAGAAATTAAAGTCATCCAAGGAATCACTCATCAACCATAAACTATAAAAGATGTTTGATCATTCCTTGGACATACTAGCTATTAAAAATGCTTCATCAAAAGCTTTTCAAAGATTACAAAACTATTGGTAGAATTAACAAAGAAGGACGTATCCTTTGAATGGACCAAGGAATGTGAGCTAGCTTTCCAAACATTGAAGCAGAAGCTCATAGAAACACCTATTCTACAAGCTC
>MNCI01001551.1:170862-193169 GCA_015680685.1 Gnetum montanum
GTCATTTAGTCAATAATCCCATACCTTCCCAATATTTTGTAAGAAACTTGAGGATGAGTTTTCATTCAGTCATGGGGGTATGATGAGTCCTGATATCGGACCCTCAATATCAGATCCTCAATATCGGATATGTGATATCGGAGATGGTGAAGCAATATCAGACATGCGATGTCAGAACCTGTCTCATTACCTATAAATAAGAGACATGGGCACTTGGTTTGGCATTAGGTTTTCAGTCCCTTAGCTGAGTTCTTGTAGTTTTTTTATTCCAGAGTTAGAATTATTTCTGAGTGCCCACAGTAGGAGTCATAAAGTGAATAGATCTATATTCGAGCATTGTGTATTTGAGCACACCTTGTGTCCAGAAATAAATATGAACTTTGTGATAAACCTTGCAACATTTAGAATAGCTTAATTATTTCATTTCATGTTATTTATTGTTATTTGATGCTTTTAATAGTTACTTAATGTTATTTCATAGAATTATTAATTGTCAATTACCAATGAATTAGCACACTTAGCATGACCACTTCGAACATACATGGAACACTTGGTAACCCAGTAACAACTAGCGTTTGGTAATCCCAGTAGCGTTACATTGGTTCAAGATGTGTCCAAAAAGTGGGAATGGATGCTAGTGTTAGGACTAGTTAGAAGATAGTTAATTAGTTAAATCAAATTAGCTATTAAATTAGTGATGGTTCCCCTTATTCACCTTCATCGCATCCTTCACCCTCTCCTTCCACATCAGAATGTAGTCATAAAGAGCCCAACTGTGAGGATAAGGGTAAGGATAAGAAAAATGAGAAACCTTGATGAGAGAGTCAAGAGCGAGGATGAGGGCACTCTAGGGAGTCAAGGCATGGTAGAAGGGAAAGTAGGGAACCGCGTAGGCATCATAGATTCCATGAAAGAAATGAAAATGATGAACCCCTACTTGCCACCTGAAGTATGTTGGACATTATGGAGGCTTTGAGAATACCTACAAGGCACCAGAAAGATAGCCGGATCAAGAGACTAGACATGAATAATATCCCATGATTTGAGGGAGGATACAACGCTGATCTACAGAATCACTTACAGGAATTTCACGATGCCTGCGCCTTGCAAAATATTGAAAATGAGTGGTAAAAGTTAAAGTTGTTCCCAAGGACACTCATAAAAGGAGCAGAGAGTTGGTACTGGTCCTTAGAACTAGAATCTATTAGATAATGGAGTACAATGTTAGAACTATTTAATGATAAATATCAAATGTACTCCAGAGTGTCCAACTTGCGTAAGTAGATCCAAGGATGGAAGCAGGGTACTCATGAACCCTTGGATGGTGCCATCGGTCAATATTATGCACTACTACATCATTGCCCGGGCCATGGTTACGCATAATGGGATCAACTCCGCCACCTCATAGATGGGCTAAGACATGAAACCAGGAGAACCCTTGGAACAGATGCCTAGGGGAGATTATCTGAGCATAGGTCCCATGAAGTGCATAGATTGTTGGAGCAAGTAGCTAACGAAGAAGGAGAGCTACAGAAAAGAGAAAGCATGGAAGAATATAATCATGATCCTTCCCTCCAAAAGAAGGAGAGCTACAGAAAAGAGAAAGTGTGGAAGAATATAACCACAATCCTTCCCTCCGAAAGAAGGGAGTGAGATTCTATGAGGAAGAGGATGAGTCACCTCTTAAAGAGTTGGTGAATAGAAAAACCTTATCGCTTCAAAAGTTAACAATCGAAGTATCAGCTAAGGTAGATCAAATGTGGGACTCCTTAGATAGTAGATTCAAAACCGTTTTAAAAACCATAGAGGAGTCTAAGGAGTGAAGTAGTGACCATGATAAGAAAAAGAGGAGAGATTCAGACCATGCACGTAACAAGGGTAAGGGGAAAATGACTATCACCGATGAGGTTGTGGATTCTGATATGGACAATGACAGTGGATGTGAGATCTGCCAATATGACCAACCTAAGGGATGTTGCCCAATAATCTCACATCTACAAGAGTCCGAGGTATATGCACTCAACCCAAGACTTAACAAAAGGAAAGCACCCCGTCGGTTACCTTATCCCCAAGGTAACCCAAGGCAGTTCGACCAACCGTTAACGTATTATCCAAGTGGAACTTTGCCATAACCTATGGAGCAACACCAACAGTGGAAATACTCACAATCATGGGGGATGCCACCCCCTAGGCAACACTACCCTTACCAGCAACTAGATCCATATGGCTATTATGTGCAGCGGTTGGTTTCTCCAAGTGACTCTATGGATCATGTAACCCCACAATGTCACTATCAAGTTTGGGAGTATTTTAGGACTCCCTCTCCTGGAAAGGATACTCCACATGCATACCATCCTCTGAATCCATCCGCATCTCTTACGCCAATAGTTCCACTACCACTTGCTCCAACGATGCAAGGGGAACTCCCCACTCAACTGCAGCAATGCACTACTATGAGAGCTGTAAACCTTCAACCTACTGCTGGTTTTAACAACTGATGGAACGCGATATCGCATGAGCCACGATATTGCGTACGCGATATCACGGTGCATCGTCATATCTATAAATAAGAGGCGGCTCTCCCTTGTTTCCCATCATAGGCTTAGACTGTAGTGTAACTCTGGCAGTTTGATCCCTCTAGAGATAGAATATTTTCCATGTGCCCACAGTAGGAACTCCAAAGTGAACGAATTTTTTTTCGAGCAAACATTGTACCTAAACACAAGTTTGTGTACGACAATAAAGATGAACTTCTTGGATAAACCTTGCTGTGCATGGAATAGGCTAATTAGGATTTATTTATTTTTATTTACTATTTTCCATTTAAATACTTTATTAGGAACTAAATCTTTCTCAACCCTTCTCTCCTAGTTAAGTGCCTCAGTACAACCGGTTCGAGCACATGCGTTTCGCATGGTGATCCCAGCAACGACTAGCATTTGGTAACCACGGTTGCATTGGTTCAGGGTGTAAATGGTAAGTGGGAATGGATGCTAACGCTAGATTAATTTAGACTTAGTTTGTTAGTTAGAGTTAGTTAATTAGTCTCTCAACCCTTCACCTCAATAGCATAGGAGATAAAACATAAAAAGATATAAAAATCATATACCTTAGACTTAACCATACACCATGACAATCACAAGTAAGTCTGTGAAGACAACGAATAATTAACCTTAAGTGTTCCATAAGGCATGTAGCCACTTAGTCTACAGAGTTTGACCGGATTGCACATGTTACGCTTGTATTCGTATGGTTGAGTGTAGGGGTACCTCGCCACTCATCATTGGTGCCGTTGCCAGGGACTAAGTGTTTGTGTGCTAAGTAGAACATAAGAGATCATTCACATCATTGGGAGCTTAAAAGAACCTTAGGATTAATTAAAAAAAAATTATATAAGGGTTAAATAGCACACTGATAAGACACAATGTCTTCTTCTTCTTCTCACAAGAGCAACTCACCACCTAGGGATCATACAAAGAACAGTCAGCAGTCTAAAACACATAACCTAAATCAGCCAGTTCCTCAACAATATAGGGTGATATATACTCATCTTGATGAGTATATATCAAATTTTACTTTTATCCTCCATTAGGATGAACAGATGCACTGGAGAGACTTGCAAGGTAACATAGTGTTACCTCCAAATCGTGTAGTCCCCAACATGCTCCTCCATGCTCTGGCACATATCGGCATGACTCAGCTCTACGCTGAATATGTTGCAGGTGATTTTGACATAAGGGATTACCATCCCACAGTAGTGCAATGTATGAGGGACTCAAGGTAGGAGAGCCATCACACATTGTTGAAGGGCAAAGGGGTCCCACACGTCCTAAGTGAAATTGGAGATGGTAAACCACTTATAACGGGTTCTCTATCAAAAGATGTTCTCCCTCCTAATGAAAGTGAAGAGGTGGGGTATCAGAACCTATGCTCCATGATACAAAACCCTGGTTCTGATCCTTGTGAACACCAATTGTTCACTGAGGGAACAACAACACATGACAAGGATGGGCACTTGGATTGTCATCACGATCAGGGTTGAAACCACAGAAGCGAAGGAAGGAAACATCGTCATGGCAATGGTTCTCTTTCTTCTTCCGCTTCATCACATCACTCATCCTCTCCTTCCACCTCTGGGTGCAGTCATAGAGAGCATAATGGTGAGGATAGAGGTAGACAAAATGAGAGACCTCGACAAGAGAGTCGAGAGAGAGGACAAGGGCATGAATGAAAGGAAAGTAGGGAAATACGTAGACACCATAGACATCATGAAAGAGATGATCATGATGAACCCCTACTTGCCACCCGAAGCATGCTAAATATAATAGAGGTAGTGAGAATACCAACAAGGCATTTAAAAGATAGTTGGATCAAGCGCTTAGACATGAACAATATCTCATGCTTTGAATGGGGATACAATGCAAATCCACAAAATCATTTACAGGCATTCCACAATGCCTGCGCCTTGCAAAACATAGAGAATGAGTGGCAAAAACTGAAGTTGTTTTCTAGGACACTCATTAAGGAAGCAGAGAGTTGGTATCGGTCCTTAGAACCTGAAACCATTAGGAGGTGGAGTACGATGTTAGAACTCTTCAATGATAAATATCAAACGTACTCCAGACTGTCTAACTTGCATAAGTAGATCCAAGGATGGAAGCAAGGTACTCATGAACCCTTGGATGCTGCCATGGGCCGCTACTATGCATTGCTACATCGTTGCCCGAGCCATGGTTATGCACAGCGGGATCAACTCTGCCACATCATGGATGGGCTAAGATATGACACTCGGAGAATCCTTGGGACTTATGCTCAAGGGAGACTATCAGAACTTAGATCCCATGAGATACATCGCTTGTTGGAACAAGTAGCCAAAGAAGAAGGGGAGCTATGAAAAAGAGAGAGCATGGAAGAATATAACCGTGATCCCTCTCTTTGAAAGAAGGGAGTGAGATTTTGTGATGAAGAGGATGAGTCACCACTCGAAGAGTTGGTGAATAGGAAAACCTTGCCGCTTTAGAAGTTGACAACAGAAGTGGTGGCTAAGGTAGATGAAGTATGGAGCTTCTTAAATAGTCAAATTGAAATTATCCTAAAGATTGTAGAGGAGTCTAAGAAGGAACAAAGTAGTGACAAGAACAAGAAAAAGTGGAGAGATTCAGGCCCTGCACATAACAAGGGTAAGGGAAAAATTACTAACTCCAATGAGGTTGTGGACTTAGACACAGACAATGACGGTGGATGTGAGATCTACCACTATGACTATCCTAAGGGATGTTGTCCAATCATCTCACATCTACAAGAGTCTGGGGTGTATGCACTCAACCCGAGACTCAACAGACAGTAGACACCTCGAAGGTTACCTTATCCCCAAGGTAACCCAAGGTAGTTCCACCAACCATTGACATACTATCCAAGTGGAACTCCACCACAACCTATCGGACAACATCAGTAGAGGCAATACCCACAGTCATGGGGGATGCCACCGCTGAAACAATAGTACCCTTACCGGTAGCTCGATCCATATGATTATTATGTGCAGCAGCTGGTTTCTCTAAGTGACTCCATGGGTCACACAACTCCCCAACGTCACTACCAAGTTCAAGAGTACTTTAGGAGGAATCCTTCTCCTTTGGGAGATGCTTCATACCCATAAAATCCTCCTAATCCATCCACACCTCTTCCACCAGTAGTTCCCATAACACCTCTTGCTCCAAAAATGCAAGGGGAACTCCCCACTCAAGCATAGCCATGAAATGCTATGAGAGTCGTAAAAATTCAACCCGCTGCTAGTTCTGATAATTGTAAAAAGATAAGACCTTTCTTCAGAACCAAAAGGCCAAACAAGCTCTCAAACAACAAGCAGTTGAGTCTGTGATCACTCCTCCAACATACAAGGCTTCGAAGCTCCCTTCAAACCAAAATTAGAGCTCAACGCATATGGTTATGTTAACGCATACCGTAACCGACTGGGTCAAGGTAGGCCACCTTCCCATGAAACTATCTAACCCTAGGAGTCCCCTAATTTATCTACAAGTCATTGGGAATGAACCACATAAGGATGTTATTGACTCAGGTTCTGAAGTCAACTTAATCTCATGAGAAATATATCAAGCCTGGAACCTGCCCCAACTCAAGAAGAGCAACATTCAACTTAAGTTGGCTGACCAGTCCATCACCATTCCCTTGGGATTGGTGGAGGACATAGTTACCACTATGTGTGGTTGGTCATACCCAGCCAATTTCCTGGTGATCAAAGTTAATAGCAACAAAGGGGACTTCCCAATTATAATGGGAAGGCCATGGCTAAGTACAATAGATGCGTACCTAGGGATCCACGATCTTTCCTTGGAGATATCAAAGGTAAACATTTATGAAAATATCGAGAAGAAGAAAGTTCCATGCATCACATATAGTGACTCAGAGGGTGATGACATGGAGGAATGCTCAACATCTCTTCCATGCAATCGGTGTGCCCTTGAAACACAAATACAAAGGTGCCTGTATGTAGCAACCACACAAGTAGTGGACACCTCGTGGTTGACAGCTAGTCAAAAGAGCAACCCAATATGCATGGAACAAACTGGGGGAACAACTCATGCCAACAACGAAGGCATAGATACATTGGAATATGAGCGTCACAAACTTTCACCCCTTAATCTGAGAACATTAGTAGGGAGAAGTTGGGCACTTTTAGGAAATTCAAATAGACATTCATTATTTCAGATCTTTCCCTTGCAATTCAGTCATGGGGGAGATGGCCACCTATGCTGATCATTGGAGGCCCTAAATTCTTTTAAGTTTTTGTTTTACACATTTTTGTTTTACATCTTTTTGTTTTATAAGTTTTTTTCTTACACATTTTTGTTTTATAGTTTTTGTTTTACACATTCTTGTTTTACATATTTTTTGTTTTACACATTTTTGTCTTACACGTTTTTATTTTGCACATTTTTGTTTTACAAATTTCTTTAACTTTTCTTGTTTTTGTTTTGCAACATTGTTATACTTTTTCATTTTTTGTGTGTGTTTTATCCACCCTGTAAGTTTTTCACCTAATAATTGTTCTTCATGATGGTCTAAACTATTTTTATATTGATTGTTAATGTTTGGTTTTTACCTTTAAGTCATGATGTTGATACTCAGGTATGTTTCTTTTGATATAGCAGGCAATGAGTCCACTTCATCCATCAATCCACGAGCTCTATGATCTCTCTTGGCTTGGAAATGTACAGTTCCTTCCTAAATAAGAACTCTAATGAATTGGTGACTTGGCATCTCTCAAACTAAGGAAGGACTCAAGGATTGCAAAGGGTGTGACTTCAAGGGAACTTGATGCATTTGTGTTGGCCATTTTCTTGGGTGCTTGGATGTTTCCTTCTGGAGTTTTCTTACCTTTCTGATGTTACCCAATTATTGGGAAGTTGAGTAAATAAAAATAACAAAGTCTTTGCATGTTGTGGTTCTCACGCATAAACACATAAATAAATAAATAAATAAAGGAAAAGAAAAAATAGAGTGAGAATTCAAAGAACACCCTTTAGACAGAATAATCCCTTGGGCTACAAGCATTGGTTATGGAAATAAAAATGTTCCCTCTAACTAAGGCCCTTCTCGCTTCCCGTTCTCTCCTCTTTGTTTCGTCAAAATGGAGGTGGCTCTTGGATGAAGCCATTCTTGTTACTTCAAGAGGATGGATCGGCCAAGTGCATTAATGCGAAGTCACTAGATGTGGTTGGTTTGAGGCCAAAGTTGGAATGAGACTTGCTAACTCACATTAATCATGACACACACAAGGGGCTATACACCACCTTGTTCTTGGGATTCCATTCCATTCTCTTCTCTCCATCCTTGTTTCCATTGTTTACCTCATTGCCGGTTGTATCATTAGTATATATCTTGGTAGATGCATTGTTTTTTTTTTTGGTAAATTCTTGTGGTTAAGAGTTTAACTCTTGTTCCAAATGATATTTCCAGAGCCTATGGACTCTTTGAATGTGGGTTTGTCAGGGCATTAAGGGCATGAGCCTGCTTTGGGGAGTACCCACTGACATTCCTATTTAGGGCACTAGTTAAATTATTTCCCCTAACAATTTTTATAATCTATTTTATTTTGTTCATTTCCATCCTAACATCCATTTCATTGATGTCATAGTTCTTTCTTTTTATCTATCTTTCTTATTCCTTTTCTTTCTCCATTCTAACACTACCAGAGGTTCGCGATTAGTCATGGGGGTACCGGGCCCAATTTTTTTCATTTTCTCCTAACCCCTACACCTTTGATAGTCATCAATATTATATCTCCAGACATGCAATCAGCCATACCACAACCCAGCCAATGGAATTTTTACCGAAGCATGGTATCAATTACATGAGGATTCAATTACCCTTTCTAATATAAGATGTGTTGTGTGTGCAGATGACAATCATGCAACAATGGATTAGATCTAGAGGGAGCACTTGGAATGGAGCAGTGCTGAAGCATCTTTGCAAGGAACGAGATTGATGATGCACTTACAGATGGACAACGAAAGGCACAATCTTGGCATTGGCAGGAGCAACACTTCTTTCTCTCTCTCTCTTTCTCAATTGCCAAATGAGGCCTGATGTTAACGTAATAAGGTGTTCACCCTTGTTTTCATGAACACCAGTTTTGTTGTGTCCTGTAATGATGATTCGTTCACATGTCATCCCATTAGTTCCATTTAGTCAATAATCCCATACCTTCCCAATATTTTGTAAGGAACTCGAGGACGAGTTTTCATTTAGTCATGGGGGTATGATAGGACGTGATATCGCATGAGCCACGATATCACGGTCGTCGTGATATCGCATCCCTCGTGATATCGCATATGCGATATTGCGTCATCCCCTGCGATATTGCGTACGCGATATCACGGTGCACCATCATATCTATAAATAAGAGGTGGCTCTCCCTTGTTTCCCATCCTAGGCTTAGACCATAGTGAAACTCTAGCAGTTTGATCCCTCCAGAGATAGAATATTTTCCATGTGCCTGTAGTAGGAACTCAAAAGTGAACAGATCTTTATTTGAGCAAACATTGTACCTGAACACAAGTTTGTGTACGGAAATAAATACAAACTTCTTGGATAAACCTTGTAGTGCATGGAATAGGCTAATTAGGATTTATTTATTGTTATTTAGTGTTTTCCATTAAATGATTTATTAGGAATTAAATCTTTTTCAACCCTTCTCTCCTAGTTAAGTGCCTCAGTACTGTCGGTTTGAGCACGTGCGTTACACGTGGTGATCCCAGCAACGACTAGCATTTGGTAACCACGGTTGCATTGGTTCAGGGTGTGAATGGTAAGTGGGAACAGATGCTGACGCTAGGTTAATTTAGACTTAGTTCGTTAGTTAGAGTTAGTCAATTAGTCTCTCAACCCTTCACCTCAATAGCATAGGAGATAAAACATAAAAAGATATAAAAATCATATACCTCAGACTTACTTAACCATACACTATGACAATTACAAGTAAGTCTAGGAAGAGAACGAATAATTAACCTTAAGTGTTCCATGAGGCATGTAGGCACTTAGTCTGCGGAGTTCAACCGGATCGCGCGTGTTATGCTTGTATTCGTATGGTTGAGTGTAGGAGTACCTCACCACTCATCAACAACCATACAAAGAGAAGATCTTTCTTCAGAACTAGAAGCCCAAACAAACTCTCACAACCACAAGCGGTTGAGCCTCTAAATGCTCCTCCATCAATTAAGGCTTTGAAGTTCCCTTTAAACCAACAACAGAGCTTAACGCACATGGTTATGTTAACACATACCGTTACCGACTGGATCAAGGTGGACCACCTTCCCAGGAAACTCTCTAATCCTGGAAGTCCCTTAATCTACCTCCAAGTCACTGGGAATGAACCACGTAAGGCTCTTCTTGACTTAGGTTCTGGAGTCAACTTAATATCGCAAGACATGTATAAAACATGGAACCTACCTCCACTCAAAAAGAGCAATATTCAATTAGACCTAGCTGACCAGTCCATCACTGTTCCTTTAGGATAGGTTGAGGACATTGTTACCACTATGTGTGGTTGGTCATACCCAGCTGATTTCAGGGTGATCCAAATAAACAATGACAAAGGGGACTTCCTGATAATAATGGGAAGGGCATGGCTGAGTACAATAAATGCATGCCTAGGAATCCGTGATCTTTCCTTGGAAATATCTAAGGAAAACATTTATGGAAAGATTGAGAGGAAGAAAGTTCCATGCATCACATACAATGATATAGAGGGTGATGACATAGAAGAATGCTCAGCATCTCCTGCATGCAACTGGTGTGCCCAGGAAACTCAGATACAAAGATGCCTATATGTAGCAACCACACAACAAGAGAACACCCAGTGGTTGACAGATAATCAAGAGAGCAACCCATCAATATGCATGGAACCAACTGGGGAAACAACTTGCAACCACAATGAAAGCATAGATACATTGGAGTATGAGAGTCGCCAACTTCCAACCCTTAACTTCAAAACATCAATTGGGAGAAGTTGGACAGTTTTAAGAAATTCAAACAAATGCTTATTATTTTGGATCTCTCCCTTTCAATTCAGTCATGGGGGAGATGGCCACCTATGCTGATCATTTGAAGCCCTCAGTTCTTTTAAGTTTTTGTTTTACACATTCGTTTTTGCACATTTTTGTTTTACAAATTTCTTTAACTTTTCTTGTTTTTTTTTACAACATCATTTGTACTTTTTCTTTTATTTGTGTGTGTATGTATGTGTCTTATCCATTTTGTTAAGTTTTTCATGCAATAAGTGCTCTTAATGATGGTATGAACTATTTTCTATTGGTTGCCAATGTTTGGTTCTTACCTTTAAGTGATGATGTTGATACTAAGGTATGGTTCTTTTGATATAATAGGCAATGAGTCCACATCATCCGTGTATCCATAGAATTCTATGGTCTCTCTTGGCTTGGAACTGTATAGTCCCTTTCTTCAAAATAATAAGAACTATCAACAAATCGATGATTGGGCATTTCTCAAACTAGAGAAGGACTCAAGGATTGAAAAGGGTGTGACTTCAAGGGGATTTGATGCATTTGTGTTGGCCATTCTTTTGAGTGATTGGATGTTTTCTTCTTGAGTTTTCTTACCATTCCGACATTGCCACCTTATTGGGAAGCTAAGCAAATAAAAATAACAAAGTCTTTGCATGGTGTGGTTCTCATGTATAAACATTAAAAAAAAATAGTGAGAATTCAAAGCACACCCCTTAGATGAAATAATCATTTGGGCTACAAGCCCTTGTTATGGAAATAAAAATATGTTCCCTCTTCCTCGCTTCCTACCTTCTCCTCCCTTGTTTCGTTAGAATGGTGGTGGCTATTTGAGGGATGCATTCTTGTTACTTCAAGTGGATGGATTGGCTGAATGTATTAATGTGATGTTACTGGATGTGGTTTGTTTGAGGCCGGATTTGGAATGGGATCTACTAAGTCACATTAATCATTAAGTACATAAGGAGCTGTACATCACCTTGTTCTTGAGATTCCATTCCATCCTATTCTTTCCTTCATTCTTTCTCCATTGTTCACCTCATTGCCAGTTGTATTGTTAGTGTATATTTTGGTTGACGCATTTTTTTCTTTTTGGTAAATTCTTGTGGTTAAGACTTTAACTCTTGTTCCAAATGACATTCCCAGAGCCTACAAACTCTTTGAATGTGGGTTTGTCAGGGAATTAAGGGCATGAGCTTGCTTTGGGGACGACCCACTAGCATTCCTATTTGGTGCACCAATTAAACTCTTTCCCTTAACATTTTTGCAATCAACCTTATTTTGTTCATTTCCATCTTGACATCCATTTCATCGACGTTACAGTTATCTATTTTTCTCCATCTTTGTTATTCCTTTTCTTTCTCCATTCTATTGCTACCGATGATTCGCTCTTAGTCATGGGGGTCCTGACCCAATTTTTTCAATTTTCTCCTAACCCCTACACCTTTGGTAGTCACCAATATTATATCTCTAGAATCCGCAATCAGCCATACCACAACTCAGCCAGTGGACCTTTCATCGAAGTAAGGTAGCAACCTCATTGTGATTCATTTACCCTTGCTAATATAAGACTATGTTGTGTGTGCAGATGACAATCATACAACAATGGATTGGATCTGGAGGGGACACTTGGAATGGATTGGTGTTGAAGCAGTTATGCAAGGAACAAGATTGATGGCACGCTTACGGATGGACAACGAAAGGTGCAATCTTGGCATTGGTAGTAGTAGACTTCTTCTCTCTTCTCTCTCAACTGCTAAATAAGACCTGATGTCAAATGTATAAAGTGTTCACTCTTGTTGTCGTGAACACCAGTTTTGTCATGTTTTGTAATGATGATCCGTTCACATGTCATCCCATTCACCATTAGTTCCATTCAAGTCAATAATCCCATACCTTCCCAATATTTTGTAAGGAACTTGAGGATGAGTTTTTATTAAGTCATGGGGGTATGATGGGATGTGATATCACATGGGCCACAATATCGCATCTTCCCCTACGATATCACGTACGTGAGATCGTAGTGCGTCGCTAAATCTATAAATAAGAGGCAGCTCTCCCTTGTTTTGCCATCTAGATCTAGATCATAGTCAAAATCTTGTAGTTTTAGCCTTCCAGAGTTAGAATAATTTCCATGTGCTTGCAGTAGGAGTCCCAAAGTGAATAGATCTTTATTCGAGAAAATATTGTACCTGAGCACATGTTTTTGTATGAAAATAAAGATGAACTTTTGGATAAACCTTGCAGTGCATGGACTAAGCTAAATAGGACTTTAATTATTATGAAATGTTTAATTGCTTTCTTAAAGACTTAATCTCTCTCAACCCTCAACTCTCATAGTTAAGTGCATTCAGTACGACGGCTTCGAGCACGTGTGTTACACTTGGTAATCCCAATAACGAATAGCGTTTGGTAATCCTAGAAGGTTGCATTGGTTTAGGGTGTGAATGACAAGTGGGATGGATACTGATGCTAGGCATTAGAACTTAGTTAGTTAAAGTTAGTTATTTAGTCTCTTCACCCTTTCCCTCATTAGCATAGGTGATAAAACATAAAAGATATAAAAATCATATACCTCAGACTTACTTAACCATACAACTGTGACAAATACAAGTAAGTCTGGGAAGACAACGAATGATTACCCTTAGGTGTTCCTTAAGGCGTGTAAGCACTTAGTCTGCGGAGTTTGATCGGATCACGCATGTAATGCTCGTATTTGTATGGTTGAGTGTAGGGGGTACCTCACCACTCATCACACATAAGAGATAATTGGGATAGCATAGATCCTTGTTCATTATCTCTAATCCTTGATCTAATCTCCAGGATTGTTGTTTCTTTTTTCTAGGTTCATCCTTGATCATTTTCTTTGCCCTTTCAATGCAGAACTCTCTTACATATGGTTTTGTAACATTTGGTTTAAGAGAAACTTATTTTCTATTCTTATGTCTAATTCATCATGCTACATATTTCTTTATAATTTTATCTTTCTAGATAGATTCTACCAATTGTTTTCTTTTCATTGTTTATATTTTCATCTTGAGCATAAGATAAGAATAATCTATCAATATCCACATTAAAATTTCTAGTAATTACTTATTCCACATCACTGTCATTTATATGTAATTTAGAATTATTTATATTTTTGCTCTATGTTTTGCACAAACATAGCTTAGGTTATTAGTTTACTGGCAATCTAGAAGTTCTCTTTTGATTTGAGGATATGTCTTTATACTTTTTGATTGTCATGGAATGATTAGCTTCTTTTGTGCAAGGTTGTTATAAGTCTGATTATGATAACTATCACCGCAACATCATTTTAGCACTAGAAGATTAAAATAACAATGATAAAAATAAGGCTTTGTTTCCATAGGATCTACTTGCTAACAAAATTAAGTCATTTTCAATGTCTCAAGTTATAAGATTTGATTTCATATTAATACCTATTATCAAAATACTATTTTATCCTAACTTATCTTTACTAATGTCTTTTGCGAGTCTTAGATCTCAAAAATCAAAGCATTGGTAAAAGGCCTACACATCTCTATAATCATGGGAAGACCAATTTACATCATGGAATCATCAGTAAGCATTTATTTTTGTAAACTTTGAAGGCTTAGTAACATGAGGTGAAACTAGGGATTCTCTAAAGCATTGAGCTAGAAAGACTATAAAATTGCTTGTACTAAAAGGAAACTTGATTATGTGCATTCCCTAGAAATGCTAAGAATAATGCCACAATACAAAAAGTAATAATGATTTGCTTCTTTTCTACTTGATTTAGGTAATACTATTGAGCTTGATACCAATGACTTTAAAGAAATTGCTGAGTTCATTATCGAACAAGAAAAGACATAGAAAAAAGATTTATTTATAAATAAAAAAAACTAGGATGAAGATCATACCAGAACAACCTCTTAATCTCAACATTAATATTAGGAAAAAATCAAGAAGCATAGTTTTTTTATTCTAATGTTCATTTAATTGACAAAGATGAAGAACAAATAGCTAAGGGTATGAACATATTTAATCCTTTATCACACCACATGCACAATATTAATGTTACTGTTGCACATGTTTCCTTACTTGAGATTATCTTCCATAATATGAATTAGTCTAATCCTAGGCTCCTAGTTAGCTCTATTTCTCTATCATATAATCTCTTTGCTTCTAATGATACTAGCAACCTACATTCTTTCCTTCAATCCCCAAGATCACTTCTTGGGTAATTATATTCCTTTCTTTGCTTACAACCCACTATTTTACCATTCTCTTCCATTCCAATTTCCACAGCTATCACTATCTCCTTGTTTAATAATTTTAAGTCCAATTACAAGTAACCTGCCTCTCTACATCTTAATCCTCCCATCTCACTTGGCCTGCCCATCTTGATTGATGATTATTAATAAATGGTTCTCACTCAAGGAAAGAGAGATTACATTAAGGAATTAAGTCATCCTAAGTGATGTCTAAAGAAGCTCTAATAGAAGAAACATTTATTGAATAAGACTAGAAGTTAATAAAGGTCATGTCCAAGGCTCAATGTACCTTGCCTATAGAGTAGTCTAAGATAATAGGTTGAAAGAAAGATGATAGATAGGTAGCCATGTTGACATATATCAAGATAGAAATTATTAGAGTATATATTATAAGTGATGTCCAATGTTAATACAAGGTGATGTTAATCTTCCTATATAAAAGTATTAGATACGTAAAAAGTTTGAATTTTTCAAAAGTCGGGCAGCATCATTGCATTGAGCCATAAGTGGAAAGTGAGAAAAAGTAGTACAAAAGCTTTATTTGCAACACAAAAATTTGGAAAATCAAGAGGGAGCATAGCACAGAGTAGAAAGTAACAACATAACAATTTGAAAAAGATGGCAAGTGACAATAGAAGTAGTAGGCAAGGAATCAAAGATGGGGCCAATAAAAGTAGTCGACTACCATAATCCTACATCCTACCACCTAGGGCACAAATATAAGTAACAAGATTCCTAGTTTTATATCTTAGTTCTCAAGTTTTAAACATTATTTTAGCATTGTTGTAACAATGAACTAGGGCTCACATTTTTTATGAATTGTAGTTAGTAAAATATTATTTTAGACTAGATCTTGCCAATTCTAGTCACTAAGCAATATTTGTTGAGTCAAAAAATAATAAATTTAAGTTCAATTTTTTATGGGAATTGAGAAGCCTAAGTAATATCTTAGTTTTCAAGGGTTTGGTAAAACTCTATTTTGTAGAGACTATAAAAAAAGATTCATGTAGCTGCATGTATTATTTATCATTTGTAGATAAGAAATAGATCATTTTCCTAGCATTTTTGTGCAATTTTAGACTTGGAATTTTGGAATAGCAATAATTTTCTTTAGGACTATTTTTATGAATAGTATCACATGGGCTACTAGGGTAGGAAATTTGGAGGTCAAATTATTACTAGAAATATGATTTTAGGCATATTTTGAATGTCAAATATTATAAATAGGACTGAGAGCATTTTGCATCATATTTTTTCATTGTTTTATATGTATTTGGGGTAAATGTGGAATTTTGATTTGAGAAAGACACTAACAAGAACATGATGTGGGAAGAAAATTATTAAATTTTTCAAACTTTGTAAGTGTTTTCAATGTGGTTTTGATGTGATGACCAACATGCTATATCAAGGATGCAAACGTAAGCCATACAGAAGTTTCAATGTAGAACTTAGTAAGGAATTTTCAACATCAAACATCATATTGTTATGACATTTAATCCTAGAAATTAGTTTTAATGAAGCTCTCTAAGACTAATGTTAACATTGGACATTGAAAAGATTTTAACATAAGTATTATTGAAGTATGCACGGAAGCTTGCATTTTCTTTGAACAATGTGACATTACATCAGTAATTGAGTTTTGATGCCACGTTAATGAATTTTGATATTGTATACAAGTTTTAACATCACAAATAGAAGTCTTGATATCATAAGTAGAAGCTTTGATGTTGTGAGTAGAGGTTTTAATGCCATGAGTAGAATCTTTAATGTCATTTGTAAGTTTGGCATTGCCCAAGTTTCAACTTATCACAAAATTCATGCAAAGTGATAGGAAAAGCTTTAAAAATTTGAAATTTAGAGATTTAATGATTTTGATGTTATTTTTCTTCAAATCTTAAGCTTTTGATTGCCCTTAATACTGGAAATAATAATCTTCACTTAGGTCTATGAAAAGAATTGTGAAAATTGCAAAATCTATTCTACAAGATGCATAAGAAACTTGTGACAACTAAAGATGCATATGAATGTAACTTTAAATGTGAAAAAATCACTAAAGAATAATGCTTTAATTATCTTTATAATTTTGATAACAAAATTTATAGTTTTTTTCTGATCTTTGATGCTTTGCTAGAGAAATTTGATAAAACTAACAATCTTAGATTAAAATTAAACTTACAATGATTAAGATCTTTAATAGAAATTGAGAAATTGAAAATTGTAATTGCAAGAATGAGAACTATGATCGTGAGATTGAGAATTTAAGAAAGAACTATGGAATTTAAGAAAATTTGTGAAAGATTGTGAGTATTGTGAAGCAAAAAATGCACAAAAGAAACTTCTTCAAAATCTTGAGCCTTGAGATGCAAAATGAGAAAATAAGAAAATAATGCCTCTTTGTTATGAGGTATGATGGGAGACCTCAATTTATAGGTAATGTTTACTCAAATTTTTCCATTTTAAGCATGTTTTGGCACTATGAAGCCTCACATGTGAAATTTTTCATTGTAGGAAACTTTTGGAAATGTGAGTCAAATGTTATATAACAAAACAAATTAAGATACACAACATGAAATATAGAATAAGAAATTGAAAATCAGACATAAGAAATATGAAAAATGATCTTTCATCCATATTACAATATGACAATTCCTTCTTTAATATGGAATGGGAGTAATGTGAAAATGATTATGATTACTTTATCTTCATCTTCATTGGAGTGATTCCTAGTACATCTATGTGCTACTTGAGTTTGATTGATGTGATTGGATTTGTGAACATATTAGCCAATTGATATTTTTTCTCCATGTATGAGGGTTTGATGGTTCCCTTCTTCACTTCATCTTTTATGAAATAACACTTTAAGCTTATATCCTTAGATTTGTTATGGAGAACATGTTCGTTTGAAAGATCAATAGAAATTGCATTATCAATGTAGAAATCAATGGGAGTGTAGATACTAAAATCAATTTGTAAAAGTGGCTTCTTTAATCACAATATATGTTGTAAATATTTAGCCATAGAGATAAATTTAGCTTTACATGAAGAGATACTTACACATGGTTACTTTCTTGCTTTAAAATAAATTGGATTTGACCCATGAAAAATTAAGGAACTTTTTATAGAATTTCTATCATTAATATTATCTCTCCAATTAGCATCTAAATAAGCATCAAATTTTTCATCTTCTTTAATAAATTTTGGTCCATAGTCATATGTAGCTTTAATGTATTTCAACACATGAGTGAGGAGTGAAAGGTGTGATGCTCTTGGATCTTACATAAATCTTAACAAATATGAAGTATAAAATTAAAGATCATGTCTACTTTGATATAAAAGTTAAGTGAGCCAATAATCCCTCTATAATAAGTAGCATCAACAAGGGGAGTATCATCTTTTGTATTAAGCTTCCACTCTTGAGGAAGTGGAGTAAAAGTAACTCTCTCTCCATTTATTCCATATTTTTTTAAGATGGCTTGTGCATATTTAGTTTAATGTATTCTCAAACAATATTCTTCTTGATCTACTTGTATTACCAAAAATTATTTTAAGAGTCCTAAATCTTTCATCTCAAACTCTCCCATCATATTTTTCTTGAATTCAACAACTAAATTTTTAGAAGTTAGCAAAATACCAAATCATATACATATAATTATATCAATATAAATTTATTTTCCATATTCTTATAATAAAGAGTGGGTTTAAATGAGCATGATTTATATCCAACCATTAAGAGATACTCATTAATTCTATGAAACCAAGATCTAGGGGCTTGTTTCAAACCATATAAAACTTTGAAAAGTTTGAATACCTTATTCTCTTCTCCTTTATTGATAAAGGATTTTGGTTACTCTCTATAGGCTTTCTCTTCTAGAAAACCATTACAAAATCTTGAGTTGACATCCATTTGATAAATTTTGATGCCATAATAAACATCAACAGAAAGAATAAACTTGATGGTTTTAAATCTTGCACCAAGGATAAAGATTTCATCATAGTCCACATGCTTCTTTTGTTTGAAGCCTCTAGTAATCATTCTTGTCTTATAGGATGTAATTTTATTTTTTTCTTTATACTTTGTCTTGAGCATCCACTTTGCATCAATTACATTTTTTCCTTTTGATCTCAAACAAAGTCCAAGTTTTATTTTTCATAATTTCATCATATTCTTTCTTCATTTCTTTCTTCCAAACATGAGATTTGAGAGCTTCTTTAACATTGGTAGGCTCATGAAGAAGAGCTAACTATGTCACATGAGTGATGGCTTGTAATTTGGCTTGTCACCTTGTGAATCTTCTTCCAAAATTTTGATCTAAAATCTAATTTTTGGGATGGTCTTAATGTGGACATTAAATAGGCCAAAGTAACATCTTTCCATTGATGGGATCTTTCCATGACGTTTTGGCATATTTGGAAGTCTTTTGAGGTCATTTTGATGACTTAAGGATGTTCCTAGAGCTATGGGGACTTGTTTAAGTGTCTAGAGGTTCCAGGCATCAAAAAAGCATCTTTAACTTTGACCTTGATAGGAAATATGTCTTCACTACATATTAGTAGTATTTTTCACCTCAAAGACATCTTCTCTGATAACATCTACACTTGGGAAAGATGTCTCCTTCAAATTTTAAAGGAAATTAACTTAAATGATCAATTAGAGGGAAGATGAAGAGATAGAAAGGAAAAGGTATACATAGACACCATAGGTATCCAATTTGAAAAAGAGGGAAGGATAAAGTGTAGGGAGTTGAGAGAAGAGTATAGAGAGAGAGATAGAGTCTTAGCATGGTGCCTTGATCATGATCCATGTGAGCGTGTGTTTTCTTTGATTGAGTGTGTGAGAGTTGGATTGAATCTCTTGTCTATCATTGGGAATTATGCTTCCTTACAACTGTAATTTCTTAATTTGAGCAAGAATAAAGCTTTCCTTTTCCTTTTTCTTGTTTAGATTTACTATTTTATGGCTTTGAGAAAACTTGGATTGTGGAATCCATGGGAGCTCCTTATCAGGTCTCTTTCTATCCATGGCTTTGTAGAATTTTCTAAGTTTTCTTCATTTCTTTGAATTTATCAAGACCAAATTTTTCTTCATCAAAAATGATATTTCTAGAAATGTACCACTTACATTCTTATGGATCAAAGCATTTGTATCCACTTGTTTTGGAATCATAGCTTAGAACAATGTACTTTCTTACTCTATCATCTAGCTTGTTTAGTAATTCATTTAGAACTTTGACATAACAAATACATCCAAAATATTTTAGGTAGGAAAAGCTTGGAACTGTATCATAAAGGAGTTAATAAGGTGTCTTCTCTTTGTTTGATATGGTGATGAACCTATTTAGGATATAGACTGAAACATGAAAAGCTTCATTTCAAAATTGATGTGGAAGTGCAACATGCTTCAGGAGGCATTGTGACGTCTCTTGGATTACTCCATGTTTCCTTTCAATAATACCATTACTTTATGTTGAATATCCATAAGTTTTTTTCTTTTAAATTTCATGAATAATTCAAAATTTATTAAATGCTTGATTGACAAATTCACATTTGATATTTGATCTTATTTTCTTATTTTTGATATTCAATCTATTTTCTATCAAGCATTTAACATTCTAGAATATGTTAAAAGTTTCTGTTGGCACATTTGGCCATTTCATGAAGCAGACTTAAATTAGTTGAGAATTTGTGAAGAAGTAGCTTAATTTTTGGTTTAAGAGAAAGAGAATAAGTGCACAAAAAACATTCTCATATTTAAAAATACTGGAGCAAGCTTACACGGCCCTGGTTGATAAATACAGAATCATCAATATGTTGTTCCACTTTATAATTCACTGAGGTTTATAGATGAATATTGCAAGTTCAGCAGTCTGGGCAGGGTGAAGTTATTTCCCCTCTAAAATTTAAGAATATATTTCTCTGTAAGCAAAATGTTTTTCTTTGAAAGGAAAAAGTGAAATGCTGCAAAATGAAGGAGGTGCTATGTATTATTGTAAGAGACCATGGTAGTATAGCAACTCATTATGCCACAGGACAATTTCAGACAATGTACTCTGCAAAAATAAACATTCATGTAGAAAGGCAGAAACAAGTTCCCCCAACACTTTGCCACTGGAATCCCCATTCTCTGTGACCATTGCTATCCAAAAAAAAAAATATAGGAAAATAAAATCAAAAAATCTGCAATGACAAGAAACCAGAGAAGGCCTCCAAAACAGCACTGTACAAAAACACAGAAACAAAAAATGAAATGTTCACACAGCAACAAAAATAGAGCCAAAAGATGATAGCATTTTTATCATCTAGCATCATACGAATATTTTTCTGAAGTGTGCTGGGCAATAGGCCAATGGTTAGTGGTATGTGGCACCGTCAGTGCAGGAAAACCATTACTAAATTCGCAGACATTCCATCAAACACTTGCTGCACAAACTCCGTTTCTCCAGTACTCAACAAGATTGTTCAAATTATCAGATTGTTGATAGTGAACCTGCAGAGAAAATTATTAGAAAGGGTGAAAGAAACCTTGTTCTAGAGAGAGGCGCCATGTGTAATTTTACTTATGGCCTGTGGGCATTTAATCAGTCAAAAATTCCGTTGATTTCAAGATTATTCATACTTGCTGCTGATGCCGGTGGTGAATCAAGAGAATGGGTAATATGCAAGAGAAAATATGTTGCTGGAACTGGGCCTGTGTATGCATTAGCTCAGCTTGCCGGGTTTACTGTGCGCGTTCGTAACGTGGAGGACCGGCCTGAGTCCCAAAAATCCGTAACCCTCAACACCCTGTTCCAAAAATCCGTAACCTACAATGCCAAGTAATTCCGGTGTTCAGAATGGTGCCCGACGAGGAAGCGCTTGATCTCTCTTGGCTGAATCTGTTCAGGATTGATGCCGACTCTAATGCCTGCAACTACGGCGGAGCCATTGCCAACTGCAGAGATGGCGGCAACACAAATGGAGAGGATGTTTCAGCTACCAGCAAACCGTGCACCGAATCGGTTCCAACCGCTGCAGAATTTTTGGAAGATGCAACTTCCATTACGAATTCAACGGAGGTGTGGCCGCGCGTTGCAGAATCTCGTCAAGAAAAATCAGCATTTGGTAGGATAATGAAGCGCCTTTGTCATAAATATTTCAAAAGGTGGAACGCCTCGTTGATGGAATGCCTCGTTTGTAAGCCGACTTGTTTACCCAAGGCCGTTGTGGAGTCGATGAGAATAATATTTTGATAAAAAGCAAAGGAAACGTATGAAGACTATGAAGTACTCTCCAAATTATTTCATAGCATGGCCAAGGAGAGACAGATGATCAAATTTTATATTGTTCCTAAATATATATATAAAGCTATTTCCTAAAAATGGGTTTATGGATATTTCCAACTATAGCTTTTATTTATATAATTGGAACTTTATGTGGAAGTTGTAACTTCCTAGCCTTAATCCATGATGTTTGTAACCACTACCAAGTACACTTGTTAGATGCAGCATTTTTATCTCTTTTATGGTTACAACCA
>MNCI01001551.1:194282-206533 GCA_015680685.1 Gnetum montanum
CCGCAACAGCACACACACATACTCACATTAACTACTGAGTTTATTTGGAGGTATCTGGGCCTTGGTGTTGCCAGAGACCAGCAGGCACCTAAATCCTGTTCGAGGACACTCGTTGGCGGTCGCGTCCCAAACGGTCGCCAATAGTTTCATCTTTGACATGCAAAGAATATTTTCAAACATACCTACTATAATTATTAGTAATAACAAAGAAATATTTGCTAACTCCTTGAATTAGAGTAGACATTGGACCTACCAAATCCATATGGAGAAGTTCAAGGGGTTTTTTCTTTCTTTGTATTTGAGCATTATGAGGCTAGGCTTTTTGGTTTCATTTAAGGCATATGTTATATTCTTCTTATGTTATTTCTAGATATTTGACTCTAAAAATTGCATCATTCTTGATTAACTTCTCAATATTGAAGTAGGAGGCATGACCTAATCTCCAATGCCATAATCTTGAGAGAAATGCATGAGAAGAATTTGATTGTCAAATCTAAGTATTTAAAACTTTAGCACCTTTTTGAGACTGTGCTTCTAAAGAGTAAATGTGATTGTTCCATTATTTTAGTTTTTCAATAATAAAATCACTATTAGAAATAGTACAAATATCATCATGAAATATCACTTGATTTCCTTTACTAATAATTTGATCAACTAATAATAGTAAACTTGATTATTGAGGAACATAGTAAACATCATGTACATTGATTTTACGGCCATTAGGAAGCATAAGCATTATATTAACAATTCCTTCTATATTTACACTTGCATTATCTCCTACCTTAATGCTTGCAAGAGTATTATTTGAATTATAACTAATAAAATTCTCTTTAAATAGAGTCATATGATTTAAATAATCACTATCTATGATTCATGTATGAGAAGTAACTTCTTTGATCATTTGGTATGCAGAAAAATTAGAGTTTGGATCTTTACCTTTTAATTGATCTTGTGATTCTTAATAGTTTCTTTCAAGCTCACAAGTATCTTTTGGTGGATCATTTTGAGTGTAGGAAGGGAATCCTATCTTCCACCAACATTTATCTTCATAATGTTGTTTCTTCTTGCAATGTTTGCATGATGGAATATTTGGTGATGATGCTTCATGTTGATTTCTTGGAGTGAAGTTAGATCTTTCTCCTCTTTGATCTCTTTCTTTTCTGAAAATTTCTTCTTCGTCATATGTTTTGAAATCTGAAATTTAGATTTTGATATGAATCTTAAGCTCTTTCATCTTTGAAATTTTGACTTCTACCTCTATCTTTATTCAATCTACCTCTTCCTCTATTATTTCTTACAAAATAAACTTTCTCATTTTGGCTATAGTTATGTTATATTTTTAGATCTTCCAAAATTCTAAATTGAGATGGTAATTTATCATTTGTAATATTATCTAAATATTTATTTAGAAAAATATTCATTGTAGCATATTTGAACCTTTCATCATTATATAAAACTTGACTGATTTTTTCTAACTTTTTCCTTTCACTCTATTGACATCCATATTCATCTAGATTTCTTATGCAAACATATATCTTAGCAAAGAATTTCTCAATATTTTCTCCTCTATTAAGCATAAGATCTTTAAATTCTTGTCTCAATTGCTTGATTTGAATGTTTGTGATGGAGTCTTCTTTAGACTCTTGATGTAGTAGATCTCAAGTTTCTTTAGCATTTGGCTTGTTTATGATTGTTGAACCAATAGCTTTTGAAACTGATGTATAAATAGTCATATTTGTGAAGACATCCTTCCTTCTATCTTCTTGACACTTTATTCTTTGCTTTCTATTCAAAGCATTCAGATTTGTAAATTCTTGATATCCATTATTCACAATGTCCAAACACTCATTGATTTGGAGTAAAGTATTCATAAGCTTCCTCCAATAGATGAAGTCTTAGCTTTCATTGAAGATTATAGTATACTTTGGAATATACTTGCTAATTTTGAAGAGCTTTTGAGCTAAAAATGACTTGAAATGACTTGAAAGGTTTAAAGATTTTCTTAAAAGGCTTAAACGATTATACATCTTAAGATTTCTTATGGCTTTGATGTGAAAAGATGTGAATTTATGTGAAAAGTAAGAGAAATGAGGATATTTGAGAAGAAATGTGAGTAATGAGGGTATCTATATGAGAAACTAAAAATTTGAGAATAATTATGAACCTTTTATCTTTGGAACATGAAAAGTGGCTTTCTTACATTAATTTCCCAAGGATTTGAAGCTTGAAGCTCCGATACCACTTTCAGAGTGTGTGTGGAAGCTTGAATTTTCTTCAACTTTAAATGACATTGCATCATATTAGCAATTAAAATTTGACATCATGTCAATGAATTTTGACACATCTACAAGTTTTGATATCACAAGTAGAAATTTATATGTTGTAAGTAGAAGGTTTAACATTATCCAAGTTTTAGCTTATTAAAAAACCAATGTAGAGTGCTTGGTGAAGCTTCAAATATTTAATGATTTTGATGCCATTTTTCTTTAAATCTTAATGCCAAAAAGAAGAATCTTCATCAAAATTTATGAAAAGAATTGCAAAAATTGCAAAATCTATTTTACAAGATGCATAAGCAATTTATGATAATTGAAGATACATATGAATGCAACTTTAAATTTGAAAACATTACTAGATCTTAATGCTTTGATTATCTTCATAATTTTGAGAATAAAAGTCATAATTATCTTTCTTATCTTGGATGTTTTGCTTGAGAAATTTGATAAAATTAATAATCTTAGATGAAAATTAAGCTTGTAATGAGCAAGATCTTCAATAGAGATTAAGCAATTAAAAATTGTAATTATAAGAATTAGAATTATGATTGTGAGACTAAGAATGATACAAAGAAATATGAAATTTGAGAAAATCTACGAGAGATTGTAGAAATTATGAAGCAAAAAATGGAAAAAAGTAAAGTTCTCCTTGAAACTTCTTTAAAACCTTGAACCTTGAGATGTACAATGACAAAATGAAAAAAATAATGTCTCTTTCCTATGAGGTATGATGGGAGACCTTAATTTATAGGTAAGTTTTCCTTAAAGTGTGCCATTTTAGGCATGTTTTTGCACTATGAAGCCTTACGTCTAAAATTTTCCATTTTAGACAATTTTATAAATGTGAGTCAAGCCTTGTATAGCAACATGAATTAAATAGCACAACATGAAATATAGAAAGAGAACTTGGAACATAAATTAAATAGCACAACATAAAATATAGAAAGAGAACTTGGAAATGAGAGATGAGAAATATGAAAAATGAGCTCCCATTCATACTACGATATGATAAGTATTAACATAAAACATTAATAAATAATCAACATGACAAACTATGTCTTTGATCTAATTAAAGGTTAATATTATCTAACATAGGGATTCTATAGCACTTTTTAATGATCATGCCTATGTTTTTATTATTGGAAAACAAGAGGAGAAAAGTTGGACATATCAAGCGTAAGCCACTTTTTAATGATGCCTATTGATTGCACATAAGCTTTGGGCTAGATAAGAAGTAAGTAAATTTTTAAAGTCTTGTATCAACCACTTTCACGTTGTGATTTAAACTATTCTAGGATAGGATGTTATCTTGAGACTTTATAGTACATTCTTCTAGGATTTTCTTCCAAGTTGATAGACATAATTTTTGAGTGGTGATCACAGATAGAAGAATTGTCCAAAGACATCTTGCTATACATGAAACATTTGAATAATCTATGAGAAGGAAAAGAGTATCGATAATTTAGTGTTAATAGCACATTGCTTCTTAAAACACAGATATCAAGGACAATGTCAAATCCATATAGATCATAAATTTTTATGGAAATGTGAGTTAGTAATCACTCTTGAGAAATATTGAAGAAGTGACTTTTAGTTAGAAGTTATCAGAAAACTAACTTGGGTTATGAAAAAATTTCATGGATCTTGACATTGAAGGATTGAATTAGTTCAAATTTTTGTAAACATTATTACAAGATCTAGTCTAGCATCACAACTGACGTTCACAGATTATGTCTTATTTTGAAGCCTAATATAAAATCTTAAGGCTTCACCAATTCTAGAATGAGTACAAGAATAGAAAATGATTACATCCACTATGGAGTGAAATCCATGGAGAGAATGTAGAATGGCCCAAGGGATCTAGAATCATTCATAGATTAAAAGGTAAGCATCTACAATTAAATTTTATTAGAAAAGATGTGACATTACAATTTTATTAAAAAACTAATGGTGATTATTGTAGCCAAAATGAGTATAAATTATGATAAATCCATTAATTTCATGTGCTTAGTGAGGGAATTTGAGGTTAGAATAATAAGGCACAAAGTACCTAAAAGTGATCTTTTTGAGGGCTAATGAATGAAATACTTTAGCAAGTTTGACAAGGTATGCATCCTATGTGCCTTAGGTCTAAAATATGCCTACCCCAATGTGGTAGAATATGCGGGTCTAAAAATGAGCTACTCAAAGAAAAATACCATTTTTATAGTTTGCATGATTCAGAAATAGGTTATTGTTACTCAAAGAAAAAGAATATAAGTATTTTATTTTAGTTTCAAGTAACATATTGTACTTAGACAATTTTTCTTAGCAACAAGGCCTAAGTATGAACAACTTTGATCTTGAATGTAAGGCATCAATCATAATTTGATGTCACATTTTTATAAGAGTAATAAAGAGATTATTTATATGTCATTTTAAGTATGCTACTATAATATGTCATAATAGTTTAGAAATGAAATTAGTTATAAGTTAGAATAATTATCAAGCTTCTTGTCTCATTAGGTGTTACTACTTAACATCATTAGCTAATAGTAATTAACATGATTTCACTTGAAAATTAAAGATTCAGAGGTTCTAATATAATATCAAAAGTGGATGACATAGGCTAGAAGAGATTTATCCTAACATGCATCAGTAGATGTCTATTACTTCGAATAACAAGGGTAACAAACAAGAATGTTTATTGTTTTATTACTAAGAATTGATAAACAAAAATGATGAGTGATCTAGGTATTGGATGAAGCTTGACCAGTGATGATCTTATCAGTACTAGTGTGGAAAGAATAAAGTAGAGTTTCTTTCTCTATTATGGAAATGTCAAGTTCACTGAAGCTTAAATTAATGAACTTAAAGCCAATCTTAGACTTACCATTGCAGTCTATTAAGTCTTCAATAATAGTAGAGTTAGAGATTTTAGGATGAGATAAAATTGTAAAATGGCCTATAGGTTTAATGTTAATGTTAGAGGATTTAGCATTAAGTAGAAGTGGTTGAGTTTCATAATCCAAGCGTGAAATACTTGGAAATTTGGTATCATTAATAATGATTACTTCATGATCATGGAAGAATAAATGCAATTGTTGATGAATGGAAGATGAAACTACTTAGTGTTGAGCCAACCATGGGTATCCTAGTATTCCATTCACACAAAGACATTTTCATATTACTATGAAAAATGCTTCAGATTATATAGAATTTCTATCTATAAAAGGTAACCTAATGGAAGTTATAACTTCAACTCAAATACCATTAAAAAAGATGAGTTGTATATAGGTTTTATTAAATGAAACCTAATCATGAAGATCAAAATCCTTGATAGTATCTGATGAGTGAAGAGGTACCCCTACACTCAACCATACAAAATGAGCGTAGCACGCGTGATCCAGTCGAACTTTGCAGACTAAGTGCCTATATGCCCCATGGAACACTTGGGGTTAATCATTTGTTGTCTTCCCAGACTTACTTGTAGTTGTCAAGGTGTATGGTTAAGTAAGTTCGAGGTATATGATTTTTATGGTCTTTTATGTTTTATCTCCTATGCTATCGAGGTGAAGGGTTGGAGAAACTAACTAACTCTAACTAATGAACTAAGTCTAAATTACCTAGCATCAGCATCTGTTCCCACTTACTGTACACACCTTGAATCGATGCAACCACAGCTACCAAACACTAATCGTTGCTGGGATCACCATGCGTAATGCACGTGCTCGAAGTGGTCATACTGAGGCACTTAACTAAGAGGAAAGGGTTGAGAGAATCTAATCTAGCCTAAGTGCGATGAGCAGTCAATTCCTTAACTAACTGTACACATCTTTGTGCATGACTACCACTAGGATTACTAAGTGCAAATCCTAAATACACCACTGGGTTACCAAGTAGTCACACTAGATGCTTGTAATCAAGTCATACTCATATCACGTTGCGATGAACAGCCGATTCCTTGACTATTTGTACACATCCTTAGATGCTCGTAATCAAGTCGTACTCATTCCGCATTCTAGGAGTTTAAGGATGAGAGAAAGCAATAGATAAAATCCTATTCCATGCACTGCAAGGTTTATCCAGGAAGTCTGTCTTTATTGCTGTACACAACTTGTGTTCAGGTACAATGTTGCTCGAATAAAGATCCGTTCACTTTAGGACTCCTACTGCGGGCACATGAAAAATATTCTATCTCTGGAGTGATCAAACTACAAGAGTTTCCCTACTTCTAACTCAAGATGAGGAAACAAGGGAGAGCCACCTCTTATTTATAGACTTGGTGATGGACCGTGATATCGTGTACGTGATATTACAGGGAACTACGCGATATCACATTCACGATATCGCATGGGATGTGATATCATGTCTCATCATACCCCCATGACTGAATGAAAACTTATCCTAAAGTTCCTTACAATAATATTGGGAAGGTATGGGATTATTGAGGGGAATGGAACTAGTGGGATGACATGTGAATGGATCATCATTACAAGACTTGACAAAACTGGTGTTCATGACAACAAGAGTGAACACCTTATTACATTGACATCAGGCCTTAGTTGGTAGCTGAGAGAGAAGAGAGAAAGAAGTGTTGCTGCTGCCAACATCAAGATTGCACCTTTCTTTGTCCATCCGTAAGTGTTCCATCGATCTTGCTCCTTGCATAGCTGCTTCCAGCACAGCTCCATTCCAAGTGTTTGCTCCAGATCCAATCCGTTGTTGTATGATCGCCGTCTGCACACACAACACAATCATATATTAGCAAGGGTAAATGAATCATCATGTAATTGATACCTTTCTTCGATGTAAGTTCATTGGCTAGGTTGTGGTATGGCTAATATGGATTGGGAGATATAGTAATGATGAGTACCGAAGGTGTAGGGGTTAGGAAGAAAATCAAAAAAATTTGGGGCTAGGAGAAAATTGAAAAAATTGGGCCCCGTACCCCCATGACTAATCGCGAACCTTTAGTGGCGTTAGAATGGAGAAAGGAAAGGAGTAAGAAAGATAGATAAAAAGGGAAAACTATGGCATCGATGAAATGGATGTCAAGATGGAAATGAACAAAATAAAATTAATTGCAAAATGTTAAGAGAAAGAATTTAATTAATGCCCCAAATAGGAATGTCAGTGGGTCCTCCCCAAAGTAGGCTCATGCCCATAATGCCCTCACAAACCCACATTCAAAGAGTCTGTAGGCTCTGAGAATGTCATTTGGAACAAGAGTTAAAGTCTTAACTGCAAGAATTTACCAAAAAGAAAATAATGTATCTACCAAAATATACACTAATGATACAACTAGTTATGAGGTGAACAATGGAGAGAAGGATGAAGAGAAGAGGATGGAATGGAATCCCAAGAACAAGGTGGTGTACAGCCCCTTGTGTGTTTCATGATTAATGTGACTTAGCAAATCCCATTCCAAGTCTAGCCTTAAACTGACCATATCTAGTGACTTCGCATCAATGTATTTGGCTAAACCATCCACTTGGATAAAAAGGATGCCTTCCCCAAGAGTCACCACCATTCCGACGAAACAAAGGAGAGAATGGGAAGTGAGAAGGGCCTTAGTTAGAGGGAACACTTTTGGTTCCATAACCAGTGCTTATAGTCCAAGTTTATTTCATCTAAGGGGTATGCTTTGAATTCTCACTTAGTTTTTTTTTCTTTTTTTTCTTTTTTATGTTTTGTGTTTTTATGCATGAGAACCACACCATGCAAAGAATTTTTATTTTTATTGTCTCAGCTTCCGATAGTTGGGGTAACATCAAAATGGAAAGAAAAATCAAAAAGAAAACATCCAAGCATCCAAGAGAATAACCAACAAAAAAGCATCAAGTTCCCTTAAATTCACACCCTTTTCAATCCTTGAGTCCTTCCTTAGTTTGAAAAATGCCTAGTCACCGATTTTTTTAAGTTCTTATTAGAAGGGGACTGTACATTTCCAAGCCGAGAGAGACCATAGAAACTGGTGGATGGATGGATGAAGTGGTCTCATTGCCTACCATATCAAAAGAAACATACCTTAGTATCAACATTGTGACTTAAAGGTAAAAACCAGACATGAGAAATCAACATAAAAACAGTTCATACCATCATTCCGAACACTTATTGGGTGACAAACTTACAAGGTGGATCACACACACACACACACAAAATGGAAAAGTATAACGATGTTGTAAAAAAAAAAACAAGAAAAGTTGAAAGTTGTAGAAAAAAAACTAGAAAAGTTAAAGAAATTTGTAAAACAAAAATGTGTAAGAAAAAAACGTTGTAAAACAAAAATGTGTAAAAAAATGTGCAAAACAAAAACGTAAAAAGAACTGAGGGCCCCATATGATTAGCATAGGTGGCCATCTCCCCCATGATTGAGTGGAAAGGGAGAGATCCAAAATAATGAGTGTTTATTTGAATTTCTAAGAAGTGTCCAAGTTCTCCCAATTGATGATCTTAGATTAAGGGGTGGAAGTTGGGGATGCTCATATTCCAATGTGTCTATGCCTTTTTTTTTTGGCATGGGTTAGTGCTTCAGTTTATTCCATGCATATTTGGTTGCTCCTTCGAGTAGCTGTCAAGTACATGATGTCTACTACTTCTTGTGTGGTTGCTACATATAGGCATCTTTGTTTCAAATTTTTAAGAGAACACCTGTTACATGGAGGCATTTCCTACATGTCATCACCCGATGAATCACTGTATGTGATTCATGGAACTTTCCTCTTCTCGATATTTCCATAAATATTTATCTTAGATATTTCCAAGGAAAGATCACAGATCCTAAGGCATGCATCTATTGTACTTAGCCATGCCCTTCCCATTATAATTGGGAAGTCCCCTTCATTGTTGTTGACCTCAATCACCAAGAAATCAGTTGGGTAAGACCAACCACACACAGTGGTAATGATATCCTCCACCAATCTCAAGGGAATGGTGATGGACTAGTCTACCAGCTCTAGTTGAATGTTACTCTTCTTAAGTTCGGGCAGGTTCCAGGCTTGATACATTTCTCGTGATATTAAATTGACTCCAGAACCTAAGTCAAGAAGAGCCCTATGTGGTTCATTTTCGATGACTTGAAGGTAGATTAAGGGACTTCCAAGGTCAGTTAGTTTCCTAGGAAGGTGGCCTACCTTGATCCAGTTGGTTACGATATGCGTTAACATAACTATATGCGTGAAGCTCTATTGGACTGAAGGGTACTCCGAAGTGTTAGATGGTGGAGGAGTGTACATGGGCTCAACCACTTGTTGTTGCGAGAGTTTGTTTGGGCTTTTGGTTCTGAAGAAGGGTCTTCTCTTTTTATAGTTGTTAGAACCAACAGCAGGTTGAATATTTACAAATCTCGTAGCATGACATTGCTGCGGTTGAGTAGGAAGTTTCCCTTGCATTGTTGGAGTAGGAGGTGTTATGGGAACTACTTGTGGAAGAGGTGCAGATGGATTTGGAGGATGGTGTGGGTATGGAGTGTCTCCCAAAGGAGAAGGAGTCCTTCTAAAGTACTCCCGAACTTGGTAGTGATGGTGGGGAGTTGTGTGACTAATAGAGTCACTTGGAGAAATTAGCTGCTACACATAATATCCATAAGGATCAGGCTGCAGGTAAGGGTACTAATGTTTCGGCAATGGCATCCCCCATGATTGTGGGTATTGCCACTGCTGATGTTGTCTGATGGGTTGTGATGGAGTTCCACTTGGATAATACGTTAATGGTTAGTGGAACTACCTTGGGTTACCTTGGGGATAAGATAACGTATGGGGTGTTTACCGTTGATTAAGTTTTGGATTAAGTGCATACAACCCAGACTCCTGTAGATATGAGATGATTGGGCAACATCCCTTAGGATGGTCATAGTGGCAGATCTCACATCCATCGTCATCGTTTGTGTCTGAATCCACAACCACATCGGAGTTAGTGATTTTCCACTTACCCTTGTTATGTGCAGGGCCTAAATCTCTCCACTTTGTCTTACCTTTGTCACTACTTCGTTCCTCCTTAGACTCTTCTACAATTTTTAAGAAAATTTCAATTTTAGAGTCTAAGGAACTCCATACGTCATCTACCTTAGCCATTATTTCTATTGTTAACTTTTGAATCAGAAAGGTTTTCCTATTCACCAACTCTTTGATTGTTGACTCATCCTCCTCACAAAATTTCACTCCCTTCTTTCGAAGAGAGGGATCACGGTTGTATTCTTCCGCACTTTCCATTTTTCATAGCTCACCTTCTTCTTTTGCTACTTGCTCCAACAAGAGATGTACTTCATGGGCTCTAAGTTGTGAGAGTCTCCCTTGGGCATAAGTCCCAAGGGTTCTTCTAGTTTCATGCGTTAGCCCATCCACGATGTGGCGAAGTTGATCCCACTGAGCATAACCATGGCCTGGGCAATGATGTAACAATGTCAAGTAGTGGGCCATGGTAGCATCCAAGGGTTCATGAGTACCTTGCTTCCAGCCTTGGATTTGCTTACACAAATTAGACACTTGGGAGTACGTTTGATACTTATCGTTGAAGAGTTCTAGCATCGTGCTCCACCTCCTGATGGTTTCCAGTTCTAAGGACTAGTACCAGCTCTTTGCTTCCTTGATGAGTGTCCTTGGGAAAAACTTAAGTTTTTTCCACTCATTTTCTATATTCTGCAAGGCACATGCATCATGGAATGCCTATAAATGATGTTGTGGATCAACGTTATATCCCCCCTCAAAGCGTGTGATGTTGTTCATGTCTAAGCATTTGATCCAACTCTCTTTTAAATGCCTTGTGGGAATTCTAATAGCCTTCATTATATCATGCATACTTTGGGTTGCAAGTAGGGGCTCATCATGATCATCTCTTTCATGACGCCTATGATGTCTCCGTTGTTCCCTACTTTTCTTTCGTTCATGCCCTTGTCCTCTCTCTCGACTCTCTCATCGAGGTCTCTCATTTTTCTTACCTTTATCCTTTCCATTATGCTTGTGATGGTTGTGCCCAGATGTGGAAGGAGAGGGTGAATGATGGGAAGAAGGGGAAGAAGAAGGAGAACCATCACCATGACGATGTTTCCTACCTTCTCTTCTGCTACTCCGGCCCCGATCGTGATGACGATCCAAGTGCCTGTCCTTAGCATGAGTGGTTGTTCCCTCTATGAACAGTTGGTGTTCACGGGCATCAAAACCAGGGTTATGTATCATTGATCGTAGGTTCTAATACCCAACCTCCTCACCATCGTTAGGAGGGGGAACATCATTTGCTAAAGAACCCATTATAAGGGGTTCGTCATCTCCTATTTCGCTAAGGACGTGTGGACCTTTGCTCTTCAACAATGTATGTTGGCTCTCCTACCTTGATTCCCTCATACATTGTGCTTCTATGGGATAATAATCCCTTGAGTCAAAATCTTCCGCAACGTATTTAGCGTATAATTCTGTCATGCTAATCTGCGCCAAGGCACGGAGAAGCATGTTAGAGACTGCCCGATCTGGGGGTAACACTATGTTACCATGTAGATCTCTCTAGTGCATCTATTCATCTTGATGGAAGATAAAAGTAAAATTGGGAATATACTCATCGGGATGAGTATATTCCACCCTATATTATTGACGAATTGGCTGATTTAGGTTATGTGTTTTTGATTTCCAACTGTTCTTTGTATTATCCTTAGGTGATGTGCTCTTGTGAGAAGAAGAAGAAGACATGATGTCTTATTTGGTATGCTAATTACCATTATATAATTTTTATCTTGATTAACCCAAAGGTTCATTTAGGCTCCCAATGATGTGAGTGATATCCTTTATGTTCTATTCAACACACAAACACTTAGTCCCCGGCAACGGCGCCAATGATGAGTGGCGAGGTATCCCTACATTGAACCATACGAAATGAGTGTAGCATGCGCGATCCGATCGAACTCTGCAAACTAAGTGCCTACATGCCCCATGGAACACTTGGGGTTAATCATTCATTGTCTTCCCAGACTTACTTGTAGTTGTCACGGTGTATGGTTAAGTAAGT
>MNCI01001551.1:212970-237435 GCA_015680685.1 Gnetum montanum
AATATAAACAATTCTTTGATTTTGAATCAAACATGAACTTATCTTTCTTCTCTTATGTCCATTTGTTGCGGGGTTTGATGATCCTGGTGGAGCTGTCAATAGGCGAAGTGTAGCCTTCAATGATTGACTTACAAACATAAAACTCCATGGATTCAAAAAATACTTTCATTCTACCTTTCTAGTAGGTGAATTCGAATCCATCGAATGTGGGTGGCTTTGTATAAGATGTCCCCTCCTTTGTTCACTCTTTGAAGTTGATGACAAAGAAGAGTACCAGTCTTTGATACCATTGAGGATCATTGAACTTAGAAGGAGGGAGATGAATAAGTTTCCTAAATTAAAAATTCGTTAAAGAAAAGCACACACCAAAAATAATGTGGTTCCCCAAATTGGATAGCCCACACTTGAAGGGTAGTTCACAAGCACACCTTCGGAATTTGTTTCTCTCAAATGTGATTTGAAGGGTACCACACCTTGTACAAGCTCTAAGCTCTACAACATAGTGACTTGTCACTGTGAATCCACTCAACCCCATAAGGTCCTAAGAAGCTTAGAATGTGGTTTCGAAGATCCCACAACCTTTACAACTTGAGTTCCACTTTGGATTTTTGTGGCACTATGCCAACACTCAATCTCGCAAGATCCCAATAAGCTCAAGCAAGATGCCTTCCGTAAGAAGCACATCAACCTTGCAGGACAACAAAAAAGAACAATAATCACAAGGAAAGAATGCAACTAAGTTTTTTGATCCTTTTACTTTAAGGTAAAACTCAATTTGACAAATTACAATAGACAAAAGATTGTGCAATGAAGAATAACAATGATTACTTTGATTGCTTGATGAATACAATTAATAGTACATAAAGCTTGCACATTTCCCAATGAGAATGAAGTCTTCTTATATAGCCAATACATTTCCGAAATCACCTTGGAATTCATGCAGCAGCTAATTATCATTGGAGATGTTTTCTCCGAGACTAAGACATCTTTATACAATGGACCTTAATTTTGGAAAGATGTATTCTTCAAGATTAAGATGGCTTTCTACATTAGACCTTCATTCTACAAAGACATCTTCTTCTCATGAAAGATGTCTTTCTCTCTAGAAAGATGTCAACTATTTTCTAGAGACATCTTCTTTTATGCTACCTTCAACTCTATCAAGACGTCTACTATTTCTTGGAGAATTTTTCACTTGATAGTAGACATCTACTATTTTTGCAAGATGTCTTCACTAGAAATAATATTTCAATGCTAAGGCTTCCTTTTGACTTCTAAGATGAGTTTTGAAGTCTTTGTTCCTTGTCCAAGATCTTTGAACTCTTACTTGTTCACTTGAAACCTTTTAAATGTCCTTCTCCTTTGAGCTCTCATTTTGTCTAAATTAGTTCATTCCTTGCCATCAATGTAGGTTTCATCTTGGTCTTTGAGATCTTCATTTTTACATTGCTTTGTAGGTGTCATCTCATCTTCTTCTAGTGTCTCCAATGTACTTTGTTCTAACATCTCAACAATCACACAAACATTCTTGTAATCCATTTTTCTTAACATTTTAACATACCAAAAGGTCAACACATTGAACTTTGAGCACTTAATAAAAGCAACTAACAACTATTTCAAGGAAGTAATAGAACCATCCATCAAAGATCTATACCATTTGAGTACTCTTCAAGATACTGAATTGATGAAACACCTAAACATAATGTGAGGATAGAAAGCAAGTAACATACATTTATTCTTAAAGATAATTAAATGATTCATTTGGTCACCCATTTCTTTATTAACCTTAGTGAACATTGCTAACGATACTCCCTTAAAAAAAAGTGGCATAGACACTAATGAACTAATAGGCTCATGAAAATTTTGATTTAAAGAGATGGGGGAGATACCTTGCATAGCCAAGACCTTTGTTATTTGGAAGATGAGTCATGAAATTGTTAAGTAATGTCAAGAGTTTTAGGTTAGTTTCAAGAAGATGTGGCCCAAGTTGTACTATAACCATAGGTGAAAGAGTTAGGGCATGACACATATGCATGGTAAGTCCATGTGCTGCTGAGATGGGTAAGCCAAGTGAGATGGGATAAGCAAGATGTAGAGAAGTATATTGTAATTAGGATAAAAGAATAACATACTTAAGATAGTTACTAATAATCCTTTCAAAAATCATCGATTAACCCATTAGAAAACTTTTCTAATTGAATTTGACCTTTATTGCTTATCCCAACATTCTATCAAAGATCAAGTCATAGCTTATCTCATTTCTTCTCTTAAATCAAATTATGTCATTAATGGCCTTCACAGAAATGTGAATAAATCCAATGTTTTTCTTCATTTTGATGGAGCTCATACCTCTTTTAGGTATAGTGTAGCCTATTCTCTCATTCTTCATACTAAAAAAGTCTTTTATATATCCTACAAACTTGACTTTCCTTGCACAAATAATGTAGCTAAATATGAAACTTTAATTTGTGATCTTCTTATAGCACCTCACCTCACCTCATGCCTTATCTAGACATGACTAAGGAACTTGTTTCTTCATTTTTAACTTATACATTAACTTATATTTTCATGTTTAGAACACATGCTAGCTAACACTTTGGTAACATTTGTAATTCATATGCTATGTGTAATAAACTTATATAATCTATTTCTTTAATATCTATTACACAATCTCTTGATACATTAGTTAATGCTATTAATATAGAGAATGCGAATCATTAATATGATCATATTCCTAACTATTTTACCATAGGTAAAACTCCTAATCATTTGATGCATGCCTAGAAGGATTCTTTATGTAAATGTAGTTGACATTTTTGTATTGCAAATCCTAATGTATTGTGTTATATGTCTTCAATAAGTATCTACCTACATTACCTTAATCTTGCAGAATCTAAGATAGTCCTTAATCAAGTTCATTCAAAAGTTAGTGATGGGAATTTGGGGTTATTTTCCCTAGCTTTACATTTCATTTCTCTAGGCTACTAGTAACCAAGCTTAGCTAAGGATGCTCATAGCCTAGTCAAGATGTGTAATACTTGTTAAATAAATCTATCACTTATTTATGTTTCTTCTAAGGAATTTCACATGTCTTAGATCACATGACCTTTTCAAAAATGATGCCTAGAACTCATTAATTCTATTAATCCTCCTTCATCTATTGGACATGAATTTATTTTACCCACTATAGAATAATTTACTTAGTATAAGATGTTTCATTGCACTCCACTAAGTCTCACTTCTTTTGTTATTTCATCCTCAATCATATCATCACTTTTTTATGTACCTCTCCTAATTATGATTAAAAGTGGTTATCAATTTAAAATTAAGAAAGTAGTTGATTTATGTTCTATGTATCATATTATTTAGTCATTTTCATCACCTTACTATACTCAATCAAGCTGAGTGCACTAACAAGGCTCTCATTTATTTTCTTTGCACCATGGTTAACAAAACCTAGTATAATTGGCATATTTAGTGATCTCATGTTCTTTTAGTCTATCATACCATGTTTTGTGCATCCATTAGTTATATTCCATATTTCTTAACCTATAGTTTTGAGGTAACGCTACTAGTTAAGCTTCATATTACATCTCTTTGCACTACTTTGCATGATTATCTCTAAGATCAAGAAAACAAGAACATGAAATTCATTGATTATATCTTCTTTAAGAATAATGTCAAATAGCTCTAAAGCAACTACATGTCAGAATTCAAGATATTTATGAAGATAACTAGACCTGATACCATTTTTTAGAACTTCAAAGATATGAAGTTTTCTTCTAACTAGTAGGGTGATTTTCTAGTGGTTTAATCTTTACAAAATAACACCTATATTTTATCTGATGTAGAAATATATCAATTTCTGGATTCTACTAATAGGGAATTTCTTAAGCACTACTTCATGTAGCTAACTACTTTTTGTTATGAAATCAAACTTGTTGATTGTTTGAGACCAAATGTATGTCCTTTCATTTGTAGTTTATTCTACATTAGCTCTTTTATACTACAAGAAGATACACATTATGTTAGGATAATAGGTTGAATCTAGTTGTATTGTTTTGTAATATTTTCATTTACTCATTTTCCTTTCTCTCTCATATTTTGCTATATATATCTCACTATTTTCATCACACATCTCTACTTTATCTTTCCCATCATACTCTACTCTACCTAACATAATTAGTGAGATTTTTGAGTAACTAATATTTTATCACTTCATCTGAGAATGTGCCTAAGTGTATTATTAAGTAGAATAGGGAGTGGTTACTATTTCGCAACTATATATGAAATTCTTATTAGTCATATAGCAAGCATGATTTATCCATGCCTCATTTCTATAGCATAATACCATCCTCATCACAACATGTATGGGTGATATCCTCTTTTCTCTTCTATCTTTTATTCACTACTTTTGCATATAATAGTATTTACTATCTAGTACTGTATTTCTCTCTTCTTCATATGATCTCTTCTTTTAATCTATTTTCATTATTTCTATATATAAAACTTTCATGAGATTGAATGAGTATGTTTTCCCTAATGTAGTGTGGGATTATTAAGTGTAAAGTGATGTAAGAAGTGTGAATATTCATATGAGTAAGGTAAGGAAGAGATTTGCTTTAGGAATCTACTTGTTTTATATTTCTATGACATAGCACTCCACTATAGGTGTATCAGTGATATCTCTAACTTTATCTATTATTATCCTATTTCATTTTACCCCTTTTGTTAGGTACACGTAATTAGCTTTTTTTCTAGCTTATCTTCTTAATGGATTCTCATTTATCTTTTCATGAGCACCCACCAAGAAAGTGCAATATTAAATACACTCTAGCATTTTATATGGGTTAGAATTTTGGGTGTAGTTTAAATATCTCCTATAGAAATAGTTAAAATAAAAAGTCCTACTTTTAAAGCCTTGCATCATTACCAACATCATTACTAGCTATCATTTCTTGAATGCCTAGGGTTTAACATCCCAAGTCATTCATGATGTCACTTTTGGATTATCCTCAAGCTTCAATTTCAATGTGTAGTATCATCTTTTGCCTCAACCCTAACTTGCATTTTTAGCACCAATTTTGCTTCACATCATTTTTAACATCTCTAGTCTTGATGTTATTTTTGATATACAATGTCATTCGAACTTTTGATGTCTAGTGTTACTCTTTTTCATCAGTAACATTTTGATGTCAACTTCAACTTCATACATCATTTATCTTATTTGGAGCTTCTAAAAGTTTTTTTTGTGCTTCAATGCATCATTCCTTCATGATCTATGAGGCATTTCATCATGAAGGGATTGGACATTTTTCTAAGAAAGAAATTTGATAAGATTAATTCCAATAATAATAACTTTACAAGCATCAGAGCCTCTAATTATTTTTATCTATCTTAGATCTTCTAATTCTCTTCTACTTTCCTTTACTATAATACATTTTATCCCCATCATGCTATCCTCCCAACTCATGATGAGCTCATTTGGATCTAAATTCACATATTGATATGCTTCAAATCTTTTTTCATTTTACCAAATTAACATATGTAGCAACTTTGTTTCCTTGTTTACTAATAATAATAATTAAAAAAAAACTCTAAGTGTCATATTACAAAAGATTGAAGTGGTTACAAAATTTGAACACTTGATAAAACATTAGTAGCCACTAGCCAAATGAGATGGATCAAGATGAAGTTTTCATATTGTATGTGGAAGAGGAGGTTCCTATGGCTCAAATGATCCTTCATCATGTCATAATCTTGCTACTAGTCTAGGCTACTTTGCTACTACTACTACCAAAAACTTGAAGACATCTAATGATACCTTCATATTTTTCTTCTTACTCTATAGATCATTAATGGTCTAGGTGGCATCACCTAGACTTACTAGTGTTGGCACGTTCCATGGATAGGACATAATAGGAAACATCTCTTTTAGTTTAACAAACTAGGTTATGAACTATTTACATGCAATCTTGAACATATGTATAAGATTTTATAATTCTTGATAGACTTTCATTCTCTTGGTCTAATTCTCAATAACTAATCTCTAACCATCAAACTTGTTCTTGAGAACCTCAAAATCCATAGTAGCTACTTCTAATATTTTCTTTATTTTCTTATGAAGCTTGAAGTCTACCTCCTAGAGGATGTAGGAGTTGATCACATGATTCTCTAGCTCTGACATGGGTCTTTCTAGTTTTAGCATTGTAAAGTTTACATAGCAAAGATTGGCTAACTTCATGTATTTAATCATCTCCTTAATTTGTAGCACATTTATGTGGATTTTAGCCTAGTTGTTAGCATTCCATAGATGATGATTTTCTTTCGTTAGGATAAGATTCTCCTTACGTGTCTCTTAAAGATCATGACTAGTAAAGTTTATTATTACTTTAGGCATTGATGCGTCAAAGATGATCATTTCTTTTGTAGTCTCAAAATTTTGGATTTTTTATAAATTTATTAAAAAGCCTCATCTTTGATAAGTTCAAGCTTGAGAATGGATGGATTGGACAAGCAAGCTCTAAGTTTCTCAACCTTCACCACCAACCATCGACTGCTAATGGTGGCCTCCTCGAGTTATGCATGTGCAAATAGGAGCTTGGTCCATATCTTCAACAACTATAACTAGGTGGATAAGATATATTTTGGAAGATCAAAGATATCTAAAATTGATTACCTAATTTCAACCAGTCACTCTGATGAGACGCGACATGCATAGTGCCGCGATATCGCGGTCTGCCGCCATATCTATAAATAAGAGGCGACACTCCCTTCATTTCCCAATCCTGGCTAGAAGTAGTGAAGCTCTGGCAGTTTGAACACTCCAGAGTTAGAATATTTCCCATGTGCCCACAGTAGGAGTCGTAGAGTGAACGGCTCTTTATTCGAGCAACTTTGTAACCTGAACACAAGTTGTGTACGGCAATAAAGATGAACTTGATTGGATAAACCTTGTAGTACATGGTTTTATTTCATTGTTATTTATTACTTTCCTAGTGCGCATGAGTACGACTTGATTACGAGCATCTACGGATGTGTACGGCTAGCCAAGGAATCGGCTGCTTATCACACTTAGGCTAAATAGGTGCCTTAGTATGACCACTTTGAGCACTTGCATTACGTGTGGTGATCCCAGTAACGATTAGCGTTTGATAGCCACAGTTGCATAGTTCAGGGTGTGTCCGGTAAGTCGAAACGGATGCTGATGCTAGTTAATTTAGACTTAGGACATTAGTTAGAGTTAGTTAGTCTCTCAACCCTTCCCTCATAGCTTAGGAGATAAACTGAAAAATACCAAAAAAATCATATACCTCAGACTTGCTTAACCATACACCGTGACACATACAAGCAAGCTTGGGAAGACAACGAATGACTAACCCCAAGTGTTTCTTGTGGCGTTAAGGCATTTAGTCTGCGGAGTTCGACCGGATCGCGCGTACATGCTCGTATTCGTATGGTTGAGTGTAGGGGTACCTCGCCACTCATCACACTCCAATGCTTCTTCATGTTATGCTACATTCATCTCTTTAGTTCAAACTCCTACAAACATTTGAATGTTTGTCTTCATAGCAACATCAAGAAAAAATTTCGCAAGAGTACTTAACATCTCTCTAATTCAATTTGTAACAACCTCTTGTTGGACCTAGAAAATTTGGTTGCTAGAATAGAAATTAAAAAATCACAAGTGCTAGAATAGTTTTAGGCTCAGATCCCAAGGGCCTCCAAAAATAGGATCCAAGGCACCCTAGCTAGTCTAGCCAATCATCCAGGGACTTATGAAAGTATAAAAAGAAATGAGATAACAAATGTAAACATAAATGTAAACAAAATTGAAAATAAAAACAAAAACATAAATGGAAATGAAATTGCAAATTCATAATTGGAATAGACATGGAAATAAGAACATAAATTAAAATCTACACAACAAGAACTACAACTTTATTAAAATGGAAATTAAGGAATAAGATTCGCATAGTACATATTCATGTGTTGGATGCACAAGAAGTTATTGTAGAAGCTTGAAGTTTGTTAAAGCTTACGCTCTACACTTGGAACTCCATGATTTAGGTACTTCCTAACTCCCATTTCTAGCAACTCCTACTTGTTTCCACCGAGATCTATAGTATGGCTATGGAACAATGTTACACCTTTGGTGTAATGGTGTCACATGGGAGTCCTTATACCTACTATAGACACCAATTTGCTCAAAGGTGTTCCAAGGTTGTAAAAAGACTCTTGGCTGCAAAGTGCTCTTAAGCTATGGAAAAGTTATGATGTTTTTTTACAAAAGGTTATGGAATTGGAATAAGGTATTTTTGCATGGTTTATATAAGGTGGAATTGGCTATTTTGGGGCATGCATAGCACTGTCATGATTACTAGTAGATTGGTGTCAATTTGTAGGTGTCAATGGTCATCCATTTTTAGTGTAGTTTCCATTTATAGTAATTCTAGAATACTATAGTACCAAAATCCATCCATTTACTATAAATAGTAAATGGACTTTTATGACTACAATAGCACTATCCTTACTACACTGAAGTTGCTCGAACATGTGGTCAACTCCAACATTGAAAAATGCTGCATATTCTATTATTCATAAAGTGTTGCATACTCTGTTATTTTGTTATTCCAAAAATGCTACATACTCCATTGTCTAAAAATGCTAAAAACTTGGGGTAACTACGCTGGCCATTATTGGAAAAATGGAATGGAAAATCCCAACAATTTCAATGCTGCATCTACATTGGTTTTTGAGGTAACTACACCAAGTTGGAAATAAGAGTGAAAATCCAACACCATCTATGCTAACAGTAGATGGTTCCAATGTAGTTAAAACTACATCCCAATAAAAATCCCACAGAAGTGCTAATTTTGACCATTTCCAAGGCATTTTTAGCCTTCCCAAGCCTAAATATAGACATGAGGTACATTTTTCCACTTAGGAAGTGAGGTGAAAACAACTTTTAAGGCATTTTTAGCCCAAAAAAGTTGAAGTATGCAAGATTGTAGCTCATGGGCTACAAATATCACATTTACAATAAGGTCTTACCTCAAGTTGGAAAAAGAAGATTACAATGTGCCACATGAATTTTTGGTGGTGTTTCATTAGCCTCTCTTTGGCAATGTTTAGAGGATTAACTAGAGAGACATCAACAAAGAATACAAAAGACCACTGCCGGTCCATCGCCAACATTCCCTCTTCACACCTAGCTCAGTAAAATCAAACCATACAAAAGAATGTTTGTGATGATGATGAGATAAGGTTATGGTGAGGTAGTAGGTGGTAAGGAGTCTTTGGCTATACAAGAATGGTCATGAGGGTTAACAATGAGTTCTAAGTACTAACACCATGGCTAAAATATGGTACTAACATGTTAATTGATTAATTAAGACTTCACACTTCATGTTTAGAAGTGTTGGTTACTCAAGAATGCATTTGAGAAACCAACACTTCACTCCAAGGCTTCTCTGGCCATTATGCCCCTTACTTTGTGTGTTTGAAGCCATTTGTTTGTTGCTTTTAGGCTTCATTATCCATTTGGCTTCGAGGTAATTTGCTTCCCCTTCTTTTTTTTGGGTGAAACATTCATTGGATTTCATTACCAAGTCTAGTTTTAATTTGGTTTTCCCATCAAATGAGATGTATTACACTTAATGGACTTGACAGTGGAGCATGACGAAGGTATGTCATATGGTTATAAAGCATGAATGTCAAATATTGGTCATCATTACTATTTAGGGTGAGAAAGGTTATAATTAGGCTATGGGGTTGGGTTCAAGGAATGGCAATGAGAATGATGTGAAACAAACACTCTTGGTATGATAGGACAAACTCATCAAATCTTGCATAGTGAGATCACATGATGACTTGCTATTGTAATGAATTACACCTCCATGATGACTTTGGGCTTTATCCTACAAGAACAACTCCAAGAGAATTAGAAACCAAAACAAAAAGTCATGTTGTTATATACAATGCATAAGGTCATATAGAATGATTAGTAAACTAGGCTACCATAGGTCACCAATGTTACAAAAATTCCACAGTTCATCTATTGTGCAAAATATGGTCATGTAGGCTCACTTATTATTGGCTATGATGGTCACTGATGTTGGCTACATGTAGTAAAAATTCAAATAAGAATAATTGACCAGATTGGCCAACTCATTTCCATCCATGTTAGCTAACTTGAATGCTCCATTGTCATAGGCCTTGGTGATCAAGAAAGGTCTTTCCTAGTTGGTTGAGAATTTGTTTGCATGTTCATAGATAGCTTTGAGGACTAGGTCTCCCTCCTTGATCTTGCAATTTCTTAGGTCATGGTGGTGTTATCGTGTCTACCTCTCCTAGTAGTGCTTGATGTGTGCAAGCATTTGCACCCATTTCTCCTCCACCGACTCTAAGTCCATGATACATAGCTCCTTGTTTTGTTCATAATTGATGAAGTTTGATAGGACTACTTTGAGAGATGGCACTTGCAATTCAAGAGGAAAAATAACTTCAAAACCATAAACCAAGATATATGAGGTTACTTTGGTCATAGTTCGATATGTAGTTTGATAAGCCGAAAGTGCATGGACAAGCTGCTCGTGCAATTTGCATTTGTTGTTGCTCAATATTTTCTTAAGCAAGTTGATGATGGCCTTATTTCTTGCTTTGACTTGTCCATTAGCTTGAGGGTAGTACAATGATGAGAAGAAATGCTTAATGTGTAAGTCATGACAAATTTTTTTCATTTCTTGGCTATTAAATTGTGGTCCATTATTTGTGACTATGATCATAGGTATTCCAAAATGGGCTACTATGTTGTCTAGTATGAATCTACAAACTTGTCCAAATGTTATTTTTCTTACAGAATTAGCTTCAACCCACTTTGTAAACTATTTAGTTGTAGTGATGATAAAGTTATGCCATATGGAAGAATTAGGCATTATAGCTTCAATGATATCCAACCACCACTATTGAAATGACCAAGTGATCTATAACTTAGTCGGCAGTACATGTATAAGGTTTCTATGCCATTTTGACCTTTTTTAGGTAGTTTCTTTCCATATAGGGGCAATAATAGCCTAACCATCTAATATTAGTAGCCATGGCTCTAGGTCCTATATGTCTTCCATATACACTCTCATGAACTTGCTCTAAGACTATGCAGGCTTCAGTTTTACCCAAGCACACTAATAATATGTCATTATAGAATCATTGAAATAATGTGTTATCACCTAAAATGACGTACTATTTTGATCATTTGTGTACAACATCATTTTGAGTAGAAGTCAAGACTTATGAAGGTTCACCATGCATAAGGTAAAACTTGATATCATCATACCACTCCTATGGGGGAGTAGTATGAACTACGGCCATAAAGGTATCCTTAGCACTCTATGTGATGGGAATGACATAGTTCACAATCAAGATGGGAAACTTGCTAAACACATCAAGCATCACACTGATGGCTATCATTACAATAGAATTAGCTATAGTGTTCTCATTTTGGGGCACATGTTGAATATCAATGTCTACAAATTATTGTAACAATTTCTTTCCTAGGTCACGGTAGGTTGCAAATGTTTGGCTTTACATGCATAAACCTTAGTTACTTGGTTAACCACAAGTTTTGAATCACCTTTGATCATTACACATTTGGTTCCTTGGTCATAAGCTACTATCATCCCTCTTATGAAACCCTCATGCTCTACTATATTTCTGGTACAAGAAAATTTGAAATGATAAGTGAAGGGTTGGATTTCACTATATGGGAACATTATAATGGCAACAACACTAGTCCCATGGGTAGTTGAAGCTTTGTCAAAGTGCATGACTACCTCATAGCCCTCGGGTACATTACTACTAATGTTGATGTATTCATTAGGGAATTCTAGGTCTATGGGTGCATGGTCTTCTACTACTGAAACAGTAAGTTGTATGGCTATTGCTTGACCTTTAGTTGATGCTTGAAAGACATAAGGTAGGTCAAACTTAGCTATTATGGCTTTCCAATGGGTGATATAGCTATTTTCATAGATGTTGTTCGTTATGGCTCTAAGCATGTTATCTTTGTAGATGATGTTGACTTGGCTTCTAAAGAGGTAGTATCTTCACTTCTTCAATGAGAAGACTAGGGCTAGATAATACTTCTCTACTTCAATGTATCATGTCTCATGGGTAACTAATGCATGGATAAGATAGTAAATGGGTAACTCTGCTTTATCAATTCATTTTTTATAGAGTAGAGAAGTAATAGATGTGTCAGAGATAGCAAGGTAGATATAAAAGGGTTTATCCTTTTGTGGAAGATAAACCATCGGTAGTTGTACCAAATCTTGCTTAAGGTTTTCAAAGGCCTCTTGACATTGATTCATCCACTCATAATGGACCCCTTTCTTAAGAAAGTATTGCATGGATTGTAGCTTATTCGTAAGCCTAACAATAAACCTACAAATAAATTGCAATCTGCCTTGTAGTCCCCATAGCTCCTTAAGGTTAGTTGGTGTTGCCAAGTTGGACATGGCTTTAATCTTATAAGGATTGACACATATCCCTACTTTAGACACTACAAAGCCAAGCATATTACTAGTTTTAACATCAAAGATACACTTTTGCAGATTAATTCTAAGCTCATACTTGAGGCATAGTTTAAGTACAAGATCAAGATCATGTGCATGATAATTGGCCACTTTGGACTTAATAGCTATATTGTCTACATAATTGTTGAGAAAACCTATTATGTAATCACTAAAGATATACATCATAGCTCTTTGGTAGGTTGGTCCTACATTATTTGGGCCAAAGGGCATCATGGCATAATAAAAGGAACTCCAAGGGGTCATGAAGGTCATACTGAGTTGATGTTCTAGGTTAATCCTAATCTAGTTGTATCCCAAGAACCCATCCATAAAGGACAATAAGGGATTCTGAGCTATAGTATAGACAAGTTGATCAATACTAGGCAAAGGAAAAGCATCCTTGATGATTACCTTATTTATGTCTCAAAAATCAATGCAAATGTGTATACTCCCATTTTTTTATGGACTACCACTATATTGGATACCCATTCTACATAATCAACAACTCTAATGAAACTAGCTTGGTATAGTTTTGTGATCTCATCATGAACTACTAAGGGAAAATTAGATCTAATCTTATGAATTTTTTAAAAACTAATCTAATGATAGAATCAAGTATGATGTTATGTTGCACTAGGCATGGGTCTAGACCTAGCATATCTTCATATGACCAAAAAAATGCCATAATGTTATCTTGTAGGACCTTGGTGATATCTTGAGCCTATTGAGGTTCTAGTGAGGAACTTAGTTTCAAGGTTTTCTCCTTACCACTGTGTGTTGTGACAAGAACCTCAACTAGCGAGTCTTTAGTAATGTTGTTAGCCTTAAGGTCAAGGGTGCTGACTAGGTTCTTAGGCCACTCTAGAGGTTTCTCTATTAAGGCTATGTGGTCAACAATACTCTCAAGCTAAAGCTCTAGGAAATTATGATTAATACATCATTCAACATCACCATGGGACCCACTTAGGCTCAAAGGTAAGGAGATTTGCTTCCAGGTATCCACACTCCAATCTTGCATATCAACCATAAGCACATTAAGTGGTACCTAGGTAAAAATAAGTAAATAATGTTAAAATGATATAAAATAATAGTAAATATGCAAACACATACTATTCCAATGTTAAACAAAATGCACACAAGATCAAACAAGGCTATGGGTTATAGGTGAAGACAAATAAGATGGAACAAAGGTCAAAACAAGCTGAAACACCATAAAAACATAAGAAATAAGACCAAACATGATCAACTAAGGTTACATTTTGTCACGTTAAGGCCTTGGTAGGCCATGGTTACATGGTGTCAAATGATGATCAAACATGATCAAACCCCATCACTTAACACCAATCAAAGTCTAAACAGGGGTCAACAAAGGTTATAATTAAGAAAACAAAGGTAAACATGATGAAATTGACTTGATGTAGATGCTAGATGAGGTCAAATAATAGTAATGAATGTCAACACTACATCACAAGGTCAAAACAAGTCAAAATGCCAAGAAACAAGGTTAAATCCATCAGAATGGAATACATGTGATAAAACTTGGCTAATGATAGTCAATCAAGGTCATCTTTTGCCATTTTTAGGCCTTAGAGGAACATGGTATGAGGTTATAGGATTTCCAGGGGAGTTTGGGCACATGAAGAAGTCATTTTGAGGACATTTTGAGGTAAAACTGGCACTTTTCCTTATGAATACAATGAGCTCTACTAGTGACTATGTTGGGCTAGCATAGTCATGCATTCCCCAGCATAGTCAACACTCAAGGGTAGTTTCCCAAGCTTAGTATGGTTACTTTTAGGCTCTCGATGGTCCAAAAAAATAGTGCAAGAGGTGGGTATTAAGGATTGACAAGTTCTATTAATATTTTCACTCCCTAGATGCATGAAAATCATGCTTCCATTGGTGACTATGTTGGGCTAGTGTAGTCATGGTAGGCCCTAGTGTAGTCACATTAAATAATTGCATTGCTAGGACTCCAGAGTTGTTCTTAGGAATCTATTAGTTTCCTAGGTCATTAGAGGATTGGATTGGTTTTTTGGAGGTTGAATTTGCACAACAAAAGTGGATTTTAATGCATTTCCCAATTGACTATATTGGGCCAATGTAGTCATGCATGGTGCCAGCATAGTCATGAGGATCTAGGTATTTACAAGGTTGAAATAGAGTGAAATGGTAGCTAGATGAGGTGGGACAAGGTTTTAGGCTTCTTAAGTTAGTTTTGATCCATTTTGGATGGTATACTAATGGTTGTTATTGTCACAATATGGGTTTCTATGCTAGGCCAACGTAGTCATAGGTCTTCCCAATGTACTCATGCATGGAATATGAGTTTTTATGAGTTTTAAAGTTTAATAAAACATGCTAATGGGTCCCTAGGGTCATTGGTGCTATTGGATAAGGTTTTAGTGTTAAAATTATTAATTTTGATGATTTCTTAGGTCTTGGAATGGCCAAATACCTCTTGACTATGCTAGTATGTAGTTCCTAGCATAGTTGAGAAGTTTGGGATGAAAAGTGATGGATATTGGCTTATTTTTCAATGTTTCATGGTCTCAAGATGCTCTTGTAGGGTCCTAGGTCTTTTCAAGGACTAATTTTGGTTATTTCTAAGCTATTTTTGGCTTTTCTAGGTTGACTACGTAGGGCTACACTAGTGACTACTCTAGTGAGTGTAGCCACAATAGTTTCCATCGTAGTTAACAGATTTAGAATGAAAAATAGTGAATTCTAGTTTACTCCCAAGGTTTGATGGTCCCAGTGTGCTCTAGTAAGATCCTGCAGTTGGAAATGGTGTTATGATGACTAGATTTGACTTGTTTTTTGCTCCAACATGTCGACTACACTAGGTAGTACCAATAACTATGTTGGCTTAGCATAGTTACATCATCATCAATGTATTTGAGGTTGAAAAGGTGGAAAATACTAGGTTTCATTGCAAAAATTGGCTCTAGTAGAGTCCCAAGACTTCCAAAATTGAATTTTGAGCTATTTGTGGTAACTTTTGACTAATTTTAGATGGACTATGCTAGGTTTTAGTAGTGAATACGCAAGTGTAATGTAGTCACCCAATCCCTAGCATAGTTGGAGTTGGAAAATATTAAAAATGATATAAAATAATGAGTTCTATGGTCAGATAAGATTCGATGAGGTTCTAGGATTTGTCAAGAGTGGATTTAAGTATTTTATGGTAGATTTTGATCAACTTTGAATGGGCTACACTAGGCTATGGTAGTGACTACGCTGGCCTAGCATAGTCACATGCTCTATCAGCATAGTTTGGATTTGGAAATATGAAAAATGGAAAAAGTGGTAAGTTTTATCTTGGTTTTCAACTTGGCTAGATTTTAAGTTTCCAAGGAAGTTTGTTTGGCTGGGAAATGACTAGTTTTAGGCTTTCTAGGTAGACTACGCTAGGCTCTGGTAATGACTACATTGGCCTAGCATAGTCACTATTGGAAAATGGATTTTAAAGTGGGGAATGAGAAATTGTACTTCTATTTATAGTCTAGTATGGTCCTGAGGTCTCTAAAGGTGGATTTGGACTTGGAAGTGTTTCATTTGAAGGTTCTAAGTGGACTACATTGGGCACCTACTGTGACTACACTAGCCCAGCATAGTCATCCCATTCCCAATGTAGTCACACTTGGGAAATGATTTTTCATGGATTTTTATTGGGCTTTTGGATGATTGGTCAACATTCCAAGGTCACTTTAGGTCTTTGGAAGGTGTGGAGACTCTAAAATGAAGTTTTGGAGGGGTATTATGGTCTGTATGGTCAATTCTTCCCATAAACCTTATGACTACCCTGGGATAGCATAGTCACTATATTTCTTCAATGTAGTAATGCATGTGAACTGGTTTCTTACATCATCTAGTGAGTTTAACCTAGTTTAGAGGCTACTGGAATCTCTAGCTAGGGTTTGGAGAGATGACATGGAGGTTTGGAGTCAATTGGAGGCTCTATGGGCTAGGAGTGATCTATTCCCTCATGGACTATGCTAGGCCAATGTAGTCATGCTATTGCCTAGTGTACTCACATCAAGAATCCAATCTGTGACAAGGTTCAATACCATTTGGATGCCCAATGACTGCTAATTCCCACTCCTAGTTGCTAGTTTTGGTGTAGAGCTTCATGGATTAATGATCAAGGTGGATGGACTACTGGGAAGTGGGGAAATGCTACATATTTTATTAGACTATGCTGGGCTAGCATAGTCACATGGGTTTCCAAGTTTTCCCATGAATTTTGATGCCTTGTGTAGCCTAGCTTGTGCAAATGTCAACACTAGCTTGTCTAACTTGGTCATGAGGTTTTTAGCTCAGATGGGGTACTATGAATTAGGCTTTAGAGGTGAATGGGATATGACACTTATTCCAAGGCTTTCATGTATTCAAATATTAATGTAGTCAAGCTTGGGAGTTTAAAATACTTAGCATAGTCATGGTTTTCTTGGGTTATCTTTGGAGCATCTAGTGGAGCCCACATGGATTTGGTGAATTGAAATGGAATATCCTCTTTCTAGCCTAGTATAGTCCCTAGTTGCTAATTCCATCACCAAGTGAAGTGGGAGTGATGCATGAAAACCAAGGTTTGCATGTGGACGCCTAGGTTTAAGGTTTGATTTTTATGGCTTCCACTTGTAAAATCATTGTTATTTTCCTAGTTTCCAACTATTGTGCCTAATTTCTAAGCTCTATGCTTACAACTACTACCATCCTTAGCATTTTCACAAGCATTTTATTCACGAGTGTTAGTGTAGTCACAACTTTTCTTGCCCAAGTATCAATGTAATCACTCTAGGACTGCTAGAAACCAAAGGATTTTCATTATTTTCTACATCTATCTTCTGCTTCATTATGAAAAGGAAGACTCTCACTAAGAACCTTACGTTGGAAGAGGCTAATGTAGCTGCTCAAGGCCTGTCACACCTTTTCCATTCTAGGATTGGAGAAGGTTCCACCACTATCTATCCTAGGTGCATAGCCTAACCCTTTTTTCCATTTATTCATGTATTCAATTTATTAGGTTTATGTCATGTATTCCATTTTTCAAATCTAGGCTTGTGTATTCATCTATTTGGAATTTTGTAAAAATCCCATCATAGATTTAGATCATGTTTATTCATTTTCAATGTTACTTACACTTTGGATTTTTTTTTCATTATGAACTAAATGCTATGTCCCATGAATTCCATGGGTTTTTTTCTTTTCCACCCAAAAAAGCAACACCACTAACAAAGTTTTTCTTAGGTAAAAAACTGTGTTTTTTAATTTTTCAAGGCTATAAGAACATTTTCTACTATTTTTGTATCAACTAAATTTTTGAGCCACCTAATATTACCTTACGAATAATTTTTTATGGATGTTTCCATCAGCATGTGTCAAGTGGATTTTATATTTTTAGCTATTTTCTTGTGGGAATTTGATAATTTTTTTTAATAGTAAATGATCATGAATTTTAAATTTTTAATGCTATGGATGTTTAGTTCATAATTCAAGCCCCATTGGTTGTGGTATCATCAAATCTAGATGAATAATTTACTCTCAAGAGGTGTTTCCATCAGCTCACATGAAATGGGGGTTTGGTCATGATGACCATGGTTAAGTTAATTTGTAATTTTTCTTGAAAAATTGATTAATAATTTTTATTATTTCTTATTATGGTATTATAGTTTATGGTTTTTCAATTCCAAAAAATGTGGAATCAAAAAATTTTATTAAGTGGTTCAATTTTTATAGTCGTTTCTTGTAAGGTCACGCAAAAGCATGGTTTTGAGGCCATTATGCATTTACCATTGTGAATATGGGAAATGTTGAAACTTTGGAAAATTTTGACCATAAACCTCACATGGTCCTAGGCATAGGCTAAATTATTAAGAAGGGTCTAGAGGTAGTTTGTATTAAATTAAAATTTTCTTGATATTTTTTATGAGCAATTTCCCATATCTGTTTTGGTGTGCAATGTAAATTTTGGTTGAATTTTGATTGTAGATTTGGATTATGCTTTGAATTTTTTCTAAGTGTGGAATTCAATGAGAAAACTAAAATTTTAGTTCTATGCTATCATTTTCACATTTTTAGTTCCAAACTATCAATTCCATGTTTATAATTGTAAATAGTCATTTTTACACTTTTGATTTTAAACTATCATTTCCATTTAAGTGTGAGCTATTCCAATTTGTATTTTTCCTAGGTTTTTATTCTATATTGAATGATTATAAAGGCTAAAAAGATCATGTGTTGTAATATTTATTGGTATTTTATTTTTGTTATTATGATGTTTTAGTATTGGCTTATGCATAGTTGTAATAGTTGTGTTGTTTTGGTGCAGGGCCTTCTTAAAACCCATCCTGATAGTGATAGAGTTGGTGAGGCTCTTATGCTACATCCATCTATTAGGATTCAACACTCCACTTCTTAATATGGATTTGGGACATCACACCATGTGGTTTAGGTTAGGGGCCAAGGAGCCCTACCTACTACAAAATTTTAATGTGATAGTTTGATCACACTTGGCATCTGAGATGACAAAAATGATAGTGGAAACCATTTTATGTGGTTCCTTTAGCATGATCATCAAGTTCATGGTTTATTATACCGAGGTCTACAAAAAGGGTGAAACTAATGATGACACAACCACTGTGGGCACTTGAAAATTATTAAAAATTTGGGAGATGCTTGAATTTAGCCTGTACCACATGAAAAATACCTTGATTATTCACCACCATCTTTGTACATTGTTCCAAAACCCTCCAAGCACCATCTACCATGTAAAGGAGTAAGTATAATTGTTATCTTCAATTTATGGGTTTTTTTTTGTTATGTATCTAAGCTATGATGATTTTTTTTGTTACACTTTCCAATAAGTATAGGGTGGATGAACAAGGATTAATAAAAGGTGATAACCTTTTACTCCTAGCCCACATAACATTAGAGATGTTTACCAAAAGCCCAAATGTGAGTCTTGCAATAATGGAGCAATTAAAGGCTAACTTTGAGGTTGCATCAAATGCCATCCTAAGTCCTATTAAAGATTTATAGCTAATGGGATGATAGATAGTTGGTGGGAGAACCCATCTCACAATGTAGAAGTGAACCTATCTTTTAGAGCTCCTACGATGCCTATGTCATATAAGTAAAGTGAGCATTTTTGTTCATTGATTTTGGTTATTCCTATGCCAACATTTTCCGAGTTATGTAGTTATTAAGTTATTTAGGCTTTGGTTGTTGAAATGATTGTATTATTTTTGTTATATTTAGGCTTTGGTTGGTTATATTTGTTATATCTTATTTTGCATGATGCACCCATGTTAAGACTAATAGGCTGTGTTTTGTTAGGTCACAAAAATTACTCCATCAGCAGACATTATAGTTATCACTTTAGGATGAACTCAGAAGACCTTAAACCTCAAGTTCGGTGAGATGGAACCCGCATGGGATTGGTTGTCCAATCAGGCATCCAAGGCTATTCATAGGAGGATCATTCATGTGGGCTTGCTTGATCTCTTCATGGTCCCAAGCCTAATCGTTCCCACTATGGAGATGTTGAACATCATCAACTCCTTTAGCAAAGGAGTTAGAAGGTTCATTACTCATGTTCACAATGTAACCATGGTATTGGATGTTAATGAATCCATCTTTAGTAACCTCTTTGGTATCCCAAATGATGGCATGGTGATTGTCACAAAAGCAAGAAAGGAGGTGGAACACCAGGAAGAAGTGGAGTGGTTAAACACTCACTGTGGCATTAAGGAATTCTCTCTAAGCTAGTTTCAGTCTCCAAAGGCTAGAGAGATGTATTCCTTATTTTGATCCCATACATTTCCTACTTTTTTATTGTAGGAAAAGATCATGAGCATCTAGCAAGCTTGGTCCATGAAGAAGGCCCTCACTGAGGACACTCAATTCAACTAGGCTACAGTGGGAAATCCTAAAACTCAAGAACAATCTCAAGACAAGGTTCCATGTATATTTTGTACTCTTTGCAACTTATCTATGGAGATTCACTAAGTTCCTTGCGATGAGAAAGGATAGGCTATGGGTAATCCAAGATCCATCCTAATTCACCAAGCCTTTAGTGAGGTATCTTGTTTCAACCACGAAGGCCCAAGACCCACTAGAAGTTGTGGATGAATTGTTGTCCATTACCAACAAGGGGATTGATGATACACATTATGCATTCCCTAATAGCATGGGGAGGGAGCCTTATGTTAAGGATGGTCATGTGGAAAAGGTCAAGAAGTTATGCACTGAAGATGAGCCTTCAACTAGAGTGAAACTAAAGAGGCCTTTGGTGGATGAGATAGCACCAATGATCAAGGAGCCCTTAAAGAGAAGGTTGATTGTTAAGCTTAGAGGGGTGCAACGTGATATGAGAGGTATATTATTTTTTTATTTTTTTTATTTTCTATTAATTTTTAAGGTTATTATTTTAAGTGATGTAGTTGATTTGATTTTTTTGTCTTAAACAAAATGTGCTAAGTTACTCTATGTTTTATGGTTGTTGTTCTTGTAGATAAGCACTGGGAATAAGAAGCCATGGTAGCAGTAGAAATAGCTAAAGCAAAAAGATAGTGCTAAGAGGAGGAGGCATTGAAACATCAAGAAGAGAAGGTATTGTAATATTATGAGGATGAGGCATTGCAAAACCATGTGAATGAGGGTTTACCCCATCCCCCCTTGAATAAATTTGATGCCTTGTTCAAGGATCCATAGCTAGGTGAACCCCTACCCTTTCATCTGAGGGCCTCATAGGTACTTGTGATTTTCAATTTTATATTTTATATATATTATTATTCTTTGTTTCATGCTTAACTTTGGTCATAATTATTGATTTTCTTACTATGCTTGTTGTAGCCCAATATCCTCAAGCCAAAGCTTCCACTTCCACCTTTCACATGCAACCTTGGGTGGATATCACTAATAAGTTTGAATTCATGTGGGGCATAGCTGAAGACATGGTCAACCAATTGCAATAGATAGCTCCTAAAGTTGGTAAGAGTTCTAAGCCATTTTGCCTTTATTATTTATGTGTTTTTGGTTTTCACACAATTTCTACAATTATGCAATTTTTCTTATCTCTCATTTTTATTTATTAACTAGTTTTACATGCTAGATTTTGTTGTTTTATGTTGTTTTTTCTAGTGCCTAAACTGAGATGGGATCCTAATAGGGCCATGGAAGTTGATGCCTTGCCTACCTTTCCTCCTAATGTAGAAAATGTTCCACGTAAGTTGTATGATGGTGCCACTAGATGTGCACTCTCATGTGCGAAATCTTTGTGGGAATGCAGATGCTTCAACTAGTTCCTATGGGAATAAGTTATGGCATTAAAGAAGGAGAATAAGAAGTTGAAGGAGAAGGTAAAGGATATTAGAGATCGTAAGAAGTTCATGGATGCCCAAGTGATTAAGAGGAACTCCTTCCTCACAAAGAAGATAACTTGAGCCTACTATTAGAGTGTGATCCATGGCTAAAGAGGTAGCATAATCGAAGCTTCAGATAGACTTGATAAACTACAAGGCTAGTGAGTGAAAGGATTATTGTGCTTGGGTCCTTGAGTGGGGCCAAACAAAAAAGGATCATAAGACTATGTACAAGGCCAAGAAATATGCCTACCTCAAATGGTTGTAGGAGGAGTCTATGGAATGATAGTGGCTAGATTTGTTTATGATTAGGATTAATGTGGAGGATACATACAAGCTATTTGTAAATAGTGTGGTTGTAGCCAACTCCCCCACTAGCCAAATCATTGCTACCATAGGGAAGATAACTATGACCACATTTTCACATTAGCCATCCACATGAAGTGGCATCAACAAGGGGAATGTCCTCATAGGTATTAATATTGGGGACATAGACTAGGCTAACATGACTAAAGATTAGCTCCTCCATCATCTATAAGTTGCACTTCAGAACTTCCCCATAGAATATGCTAGTTCAAATCACTCTCAGGTTTTCTTGTTATAGTCTTATTAGGTTCTGTTATTCTTTAAGTTATTAATTTTGATTTTCCAATTGATTCTGTTGGTTACTAATTGGCTTTGTGTTGTCATGTTATAGGCACTAGGTGATATCAGTGGCCCTAGCAGTGAGGGTGGAAATGATCCTTCACCTTCACCTCTAGATGCCCATTAGCATCATCTAGTTGCCACTCATCATGATTATTTAAATTTTAGTTTCATTTTTTAACTTCATTTTACTTTGATGATGTATGGCTAATGTTATCCAATTATTTAGTTGGAGACTATTCATGTTTATGATTTTCGGTTTATTATTTAAACATTTTTCCACACTATGTGTCTATGGTTATTGTATTATAGACATTTTAACTCTAAATTTTAGTTTCAATTTTGCTTATATTATTCTTGGAATTATGATTTCATTACAATTTTGTGGTTTTACATTATAATAATTATGGTTTATGGCTATGTTAGCTAACTTAGCTACAAATGTCACAGAAGATAGAAATGACTAGGCTATAAGGTAGTATGCTAAAATGTGAGTAAGTTGTAACACCATTTACTAGTTTTAGGCCATGGTGGGCCATGTGGTTTGTAAAAGAAAATATATATTTTTGGTCTATTTCATCTTTTTAAAAAAAATTTATGGATTTTATAATGTTAAATTTTTTATGATATTTTTATGTTTATCGTGCTAAAAGGAAAAAATGATTTAAAGGTAGAAATGTAAAGAAAACTTTATGCTAAATGAAATTCAAAATCTCACAGAAAGAAAATGAAATTATACAAACCAACAAAGCAAAAACTAGGCTAAAGGCTATAAATACAAATGGTTACATGGCTAAAAATGCATAGGACAAGGGAGTGGTTGAGATCTGGGGTACACATCAATTACACAACAGACTCCTAATCTTTGGGAGATTAGGAAATGTATATGATCTATGTTGCACAATTTTGTATTCCCCATCCCATTCATTAACAATGTTAAAGGGAAGCTCCCCCATGATGCATCGACAAGTTTGTCGTTGTTCATCTTGACCTCTTTTTCTCTATCAACCATTTCGATTTTGTGGCCAATGGTAGGAGTTTCTTCATGAAACGCCACTTTAGACCCTTGTTCTATATCAATGTTGTTAACTACTAAAGGGAACACACTATCATCGTGAATAATTATTTCACCTCCCTCATAAGGAAAGAAAATTTCTTGGTGGATAGGTAAAGACATAGCTCATAATTGAGCTACCCAAGGTCTTCCTAGGATAAGGTTGAATCCTAGTGTCTCCTCTATAACCAAGAAGTTTATTGTTGTGGGAAATGTTTCCTTGTCATGAAATCTAGAGAGATAGACCCTTTAACAACAACTATGATCCATTGAATGACTTAAGTGCTAATGTTGATGTGTGCTACATTTGTTCTATCAGGCCTAACCACTCAATGATGGTATAAGGTATGACATTTATCATTGTCCCATCATCGACCTACATCCTATGGACTTTATATCATCCAAACCTTATCATTATAAAGAGGGATGACTTGGTTACCTCACCATTTTGGGGGTTAGCCTTGATTTCACTATTGCAAAACACTAGTAATGTTGATCTCTCTCCCCTAGATGAAGAAGGTACCATCACCACATGGATGGATTCTTCACTAGCAAGGATGTCCTTGCTAATGTCAATGGAGGTCAACATCTTGACTAATGCTTCAAGATGTGTAGCAGAAGTCATGACAAGGTCATATGGCCTATGGGTTGTATTCTTTCTATTAAGTGACTAAATGACCTATTCCATTGCATTTATGATGAGACGCAGTTTGCGTCGGCCGCGATATCGCGTACGCGATATCGCGTCCGACGCGATATCGCATCCCCCGCGATATCGCGTACGCTATATCGCGTCCTTCCCTGCGATATCGCATACGCGATATCGCAG
>MNCI01001551.1:242941-331107 GCA_015680685.1 Gnetum montanum
GAGAAGGAGATCCATATGGCAAAAGCCCAAATCAACAACATCAGTGCCCAGCACACTGATTGGGGGGCCATATTGGACACTTATGCCTATGCCCACCAGGCGGAAATTAAGAACCGCGACCTACAGATCCAAGACTTAACCGAATACATGGAGTTGGCCAACCTTCGATATGCCAATCTAGCCATGTTAACAGCAGGACGCCCGAGATCGGAGCTCGAGCAGCAGGTAGCTTCCACCTACATCAAATATGAAGCAGAGTTTGCAGAGCGAAAGAAGTTGGCTAAAAAATTAGATGTTGCAACTTCTGAACTTGCGGTGGTAAAAGAAAGCTACCAAGGGCAGAAAGATGTAGCAACCGACTTGGCTCGACGGCTAACAGAACTTCATGAATACAAAGACAAAGCCAGAGCCTTTGAAGAGGAACGACGGGTGTTTGCGGCGTGGTACGTCAAAGCTAATCAGATGTTCCCGCAACTACCCTGTCCGTGGGAAGTGCCGACTCCATCAAACATTGGAGCATCAGCATGGACGGCACAAGACCCTCGGACTGAAGAGGAGAAGCTCCAAGCTATTCTTCAACGTCATCAATCTTCAAAACTTGGAGCACGTGACAAAGGGAAAGCACCCATGGAGGAGCCACCGCCACCAGGAACTACATGAGTTCCACATTTTTGTAGTTGTAGCATTTTTTCTCTGTGTTGTGTCTTCCCACACTGCGGCATTAGTCCATTTCTTTTTCTAGTTAATAATCCCATACCTATCCACTGTGTAATCACTGAAGCTTGTTCTCCTTGTAACTCGAGGACGAGTTTTTATTCAGTCGTGGGGGTATGATGAGACGCGGTTTGCGTCGGCCGCGATATCGCGTACGCGATATCGCGTCCTTCCCTACGATATCGCGTACGCGATATCGCAGTCCGCCGCCATGTCTATAAATAAGAGGCGGCACCCCCTTGTTTGGGGATCCCAGTTTTAGTGTAGCGAAGCTCTGGCAGTTTGATCCCTCCAGAGTTAGAATTTTCCCGTGTCTGCCCGCAGTGTGGTGAATGTGATTGTACGGTGTCTTTATTCGAGTGTGCCGTACTTGGACACGCACATGACCGGCAATAAAGATCGAGATTACTTCATCATTGCAGCATTCACTTAGTTTATTTAATTGTTATTTATTTAATGTTATTTATTGCTTTCATAGCGCGGTGTGAGTACGACTTAACTACGAGCATCTACGGGTGTGTACGGCTAGTTAAGGAATCGGTTACTCATCGTGATTAGTTTCTCACCCTTAAACTCCTAGAAGCGGAACGAGTACGACTTGATTACGAGCATTTAAGTGTGACTGCTTGGTAGCCCAGTGGTGTAGCTAGGGGGATCTACGCTTGGTAACCCAGTGGCGTATTTGGGGTCTGCGCTTGGTAATCCCAGTGGCGTACCTAGGCCTATGCTTGGTAGTCCCAGTGGCAGTCGTGCACGAAGTCCAAGATGTGTACGGTTGATCAAGGAATCGGTTGCTCGTCGCACTTAGGCTAGATTAGATTTCTTACCCTTTTCCTCTTAGCTTAGATTTAGTTAAATATTATTTTCCACTGCCTTCAGGAGTAGCAATAGAATTAGGACACATCATACACCTCATCTAGACTAAACCATACGTGACATATGCAAAACTAGTCTAGATGGGAAGACAGCGAACTGCGACCTAAGGCTAACTATCTAGATGCCACAACTAGTCCATCTGCGGAGTTCGACCGGATCACGCGTGCGACGCTCGTTTCGTATGGTTGAGTGTAGGGGTACCTTGCCACTCATCAATTTAGAAATTCTTTGTTGTTGGTTGTAGATTTATTATTTCTAACTTTATCCATGCACCCCAAAATATGGACTTTGTATTTAGGTTGTTGTGGCCTAACCTCTTTCCCTTTTCCTTGGGGTTTGGGATCCTTTCGTGGTACACTAGTTGAAGAAGTCTAAGTTGTTGAGGTTATGGGCATAGATGAAATGGGAGTGGGCTTTGGTGGGCACACTTCCTTTCATCCCTTAGCATTCTTATCATTTTGGTCCTTAGGCTTTTACACATGCTTCTTCCATTACTTAGCTAGTGATTTCTTGTTGTCTTTATTTGGTTGAAAAGAAGAAGTTGTCGCATTTGCCACCATGAGAGGTCATTGTTCAATTGTATGGTTGGACTTAATTGTGGCATAAGGGGGAGGCTCTTGAATTACGAAGGACTCCTTGGGGGCTGTTGGTGATGAAAGCCTTACAAAAAGGACCCCTTTCGTTGTGAGGGGTTACCCAAATCACAAATTCTTCCCTCATAGGCCTTTGATCATTATTCAGATTAAACGTCACTATGGTATACTAGCTATTGTTGGTGTTCAATGGGTCTTTATAAATATGCATCAACTGATTCTATAGCCTAACTAGATTTGAGGTGTCTAATACCAACTCATCCTTATCTATCATCTTTTGCAAGTTACCTTTAAGCACAAGGCAAAAGTCGGTATCATGACCTAGTAACTAATGATAGTGATAGAAGTGGTTAAGCTTAAAGTACTCAGGTGCTAAAGGGTCATATTTGGTTGCTGAAGAAAGGTATTTGGCAATTTCACACAACCTTTCATGCCTCTTGTAGGAATTCTCAGTCATTTTCTTATATTAAATTCTACCGCTCTTCAATAGCTAGTCCAAGAGTTCTGACGACTTAAGAGGTAAATTGGTGTATCTTAACCAGTCTTTCTACTTGAAGTTGGGCCTAGAAGTAGATGATGTTAAGGCCCTAGATGTTGAGAATAGGTTTTTATTATTGGCAGGGGCCTTAGGTTCATTAATTCTTGGCCCCTGGCTTGTTTTTGTTTGCTTTTGCTACGATGGCCATTGCTATGTTGTTTTGCTTTTTCCTTTTCCTATCCTTTTATGTATGTTGGTTCTTATATGCCACATAGGCAAGGTTGTGACTGGCTTCTATGGCATCCTATATGTTCTTAGTTTAGGAAAAGGCTTGCCTAAGTTATCATGGATCAAGATAACAACTTAATAAAGTTGTTAACTATTACCTTGAATATAGCTAAAAGATGTGTTTTAGCTATTGGTTCTAGAATTTCATTAAGTAGAGTGTTCCATTATTGGATGAACTTCTACACTAGTTCAAGGAATCCTTGCTTAACCTTTATCAATTGTTCAAGGACGGTATCAAATTTCAAGTTGTACTTGAAATGGTTAACAAACTGGAAAATCAGGTCTTCCAAAGAGGATATGAACCCTCTTGTCAAGGCACAGTACCAGTCAAGGGCTTTTTCCATAAGAGACATAGGGAATATTCTCATGATCATATGCAACCATGCATGATCTGGGTGCTTTCCAACTCCCATTTTTGGCAACTTCTACTTGTTACAACCAAGATCTATAATATGGCTATGGAATGATGTTACACCTTTAGTGCAATGGTGTCACATGGGAGTCTCTATGCCTAGTGTAAATAGCAATTTACTCAAAGGTGTTGCAAGGTTGTGGAAAGGTTTTTGGGTGTAAAGTGTTCTCAGGATATGGACAAGTTGTGTTTTTCTTTTTTTTTCCCTTGCAAAAGATTATGGAATTGAAATAAGGTATTTACATGTGGTTTATAAAAGGTGGAATTGGCTATTTTGGGGCTTGCACGCTACTATGATTATTGCTGATAGATTGGTGTCAATTTGAAAGTGTGAATTATCATCCATTCTTAATGTCATTTCCATTTATAGTAATTTTGAAATACTATAGCCATTAAAACCCATTCATTTACTATAAATAGTAAATAGACTTTTATAACTACACTAGCATCATCCTTACCATGTTGAATCCTAACTACGCTGAAGTTGCTGGGACATGCGGTCAAATCCAGTATTGGAAAATGCTGCATATTGAATTATTCTAAAAATGTTACATACTCCATTGTTCTATTGTTCCAAAAATGTTGAAAACTTGGGATGAATACGTTGTTAAGTATTGGAAAAATGAAATAGAAAATCTCAAAAATTTCAATGTTGCATCTATGTCAGTTTTGGAGGTAACTACACTGGGTTGGAAATGAGAATAAAAATCCAACACCATCTATGCTAAGGATAGATGGTTCTATCATAGTTGAGGGTTTATCCCAACAAAAACCCACGAAAATGCCAATTTTGGCCATTTCCAAGGCATTGTCAGCCTTCCCATGCCCAAATATAGACATGAGGTACCTTCTTCCACTTGGGAAGTGAGGCGATAGTAATTTCAAAGGTATTTTTTACCCCAAAAAAATTGAAGTATGCAAGATTGCAACTCGTGGGCTACAAATCTCACATTTACAATAAGGTCTTGCCTCAAGTTGGGAAAATAAGGTTACAATGTGCAACATGAATTTTTTGTGGTGTTTCACCTCTACTTAGTCTCCTGATCTATGTATGGCATGACTAGGACTATACCACCTTCCTCCTCTTTTAGCTTGATAGAGAAGGTTGCCATGTTCTTGAAGATTTCAAGAAATGCTTGCTCCAAAATGGACATAGCAACTTTTCTAGCATTAGGATTAGTATAAATAGGAGCCTCATCATTATTTGTAAATAGGAGATGGCTCATGGTCATACAATACATCGAGGGTTCACCACCACCTCTAAAGCCATATTGTTATAACTATTTTTTTCTAAGTTTTCTTAGGCATTTAGTATCTACTACCATTTCAAGGATCATCTCTTGTGCTATTGGTGGTGGTGGAGGTGGAACTTCTTCCCTCTAAAACTTAACAAAAGGCTTGTCTTTCATCATCTCTTGCCATGATGTGGTTGGAGCCTTATGGATGATATCATTTATGTAGAGGGTTGTTCCTTTCCTTTTGCAAAGTTTTTTTATTAGGCATGAAAAGAAGAGTTTCTTCCTTCTCTTTTCATTCTCCTTAAATTGCTTCTTAATTTTCAAAAAGATGAGTTGGGAAAGATTAACTTGAAATTTTCTATTCATAGCCACATATATCCTTAAAAAGAAGGTTGTCATATTTCCTAGCCTAATCATTAGATTAACATGATAGACCACAATCTCAAAATAAGCATGCTCTATGTTAGTAAGGATACTATACTTTTTACAATCCACTCCATAGCACTATCACATTTGTTCTTTCTTAGCTTCAAGATCTACTTGGATGGATATCTCTACCAATTTTTCCATAATGTTAGGTAATTTAAGGACTTATACTATGACCTCAATTGAATAGGAGATGGTAATGTCTTTGATCTTCACTATAGCATCTCCTTGGAGGTTATTCCAAAAGAGGTAGATCTTCCCCAGCTATCATTCTTCCTTGGTGAAAATGATAGGTAATAATCGAAACCTATAGTTATGTTTTAATGTCTTCCGATTCCATATCAAGGAAGGATCCAAAGTTAAATTTATAAAGGACTATGTTTTGGACTTTCTTGCTTCAAATCTTCTCTAGGAAAGCCTCCATGAGGGAGATCTCTAAGTTGAACCTAGGTCTTGGGGTCTTGTCCTACCTAGATTGCCTTGTCTCTACAATAAAAATATGATGAACAAATTTCACCTCAAGCTCTTCTTGCAAGGGCCTAATAGTATGTGTCACCTTAGCTACTTGGTCTTATTATTGCTGTTGTTGTGGTTGTTCTCTTCCTTCCTGAGGTCATTTTTCCCTATGCTCTGATGAACCTTCTACTTGTAGTTTTAGTATTGGTACCATCTACAATCATATGAATAAACCTAGATTAGTTTTTTGATTTAATCTCTTAATTCTGGATACCTTTTGTTCATTCTTCAGGTTAAGTTTGGTGGAAAATTTAACTATTAATCATTTCTAGTGATTTCAAGTGCATGAGAATATTTTATTATTATTTTATTTTAACTTCAAATGTATTTGGTTATTGGTATTAATTTTCATAATCATTATTTCAATATTATTTTAATACCCAGTCTATCAAGTGTCAGAAAAAAATTAATAAAGCCTAGCATTGATGCCCCTAAGACATAAAGTATACCTATGGAAGCTTAGAGATTAATAAATGAGCTGAATCATGTATGTGGTAAGGAAGCCATGGCTTCTAGAAGATTTCAGGCTATGAAAAATTGAAAAAACTCTCTTTACATTTGAAGTAAAATGTAAAATATGGGCTAAGTGTCGTATATATATATAGTATTTTTATACTATGTCAATAGAGATACATCAACACATCCAATAACGTCAACAGGGATGCTAGAAAGCTATCAAGCAAAGGCAATAATAACTCATTGGGTTCTTATTCACAAATTAGAGTGAACTGAGTGTTTGGAATGTTCAAATAGGATATGTTTCCAAAATAGAATAAGCATAATGTTAGATGATGCAAGTTACCAAGATCATAAGAAATTAACATGAGGTTCATGGTGATGGGGTTTAAACTAAATGGGCTAAGAGCTATTTAAGTGGATCCTCCCTAAAGTAGACTAATGCCTAAAATCACCCACACCTAACCACATGATAAGAATTCTATAGGTATCTTGGATATCAAATGGTGATCTAGATTAAAAATCATACTCTTATAATCAATTATATTTTTTGAATAAAAAATAAACCTAGTTCTACGGTATTCAGGGTATATTTGATAATAAAAGGTTATACATGAAGCACACTATAAAAATATTACAAATTCTAGTAATAGAGCAACCCCAAAAAAATGCAATATTAAGCTAGGAAAGCATCACCAATGTGTCTTAGAATAATAGAATAATCAATGATAAAGCATTTAGCAAGTACAAAAGGGCTTCTCTTTTCTTGTTGAAAAATCCACTTATTATGCGAAATCCACACCATGTGCATTAATACTACAACAAAATTTTTATTTTGCTATCACTTCAATTTCTCCTAGATTTAAGGAATTCTATTAATAAAGTCATAAATGGAACTACCAAGCCAACATTCTCCTATGATGCACCTAAGTTTATTCCAAAAAGACCATGTTTTAGGATAATGGAATAAATAATGATTGATGGTTTTTGCTTGAACTCCATAGTACACATACTTATCATTTGTAATTAACTCCTTATGACATAAAAACATGCTCACAAGTAATTTTTCATGTATATACTTTGAAATAAAAATTTTTCATTTTGGTATCATCACATCATACCACCAAGATTCTTTAATTGGATCTTTAATTCTTGGAACTAAACTTATATAAGCTTCATTGAGCTTATATTGATAAGAATCATCCCAATATACTATTTGATAATGAACTTGAATATTTGATTAGAATCAAGGCTTTCATTTTTTAAAACTTCTTCATGTTGGACTAGCACAAATAATGGATGTAGCATTATGGAAAAGCATGTTGTTATATAGATACCTAATTTTCCTAACTTATATCCATGGTTTGTCACTTGTGTAAATTTGTCATGCAAGCTTCCCAAATCATGTTAAATTTATATGACTTAAATGGTGAATACCCCATCCATCTCTTGGAGGTAGTGATAAATATCTAGTTTATTAGATGAAAGATGCATTTTTTAATATGGGACCAAAGAAAACATCATTTTAGCTTTTTCAGTTTATTCAAAACTACTTCTAAGGCTTTTAAACATGAGAGATAATAAAGAGGTATAGCTAGCAATACTAAAAAAATCAACAAGAGCCTTTCCACTTGTGTTGGCAATTTCTTCTTCAACATTGATAATCTTCTATTAATTTTTTCAATGAATTCTTCTCATAAATTTATTTTCATTCTACTAATAAAAAGTCGAAGGCTAACACATTTTTTATGCAATTTATCTTCTCAACATTGCAGTTTTAGATAAAAATCCTTAAAAAAACTATAATTTATGTACCAAAATTGAAAATCCTACTTTTTGGGAAATTGATTTGCAAGCTTGATGCTTGAGAAAAATCATGAAGGAAATCAAAAACATTGTTAAGGAAAAACGTAAGACCATGCAAAAAAAAAGAATTATCATCAAAATATTAGAAATGTATAAAATCTAGACATCCATGGGCTATAGTAATACCTTTGATAAGCTTTAGCAATTTGCATTTTTGAAGGATAGCACAAAGATCTTTCATTATTATAATAAATAAATAAGGAGAGATTGGGTATCCTTGATGAAATTCATTTTTTGTCATGAAATCACTTGCATGCTACCCATTAATCAATAGAGAAAATAGGTATCTTTATAACACTACTCTAATTTTCATAACCAATGTTCTAGAAAACCCAATTTTCAAATCATCGCATCAAGAAAATCCCAAGAAATGTTGTCATAAGCCTTACTTATATCTAATTGAAGAGCAACACTTGGTGCTTTCTAAAGATGGGTTAAATGAAGAATTTCTTGAGTGAGAAGAAATTTATCCAAAATATATCCACTAGGAACAAAGCTAGCTTGATTAGATGTAACAAGAGACTGAAGAACCTTGTTTACTTGATTAGCCATAAATTTGAATATGATCTTATAAATAGTATTACATAAGTTAATTGATATATAGTCTTTGATATTACTTGCTTTAGCTTTCTCTGGTAATAAAGAGATCCATGTAATATTAAATTCACTTAAAATAAAATTTTTCCTCCAAAACTCAAAGATAATATCACAAATATCTTTAACAATAATGTTCCAAAACGTTTTTAAAAATTCAATTGGAAACCCATATGAACATGGTGCCTTATAATTGGACATACTTTTTATAGTCTTCTAGATCTCCTTTCAAGTTGAATCCCTATTGAGTAATTAAGTATCACATGGAATAAACTTACTATCAACTACTTTGATGCCCTCCCTTAATGTCTCTCTATCAGGATTTCTTCCTTAACTTCATAAACCATGATAAAAATTTATGAAAATACTAGAAATTTAATCTTGATATGAAGTGGTAGTAGCATCCTCTTCTTCCAATTGAATAATTTGTGATTTGAAATGATGCACTGATGCATATTGATAAAAAAACCCTTGTCCCTACATCACCTAGAAGACACCATTTTAGTTTTACCCTTTGTTTCTAATACTTTAATTCTTGTTGTTGGAGATCCTCAAAAGCATGAAGGAGAGCCCACTCATGATCTTGATGATCATAAGAATAACTAACCAACCGCGTTAAGTTCTTGTTGAATTTGGTCTAATTGTGTAAGAATATCCTACTTCTGATTATGCTAATTAAGTGGATGTTTCTTTTTTCATTGAATCATAGATTATCTAATACATTTTAATTATTGAAGCATCTTAAACTACACTATGTTAGGAAACCTATGTTGCCATTGTTGTTGGATAATTTCTTCTACATAAGATGATTTATTCCAAAATTTCTTCCATCTAAGCATTCATGTATGAAATCTCACTTTCATACAAACCAAAATTGACCAATGATATGAGCATATATGAGGTAGACATTGAGCCAATACAAAGGGAAATGATTGATACCATGACATAGAAGCAAGAAAACAATCTAGCTTACATAAAACTCTAGTTGCATCTAGACATTGATTTGACCAAGTATACTCTCCATTGAAAAGAGGGATATCAATGTAAGCTAAACTTGTGATTGCATTCATAAAAGAAGCATGGGCAGTGACATTTCATTACCTTGTAATTTTCTCAAAGGAAATTAAAATAGAATTAAAATCACCTATAAGTAATACTAGTTTGTAATATGATTGATTGTTGAGAGAAATTTTTTCATGTATGAGGCATGATCATTAATTTGGGAAGGTCCATACACATTGAATAAAATCTAATCTAGTGTTTCTGATCCAAATAGCAAGAGAGTGTTCATCGAACCAAAGTAGGAATACTACAAAATCATATTTTTAAATTCTATAAAGTCCTAAACTTCTAGAGAGTATAAAAAAATAGAAACCATATTAAGAAAAAGGCAAAAAATAGTAGTGATACTCCTTACCTCATCCATTTTAGTTTTCTGTAAGTAACACAAATCTAGTTGTTTAAAAGACCACCACTACTTGATGATCTACTAATGAGAGGGGATTAAAAGCTCTCTCATATTCTAGTTAAGAATTTTCATTTGGAGGTGGAAAAAAAGGGTCCTTCATGCCATTTATTTAAAATATCTCAATAGCTCAACATATTTTGCATTTGATTTTTACCCCTAGCATTAAAATTATGTGGTTTTTGATCCACATTAGTAATGTTCCTAGCCACAATTATAGCTTGTAATGAATTTATGACTGGTGAAGAAATAGCTAATGATACCTCTATAATGGAAAAGGATTTGGATCCCAAGAAGCAATTAATTTTAAATAATGTGCTATGATGGGTTCTAGGTTCTCCATATTTGAAGCCTTCAAAACTTCTTTTAGGGCCACAACAGCATTTTGGATTAATTCCATATAAACTTCTAATGATTATGTACAAAAGAATGTCCCTATTTTGGATGCCAAACTTTAGCACCATAAATTATTTGGCCAAATATAATGTTAAAATATCTTATTACTCTCCACCAAAAATCAATTTCTATTTCATTTTGTGACTTTTGTTTTTTGAAAATACATGCTTTCCATTATCTATAGTCAAAACCTTTCCTATTCAAAAATACCAAAAATCCCCATGATTCTAAAATCCACTGAAGAATAAAAACATTTCACATACCCATATCCAAATCATATAATGAAACACAACAATAGTAAAAACCCTAAAAATTTCTTTTGTCCATGGAGAACATCTAGCAACCCAAGGGTGAAAAAAGAATTCTAGAACTTTAAAATAATCAAGTTCTTATAATAATCATGCACAATTAGGCATAGAAAAGCAAGAAAAATCCAAATATTATTTGTAATTTGAAAAAGTCTTACATCTCTTTTCCATGTGTTCATCATTTTCTACACTTGAAGATGATTCAATAGCTAGTCTATTGAGCCAATAAAAGCATGTTCTTGCAAAATATTTTTTTAATGATGCATCTACCAAGGAATTTTTTCTCAATCTATTTTCCAACATAAATCATTCTTAAACAAGTCATATATCTATTTCTTCATCCTCTTGCCAAAGGGGATACAATGTATCAATGAAAAGGGAAGAGAAAATTAGAAAATGGTCGATAATCTCTATGAGTAAAATAGTTGTTCTGCAAAGAGGCAAAGTCTTTGGAGAGTTTTCCAAACTACCAATATGTAAGCAAGAAGCCAATTATTTTAGGATCATTCATTTTACATAACAAAAATGGTTTTACAACCATGGTACGAGATAGTTATATGATAGAATAAAATATCTAAATGAGTCTAGAGAGAAATTGTAAGATGAGAACCTAAATGATGGCTATAGAAGATCCTTACGAAATGCATGATTAAGGTGATCTTTATACTAACATGTTCAAGTTTCAAACCAAGTTCATATCATTGGTAATGATCAATCATTATCATGCTCCTCCTTTCTTATCACCATGAGACTACAAGAACCATAGAGAATGATCATCACTCTAAGATAAGAAGAAAAGAAGAAGAAAGTAATTAGATATTTTTAAGAAAGAAATTTTGGCCTTGGTTAGAGGGATGCCTTTAGGCATGGGTAATGTGTCTTTCTAACTCCATAACTAGTTATTGTATCCTCAAATATATTTAGAGAGGTATGTTTTTATTTCCATATTTTTTGTAAGGTGCAAGAACCATATGTTACAAAGATGTACTTCCATTTTGAATTGTAGGAGAAGTTATGATGCAATCAATGGGAAGTCATAAGACTTATGAAAGGAGCTATGAATAGAACTCAACAAATCCCTTTAAGATCCCACTCTTTTTTATTTCTATTTGGTCCTTTTCCAACCCATTGGGTAATGAGATCAAAAGTTAATTTTAGTTTTAGTGTGAATGAACCATAGTTCTACTAGGATATAGAACTTATTATAAGATGGATGAAATATATGGATGTCATGATCTTATTACATGGTACCATCATAGAACTAATAATGCCTTAGTAGAGAGAAAGATCAAAAAATAAAGTTAACCTATATGTATAAATAATAATCTTGATAACTATATTTATTAAGTATCAAAATTTGCAATATAATAGAATAAAATCAAACATTATAAGAAAGGAAAAGAAAAAGACAATAATGGTAATAAGGTCAAGTCACGTAAAATATATAAGAAAATCAAAAGGTAAAGAAAATGAAAAATATATAAAAATGATTTTCAAAATTACAAACTTCCATCCTCTTCAAGGCATTAAGGTAGATAGTCTTTTTCCTCATAGCTAAGTTGGAAGAAGGAGATTTTGAAAATGGAGCACGCTTGACCTTATATTGAGTTGTTGTGGTTATTGTTATTATTTGGAAATACTTAAAGGGTTTTTGTTATTTGATGTTAACTAGCATGTACTTTTAAGAGATTGTTGGATGGTAGATTGTCATAGCCCTGGAAGAAAAAGTTGAATGTACAATGTATGTTCCTTTCCACAATGTCTAGAAATTAATTTGTCTAGGCACATCCATGGGATTCTTGCCTCTTATTTGAAATGAAAATATCATGATTTCAACATCATGTCATGGTTTATGGTATGCCTTATGTACTCCATTCATCATCAGGGTCACCCTTCTATTCTCATCTAGTACGTGAAGTACCATTAGTCTTTCCTTTTATTCCAAGTCTATTTAGATCAAGGTCATATGTAGTTGTGAGTATATAGAGTTCAGTTTGAATTGGGAGCTTAGACAAATTTCCAAATACTAACTCATAAGGAGAGTAGACTATAGTAAGTTTTAGGTTGAGTAATATGCTCATAGGACCTTGTTAAGTTTGGTGCTCTAATTCTTCCTATATCTACTAATGATTCTTGTTAAAATTATTGTAATTGCCCTATTGGTGAGTTCAAATTATCCATTGGCTTTGGATGATAAGAAGTTATAAGTTTGTATTCCATCTCTAAATGTCACATCAACTTGTGAAATGCAGTACCCATGAAGTGGGTTCCATTATCAAAAATTAATGTCTTAGGTATACCAAACCTATTTATCACTTGTTGTTGAACGAATTGAGATGCAATAAAAGAATTATAGTTAGTAATAGCTATAGCTTTATCCCATTTAGTATAATAGTTAACGGTAACAATAATGTAAGACTTATCATTGGACATCGGAGTGATGAGCCCCATGAAGTTAATTTCCCAAAGCTTAAAAGACTCTAGTACTTAGATTTACTATTAGGACCCTTCCATCTTGGTTGTTGTCCCTTCATCTTATTGACATCACTTGGATGAATAGGTGAAATGGTGGACATCCCTAAAAATCATTGGTCAAACACATCCTACCATTAGGATTTTTATTGTTTTTTTTTCTTCCTGCATAATGGCACCCACAAGGACCCTCATTAGCATCCTCAAGGACACATAGTTGATCTTCATTAGGTATGTACTATTTTCCCAAGCCATCTACAAAGGTTTTATAGAGGTTTCCCTCTATCTCAATGTAATGTTTGACTTTGTGGAAAAACTATTATTTTCTCTTGTGATGCCATTCTATAGGGATCTCCTATACGAGTAGGTAGAAGAGGAATTCATCATACTAGTTTGTGATGCTTAGTGATGAAACTTTAATTACCTTAGCAAAAAGAAGCTAATATTGGAATTGATCAAATAAAGGCTCTTCATTGGTCTTTTTGTCTTATCTTAATTGAGATAAATGATCAGTAACCGTGTTCTCAGTGTCCTTCCTATCCATCATTGTCAAATCAAACTCTAGTAGGATCACCAACCATTGTATAATATGGAGGCTCACTATTGGCTTGTTCATAAGGAAGCAAATTGCACTATCATTAGTGTGTACAAAAATGAGATATAAAAGCAAATAGTTTCTAAATTGTTCAAGAGAATACACCACCACCATTAGTTCCTTTTCTATTATGATGTAATTAATTTGTGCACCTATAATGATTCAACTTACATAATGGATGTAGTATGATCATTTTTTATTGTCCATCTATATAAGCACTACTCTTAATGTATAATTGGATACATTTGTCATGATATGGAAAGATTTGAATCAATCGAGTATGTGTAGGATTGGTATTTTTATTATCTTTTACTTCAACTTCTTGAATGCTTTTCCACATTCCTTAGTCCATTTAAATGCTACATCCTTTCTAGTAATCTCAACAAGTAGTTTGATAATTTTTAAGAAGTTTTCAATGAAACACCTATAGTAACTAGTATGTCTAAGGAATGACCTCAAATTTTTTATTGGTTGAGTTTATCTAGTAATTTTTGGGATGATCACCTTAATATCTTTTTCTAAACTCCAATGTTGTAGTATAATGTCTTCTTGAACCATTAAACGACTCTTTTTTCAATTGAGTCATAAGTCTGTTTTCACACATTGTTTTAGTACCTACCTAAGATAGTCCAAAGCTTATTCAAAATGAACACCATAGGTGGAAACGTTATCCATGAAGACTTCCACACCACTACTAATTTGCTATTAAAATATGCTAGGAAATAAATGTTTAAAGATTGAAAGATTACAAGTAGTTGTGAATGTTATTTTGGCTTGGTCTTCTAGAGTGATTTTGATTTTATTGTAGCCACTATATCCATCCAAAAAAATATAGTATTTGTGCCCTAAAATAGTATCCAATAGTTGGTCCATAAATGACAATGGGAATTAATCATTGAAAGTGGCTATGTTCAACAACTTGAAGTCTATACAAATCCTTTATTACCTTCTTTTATTTGGTACAATAATAACTAGGCTTACCCATTCACTATCTACCATAAGATAAATGAATCTAAATATGAAAAGTTTATATACCTTTTTAATAATTTTTTTCAACTTTGGATTCAACTTCCTTTGTGGTTGTATCTTGGGCTTGATAGTAGAATCTATGTAGATATGATGCTAGCATATGCGTAGATCTATTTATGTTATTTCATCATATGACCAAGTGAAGGTTTTTGGCCATTTGATAACTACTTTTAGTAACTTTTATTTTTGTTCTTTAGTAAGATGAGCATTGATAAATACTAGTTTCCCATTATCTAAGAATACATATTCTAAAGATGTTTGTATTGATTTCAACTTTAAGGGTTCTAGTTCATAAGTGTTAGGAACTTTCAACTCTTTCCAATTTGTCTCTAAGTTTTTCCTATTCTCAACTTCTAAGAGTTGGTACCTAATTTTCTTCATTTCATCCATCTTATTTACATATGCACTTATAAGGATCTTTATCGATTTCAAGCATATTGTAGAATTAGAGCTATTATCTATAATTAACCATTAGATGTCTTTCTATTTCATGGCTACTACATGCAAGTACCTTTAAATATTGGTGGTTTCAACACATATTCTACATGTTGTAATAGATGTTCTCTTAACTATCCATATTTTCTACATGTAGTTGCACCTTGTATCATTGTACACAACGCATAGACCTTTCTTCTTCTCTATTTTACCAAACTCATTATCCTTAGAGATTTCCAAAGAGAGATCTTTGATTCCTACCTTAGCATCAATGATACCTAGACAAGCCCTTCTAATAATAATCAAGAAGTTTCCTTTACAATTGTTCAGATGGATTACTAGAAAATCTACTACATATGACCACCTATTAACATTGGTCACAATATCCTCTACCAATACTAATGAAAAAATAATGGACTTGTCTACAAGGTCTAACCTAATATTACATTTCTTTAGTGGAGTCAAATTCCATGTTTTGTACATCTCTTGGAAGATTAAATTTATACTAGAACCTAAGTCTAATAGAGCCTTGAATGGATCATTTCCTGCATTCTGCAAATAGATCAAATAACTTCCAAGATTATTTATCTTCCTCATAAGGTATCCTAATTTTATTTAGTTTGTAGCTACATGAGTTAACATGATAGTTTAAACATTTTTGAGCCTTTTGTTTAAATCTAGCTTGGTAGACATTCCCTAGGTAATTTGAGGGAAGTCTAAAGCCACAAATATTAGTGATGATTTAGGTATATTGTTAGGCCTACAAAATTTCCTCTTTAAAGGTTTGCACTTAAAACTACTCAAATTATCATCCACTTACAATTTTACTACTCTTGTGCCATTACGTTACTAGGGCTATGGAGGTATTTCACCTTGCATAGGTGGTATAGGCAATAAGGAATATGAAGTATGAAGTGAATGGTGCTACTAAGAGAAATCAAGAGTATATGTGAAAGGAGATTCAATATGAGAAGTGGCAAGTTGATGATATTCATAAGGATAGTACTGATGGAAAGAAGTGTAGGCTATGGAGCCACTTGGTGACATAAGTTATTGGACATATTAGCCATATGAATCTAGTAGAATATAAGGGTACTAATTCCTTAGTGATTGCATTTCCAATAACTATGTATTTTGTAACTAATGATAGTAATCTTGATGTTGAGGTAGAATTATAATTGGATAGTACTACTATTGCTGGAATTGTAACCGGTAGTTGCCTTGAGGATAAGGTAACCTCTTAGGTTTTTATTAGCTAATGAGCTTTGGATTTAAAGCAAAGATTCTAGATTCTTTTAGGTATAATAGAACTGGAAAACATCCCTTAGGATGCTCATAATTGCAAATTTCACATCGTTTTTCATTTGTGTCAAAATCTACAACCTCTTTTATTGTTGTAACCTTATCATTTTTGTGATCATAGTCCTTTACTATGTTCTTTTCCTTCTCTTATTCTTGTTCCTACTTCCATGTTCTATTTTTCTCTTCATGATTTTAAGTGTTGCTTGGAACTTCTTATCTAGAGAGTCCCACATCTTATCCATCTTAGTCGATATCTCAATGATAAATTTTTAAATCAAGAAGGTTTTCCTTTGCACAACCTCTTCCAATGATGTTTCTTTTTCTATTCATAGAGATGTATCTTCTTTTTTACAAATGGATAAGTTTCTATTATACTCCTTAGCACTCTCTCTTTTCTTTAATTCTCCTTCTTCCTTTGCTACCTATTTAACAAGCCTTTGGATATGTTGGACTCACATTTTTTATGGTCTTCCTTAGGCATAAATCCCAAGAGTCTCTCTATTTTTGTTACCAAGGCCATCTATGAGATGGCAAAGCTACTTCCTCTAAGAAAAACCATGGCTTGAGCATTGGTGTAGTAATGAATAGTACCTACCCAAGGCCACATCAAAGGATTCATGATTACCTTATTTCATATTTGAATCTACTTTCTTAAGTTGAACATCTTGGAGTATGTATGATACTTATCATTAAACAACTCTAGCATTGTCCTCCATATGTAAATAGATTCTAGTTCTAAGGATTGATATCAACTTTCAACTTCCTTTATGGGTATAATGAGGAATAACTTCAGCTTTTGCCAATATTTTTCAATGTTCAGAAAGGCATAGGTATCATGAAAGCCTTGCAAATTATGCTACAAATTAGTATTCTAACCTTTATCAAATTTAGGAATATTGTTCATGTTAAGTCATTTGATCCGACTATCCCTTTGATGTCTAGTAGGGATGTGAACTACCTCATAAATGTTGATCATGCTTCTTATATCAAGGAATGTTTCATCTTAATCATCTTGTTCATTGTGATCCTTTTCAATGCCATGTCTTCTATGATGCAGCCTGTTATGCCTTCTTTCATGATGCCCCTCTTCTTCTTATTTTTTTCTATGTTCCCTTCTTCCATCTCTATGATGGGATCATCTTTCAACTTCATCTTTCCATCAATCATTTTTTCTTTGCTCTTGATCATGCTCTTCCTTGTAAAAGCTAGACCATGAAGAAGATGGTGAAGATGAAGAGCTACAAAAGTTATACTAGCTTGCTCTTCTTCTTTAGTCCATTGGTTGTTCTCTTGCTTAGTGACTCGAAGACCTTAGCCTTGAGGTCCTCCTGGTTATGGGTCTAGCTCTCCTCTTACCTTGGTTGCTTACCAAGATTGAACATAACCATTAGTAAGTCATGTTATCTAAATTGAAGAGAGAAGGACCTTGGCATTGAGATTACCCTGAAGGATATTAAGTATCCTCCTTTTTTATTGCAATGCTAATATTATTGAAGCCATTTTACTCTTAGAGGTCTTATGATGAGCTTCCATGAGTTGGTCCTTTTGAAGTTGAACCTTTGTACATTAATAATCTCTAAATAGGTGTTCTATTACCTAGTACTCTAAAATTATTTCTTTAAATCCCAACTTAGTCAATGCTTCCATGAACATTAATGGAATAGCTCAGTCAAGTCATAACATAATGTTACTTTCTAGGTCTCTCTATCATAGTTGCTCATCCTAGTGGAGGATGAAGGTAAAATGTGAATAATAGGAATCCAAATGGGTATAGACAATCTTAAGAAATTAGGGTACTTCATCTGAGTTTTTCCTTATTCTGTCATGTTTCTTTGTAGAACTATTAGCAAGTAGAGAATCATCCTTGCAAGAATAAGACATCTTTTAGTTTTTTCGTGTAGTTTGCTTTGAATAAATTATTATTATTTTTTCTATTGGTAATTCATTTTTTTCCTACAGTGATCCCTTTATGATTTAATTATCTAGAACACTTAGTGCACAATAAGCAACAAGCATCCACAAAAAATGCACCAATGATGAGCAACGAGTGTCCCATACATCCAACCATACAAATCACAAGAGTTCATGCATAATCCAATCAAATTTTGTGGACCCTTGAGCTTGTGACATCCTAGATAACTAGGCATTATGTTATCAGTTGTTGTCTTTTGAGAGTATAATTGAGATATAAGATGTTTATATTTTGGTTTTTTTATTATTAGAATATTAAAATGTTAAAGTGATTAAAATATTAATTTCTAACTATGGAATTAAAAATAATTTAAACTATCCTAAGCATAGAATATCCATTTCCACTTTCTTTTTCCATCCTAAACCTATATTAATAGTGCTTGGTTACTAAGTATCTACTATTAGGTGTACCAAGTATTCACTACTAAGATCACCAAACATTAATATGTTATGCCCAAAGTGATCATACTCATGTTGTTATGGAATAAAATATCAATTTCCTAAGTTTAGAAAAGTAAAATTCTTAGAAATAAACTAAGTGCTGATCTAAGTGCTATAATTGATGGAATCAATTTTGGTTTTATTTTTTTCCATGGATTATATCTAGGTAAAATGTCACTTGATGCATTAATGTAGCTAACTGACATACACTTCATCAATAAGAATAGCCTATCAACATTCATGTTGAATTATTTGGTAATGACCTGTGCCACATCATTGTCATTTCCATGCAATTTAAAATCATTTATATTTCTGATTTGTGCTTTACACAAACATGGCTTAGGCTAGTCATTTTTTGATAATCTAGAAATTTCCTTTTGATTTGAGTATATGTATTTAGATAATTTGGTGACCATGGAATGTTTGGCTCATTTCATGTAAGATTATTACAAGTCTAGTTATGATGATTCTTACCGTAACACCAACGTCACCTACATAAACACAAATAAAAACATCATTCTTAGCATCATTTCAAGTCCTAATAAGCTTCCAATATTCAACCTTATCCATCCCCATGATGGTATACATCAAGTATGATATCAATAATGATTCCATGAGGTTGAAATAAAGGTAAAAAATCCACTTGATGCTCTAGTAACACTAAAGACAACATCAACATTAATGTCTAACATCATTGATAGAAAGACCTTCAAAAAACACCATCACCAATGACATTGTGGAATTCTACCAACTTTTGATAGTTGACCTTGATCATACCTTAGAGCACAAGTATTAATTAAAATACTTTTGATCGCTTTTGGAGGTTTAAAATGAGGTTGTTTGACTAGATGATACTAGTATTAGCATCAATGTCATTTACACTTCACTACCCAAAAACTCATGTCTAGAATATACTTTGAACCTCATTGAGCTTCTGATGATTAGTCCACATTATCAACAAGATGACGACCATTAGTTTTAGTACTTCTAGAGGTCTCAAAAGGCTTCAATCAATATGTTTACCTTTGTGATGCCCAAGTGATATTGCCATTAATGTCACTTGTAACACATGTACATGCCAGCATTAGCATCACCTTCCATCAATTACAACACATGCCAGTGTCAACATTACCTACAGCACATTCACATGCCAATGACAACATCAATAGTAACATATACACATTTCAACATTAGCATCACTAAGTCATCTACCTTCATCACTACATTGCCATGTTGTTGCATGATCTTAAATGTGGGAACTTAGGTTTCTAATAGTGAATTCCAAGTTAACAATTCTAAACTCCAAATATTTTTGGAAAATTCTAATCTTGTAAATATCAAGTTCAAATATCAATTCAAGGCTAATTTCTTAAGATCTAAAAGCACTTTTTTTTTTGAATTTTGAGAGGTTTTGAGCACTAACATCTACATCAATTGCATTGCCTATGTACTTCATAATCATTCTTGCATCATCTATAATCCATGAGGTTAGTTTTAATACTTTCATCATCTATAGAATATGCAAGAATGCAAATGTAGTGTTAACATCATCAAGGTCAATGTCAGCCTCACCTACCCTAGCATTAATGTCATCACATCTCCTATCTACATCCCTATGTTACTTACCAATGTTACTATCCAAAAAACATTTAGAAATAGTCATTTTGACCTTGAATTAATCTCATATAGTGAAAGTATACTTCCCATTCATCTATCAACATGTAAGGCACCAAAATCAATCATTTAAACTTTAGTTTTTCTCATAAACTAAGGATAATATATTAGTTTAAGTCTCTAATTCATTTTATCATGTATTATATTTCAACTTTTTCTTGGCCTTCCATAAAAGGAAAACTTTGTTATTTTATCAAATAAAATACATCTTTGTTTACTAAGAAGGAAAACATAAATCTTATTGCATATATCAATCTCTTGTATATTATTTGCTTTATGCTTTCAGCTTGTTCTAAGTATATCCATATCATTTATATTTTATCCATATCAATTATATTTTATTGAATATATCATCAAGTTTATTATTCTTTATCAATTCCCCTACCATTTCTAAATTATGGGTAGCAGGTTATATTCATATTTGATTAAAGATTTATACCTCTTTATTTTTTTATCGTTGATCTATCAAGTGTTATACTATTCTAAAGATCATTTATAGCTATGGATCATACCTTAAAATGTGTGGTTCATGGAGATGTCCTTGTAAATTTGTGGAAAGATATTTTTACAAAAATAGATGTAGAAAAATTGTATGCTAAATTATTAAAATGTGCTGGAGAGTTAGTTTAAAGAGAAACTTGGAAAATGCTTAATGGACTTAAAAATTGTTTGACTAGATAGTTGATGATTAGTAGAGTTATTATGTTATTTTAAAAACTAGAGATATCATATTTAAATAATTATAGATAACCTATTTGTAAAATTGTTAAATGTTATTTTCAAGAAAAAATTAGGATCTTTAATAGAAGGAAATAATTTACATGTTAATTTCCAAGTAGGATTTAGAAAAAATATTCTACACTAGATCATCTAGTTACTTTTAAGTATGCATTGGATAAGTAAAGGATAAATAAAGTAAAATATTTGTTTTCTTTGTTGATTTTTCTAAAGCTTTTGACTCTATTATGAGAGAATAATTATAAAGTAGACTTATAAAACTTAAAGTTGACTTTGGTTTACTCAATGTATCTAGAATTTATATAGAAAAATAATTTTTAAATTAAAAGATGAAGAAACTACATAATCTTGTTAGTTATACAATAATGTAGGAGTAAAGCAAGGTTGTCCTCTTTCACCAACTTTGCTTAGCATTTTTATTGTTGAACTAAAGTATGAATTAAAGAGGTACCTACAAATCATGTTATTAAAGTAGATTAGTCATGGATATAACTTTTAATCTTTGTAGATAATGTAGCACAAATAGCAAATTTAAAAATAAGTTTAAATGCAATGTTGCATCAACTATAAAGATTTCAGGAATGTACAAAAATGAAGGTAAATATTGAAAAAAAAAAGTACTAATTTGTGAAACTAACAAGAAAGATTATACTTTATAACTAAATAATAAAAGGTTCAAGATTATGAATACTTATAAATATTTAAGACTAAAATGCTCTCAAAACTATAAATGGAAGTATTATATATCATAATGAGTTGAAAATGGGTGGAAGAATTTATATACAATGAAGAGAAAATGTAGTAATCAAAATAGTTAAACTTCAAAAATTCAAAAAGATATATTTTAAAAAATTATACAAACTACAATGCTTTATGGATGTGTGGTATGGGATCCAAGTCTTGATTAAGAATCATGAAAAAAATTGAAAAATTTCAAAAATAATTCTTGTTAGACGAATTCAAGGTAAAAACTTAAGTCTCATATATAATACTTTTATTAGAAGCTAATTTCTTGCCATTCAAAGTTGAAATAATATATTACTACTAAACATTCTACTTAAGAAATAAAAATAGCAATAGGATCTTATAAGAGATTTTTTGAAGATCTCAACAATAGGGGTGGTCTCATGAAGGATGTCTATGGCTACAAAAAAAGGGTATTGATAATATTGATGGAGTAATAAATTTTAAAAAAGCTTAAAAACTTGTTAAAATAAAATTTTTAGAAATATGGTAAAGGCCTAAATACAAAAAAAGGTTCACTTTTATTGCAAAAATATTAAAGGTGATAGATATGATTAAATAGAATATCTATATGTATAATTTCAATATCTATTAAAGTAGTAATTAGCAAAGTAATAATGAGATAACACCATCTCTAAGTTGAAATTGGAAGATGTTATAATGAACAACATGTATTATTAGAATATTGTGAAATAGATTTCTTTAGAGAAAATTAAAATTTTCTAGTTATTTTTTTATGCAGTATTAAAGCTACTAGTGTTTATTTTAGAAAATTATATAGAATATGTATTCAAGTTACTTCAATACTCAATACCATTGTATCTATTTTTCGGTGTTTCTATAAACCAAGCAAGTGCAAGTGTACATTGTTAAGCTTCCTTTAGCACCAACTCTTCAAACATATAAAGGCTAGAAATCATGATATAATATCTTTCTAAGGCCTTTAACTCTACCTTAGCATCTAGAAGATTAACGTCCACATGTAGTTCCATGAGATGTCATCTCAAAAGCATTCATCTTGTGGGTGACACTAAAGCTAATGCTTGCATTAGCATTAACATCACTAGAAAAGACATCATTAAAATCACCATATCTAGCATTATCTTGGATCTTAAAAACCTTTTAATACTTAGCACTAATAATTCCATTGATAATTTTGTTGAATTCCAATATCAACAATGGCTCTAGAAGATTGAAATAAGGTTCAAAAGTTCCACTAATGTTCTAATGGTACTAAGTGAACATCAACGTTGGTATCTAATGTTACTAATAGAAAGACCATTAATATTGCAATCTTCAACATCATCTTAGGTTCAAAAAATTTCAATATTTAACCCTAACCATCTCTATGATGGTAGGCATCAATTCCTACATCAACAATGATTCTATAACTCAAAATGAGGGTTCGAAGTTCCACTGACAATTCATCAGCATCAATGCTCAACATTACTAATAGGAAGACCTTCAAAATTTCAATCTTTGGCATTATCTCGGTAGGCTTCTAGAAGCTTTTACTAATGGTTCCCATGATAATCAACATTAGTGCCAACATTATCAGATGATTTGGAAGCTCAAAATAATGGTCTAAAGTTTCACTAATACTTTTGGGATGTTGTCGTCAATGCTAGCATCAATGCTTCCTTCAACACCATTTTGGAAACTTCATGTTTTCTAAATTCAAACTTTGAGTTGCTATTTTCGAATCCCATATATTTTAATAATCCTAAGCCTATAAATACTAGGTTTTGGTACTAAATTTAGGTTGATTTTTTGATATCCAAAGGTATCTTTTAAATTTTAGAATAAGCAAGAGCATCACCATCAACATCATTGAGTGCTTGTTAGCCATCCATGGTGTCTTTAGCACTTCATCATGTCTTTCTCAACATCTAGGTTAGTCTTCATGGAGTGCTTAGACCTCCTTGATGTTATCAATGACTTATGTATTAGCTACAACATTACTATCCAATGTCACTAATTTCTATGTCAACATTAATGTTACTGTCCAATATCACTAACTTCTATATTAACATCAATGTCACTGCTTAGCATCACTAATCATATGGTATTTTAAAAAAAAAATTCATGCTCTAATTTGGCATCTGACACCATTGAAAATTTGCTTATCCATCATACAAGCTGTAAGATATCAAAATTTATCAATTCTACCTTATTTTAACTCATAAATTGAGACTAAAACTTGATTTTAAATCTCTAAATCTCTTCCATCATTTGATGCATCTTTGCATTCTACACAAACTAATATTTGGCCTTCAATGTAAGGTATCATTTATTATTTATGTAAATAAAGCATTCTTTATTCTTTAGGAAGGGAAACATTAAATTCCTTCCCACATATCAATCTCCTACATAGCTTATAAGTCATTATCTCCTTACACTTTCATTTATCATTTTCTTGTGTGCAAGCTTATTAACTTTCTTATCATTTATCATCATTCCATATCATTTCTAGATCATGAATGGTAGGTTAAGTTGGCATTCAATTAGTAGAGTATGTACCTTCATTTCATTATTGTTAATTTATCAAGGGTTGTATCACTCTAAAGACCATTTTAAACCATGAGTTAAACTTTCAATATTTAATTCATGGAGATGTTATTTGTGAGGTTGTAAAAGAAAAATTAGTGAGGTATATATACTTAGAATTTAGTGCTACTGATGTATTTTACATAGGTTCATTTGTCTGACACATCCTTTGGGTCTACATAGATATAATAAATAAAATATTAGATATCATAATAACAACAAAGCCAATGATCAAGGTATGAATTTAATAGGTGCTAGTACCCACCAGTATTTTTCAATGTGATAGGCTCTTAAGGTTTTTACTTTTCATGCTTTAACAGACAAGAGCTTGAGCCTAGGATTACAAGAGCATGAAAAACTAGCAATTGGCATGAGAGATTTAGTCATATGTCAAAACTAATCAAACCCAATATTTTATGGAAACTAGCATATGCAGCTTAGAAATTAATGTCAAATAAACATCTTGCAATATTAAAAACTAGGTAAAATTTCCATTTCCTACTAAATGATCATGAATCACTCAGTGTCATTGAGGATGGTAGATTCAAGTAGTGGAAATTTCCTTATTTGAACTTTGACACTCAATTTTTTAAAGCAAGATTATTTGTATGTACATGTAGATGCTATAAGGTATACAAAGATTACTCTTCATATCTTCCCATTTTATTTGCAATTGATATTAAGAGAGTATAATAAAGATCTATAACATATATACATAGCAAGGTATATATATTAAAGATGTATAACACACACATAGCAAGGTATATATGTATGCTTAATTATACATGGTGGATGTTTAGTGAGGGAGAGGAAAAGGGGTATTAAACTCCAACATATATGATCTAATTAAAACTTTATAACTTAGTATTTCCTATTAGACTTGAAGCCATGAATTGGATCTTTTAATTTAAGAATCTTACTATTGAGTTAACACCTCATTGTTCATGACGAATTTTGTAAAATGGGAAACTTAAATTTCCACTTGTACTTTATAGATAAAAATGTCCAAAAAAAAATATAATAGGCATCAAATTCATACTTTGCCAGTAATGCATTTATTAACTTATAAAACATAAAGCCAAGGTGTGTTAAAGTTTGATTTTTGCTTAAGAAGAGGGGTGTTGAGGTACATAGGGAAGATAAGTACAGCCCAGGATATCTATAAGCTTATAACTCAACCTTGCCCATGATAATCAAATCCATTACTTAGAGTTACAAATCAAGAGTCTTACCACTTCGCTAACATCTCATTTGATGGATCATCATTAGGTTATGTCGACAAGCATGCATTGATCCATCCCCATCAACGCATCCTCATCGACGCATGTGTTGATGTGTCGATGCATATGCGTTGACATGGTGTCTGAGTCTACCTATATGAACACACATACCCACCACATTTATGACATTGTTAAGTTAATAGAGTAGGTAGGTTCTTGCAGTTTCATTCCATAGAAGTTAGAATATTTTCTAAGTACTCACAGTAGGAATCAAGGATTATATAGATCCTTATTTGAGCACGAATGTAATTGTACACATTAATGTAATGGAAATAAAGATGAGATTCTTGAAATACCTTGTAGCACTTGGAATAGAATGATTTACTCTCAATGCCATTTACTTTCCCTATACTTAGTTAATATTTACGTTTCCATGCATGTTAATCATTTGATGGAATGAGCACGACCAGTTTTAAGCATAAACATATATTCACTTGGTAATCCCAACAACATTATTGCTTGATTTGCTCAATAGCATAATGCTTGGAAATCCTGGTAGTGGATATGTAAGTTTAGGATGTGTACAATAAGCTGGAAATCAACATTCATCATCCTTAGGCTAGTTTAGAATTTATCTTCTTATTGTTAATTAGATTAAATCCTTAATTTCTATATTATTATTTTGATTAGTTTAAGGCCACACAGCATCATAACCATATGCCTCACTTTGGACTAAATCATAGGTGATGAAGCTACCACTAGTCCAAGTGGGAAGACAATGAACTATGATCAATGCTTAACAACCTAGATGCTACACTTGTCCCATCCATAGAAGTCAACCAAATTACACATGAACGCTTGTAATTCGTATGGTTGGACATAGGGGTATGCACTGCTTATCATTGGCATCGTTGCTAGGGATGGTGCTAGTTATGTAGATTAGTTATATTATAAATGATCCTTGTAAAATTTTTAATGATTTATCTTCTCAAAAATATTAATATTTAAGTTCATACACATTATTAATTAAAAACATGTCTTCTTCACATAGAGCCAATAATCAATCACATGATGAGAACACTAGTAAGAAAAATGGTAGGATCTATATTGATGAGAATTGGAGTGAATCACTGAATGTAGAGGTCTCATATGCTCATTTAGACCCTTATTGCATTTAAAGACTACATTCAAATAATGTAGATAATCCTAGAGGAGATGGAGTAAGTTCTAGAACAAGGAGGGCTTCAAGGCCTAAGACCTCTAAACCTAAAAGAGGTAAATCAAGGGACCATAGGGGAAGATATTAGAGCCAAGGTGATTCTCCTAGTTTACCATCTTCCTCTTCCTCTTTAATGTCTAGTTTTGACAAAGATGAATGTAGGTATGGATAGAAAGACACACTAAGGGATGAAGATGAAGAGAGAAATAGAACACAAAGGCAAGATAAAAGACATCAAAGCAAGCATAGACAAGATCATCACTATTAGACAAATAGAAATAAAGATTATCATCATGACATGTCTAATAAAGATGAATCCTTATTGACTACTTGGAGCATGATACAAATTATGGAGGCAATTCAAATGCCTCATAAGCATCAAAGGAAAAGCTACATCAAATGGCTTGATATGAATAACATTTCTAAATATAAGTGAGGCTATATTTTTGATCCACAACATCATTTACAAGCCTTCCATGATGTCTATGCCTTGCAAAATATTGAAAGTAAGTGGAAAAAGCTTAAGCTCTTTCGTAGGACACTAATAGAAAAAGTTGAAAGTTGGCATAGATCATTGGAACCAGATTCAATCCACTGGTGATCCAGAATGCTTGAGCTCTTCAACAAAAAATGCCAAACCTAAGGAAGAGTGTCCAATCTAAGAAAAAAAATCCAAGGATGGAAGCAAGAAAAACATGAATCCTTAGATGTGGCCTTGGATAGATACTATTCTATACTACATAGATGTCCAGGTCATGATTTTTCTCAAAAAGAGCAACCTCTCCACATCATAGATGGGATTCATAATAAAATGAGGGAGGTCCTTCAAATCTGTGCACAAGGTCAATTATCTAAATTAAAAGCCCATTAGATACAAAGGCTAGTTGAGCAGGTGGCAAAAGAAGAAGGAGAGCTATGTAAAAGGAAGAATGTAGAGGAATATATCTAGGAGCCAACTCTTCGAAAGAAGGAGGTCCATATTTATGATTTGGAAAAAGAGACAACTCTTGATGAGTTGATTTCACAACAAACCTTGCTAATACAAAATTCTATAACTGAGCTTTAAGTAGAATAGATAAGAAGAGGAGAGGGTAATGTAAAAAGGATCAAGTGATCAAAATAAGAAGAGGAACAAGAACAAAGAAATAAGTAGGAACACTTATTGGAAAAAAGGGAAAATAGCTATAGTATAAGGAATTATAAACTCAAACACAAAAGAGGATGATGGATGTGACATCTACCAATATGAACATCTAAAGGGCTATTGCCTAATTATGTTACATCTACAAGAGTTTGGGGCTCTTCCTTTGAATCCCAAGTTTGTACAAAAGCAAATGCCTAGGAAATTACCTTACTCACAAGGTAATTATAGATAGTGCTACAACCAACCATACGATTTTAGTGGAACTTCTTATCAACCTCAAACCTACCATCAACTATAGTGGAAAAACCCATAGTCATGGGGGATTCCATAAACAAACCAAAAATACCCTTATTGCTAGTTAGACTCATATGGATACTATGTTCAACAAACTATTTCTCCAAATGGTTCTACTTTCTCTAAATCAAATCACTACTACCACTCTCCTGAATATCATCAACCTGCAACATATTCTATGGGATCACTATCTCATACCTCTTATCCTACATCACATCCTCAATACTCTCATACTTCCCTCCAATGTATGTCACCACCACCAACCTAGGAAGGACTGGCACCATAGCCTCAATGAAAGAATGCCACTTGTGCTGTGAACATACAAGTAAGTGATAATGTTAGTAGATCTTAGCCAAAGTCTTGAAAACATCCTTTCTTTAGGATAGTTTCCTCATGTATGAACAAAACTTGTAGACCTACAAACTCATCAAAACCAACACAAGGCAAATTTGGTGCAACATCCTTCCTTACACAAATAATGTCTTCTAATCCTATGCCAAAGCCAACAACCATCACCACTCTAACATAAAACGTAAAATATGAACCTATCATTATGGAGAGATAGAACGTTCCATTTATTACTAATAATGATAAAGGATGTAGTTGTAAGCTAGTAGTACAAAGTATTAAAATGATGCTTATACCAACCCACAACAAACTTAAGAAATAAGTTGTGTGCCAAACCAAGTCTACACAGTAGCCACTAAAACAAAAGACACCTAGTAGCTTGAAAATGAAAATACAAAATCATTCCAAAAATGCACAAAAACATCCAACCCACTTATTAGTTCTTATCTCACCCATGAACTTAGTTGTGGAGGAGATGCTTCATCCTAAATCAAGAACTAATAAGTGCTCTTTTACTTTTTTGTTTTACACCATCTTTAATACATTTTTTGTTTTCTTAGGTCTTTTACAATTTTTTCTATATTTTGCTTTATTTTACTTTATTTGAAATTTTTACATTTCTTTATGTTCCTTTATTTCCATAAGCACTTTAGTGCCAACTATAGCTACTAATTGATGGTGGTTTTAAACTTCATTGATTATTTGATTGCAAATGACCTAATTTCATTTTAGAATTTTGATGTTTACTAATGGAACATTGATTCTTTTCATGATAATAGAAAGTGAGTCCATGTCATCCACCACTCCACACAACCCTATGTTATTTCCTCATTTTGGAAATATGAGGTCCCTTCTTAATAAAAACTTATAATGAACTTGTCACATCCCCATTTCCAAATGATGTTGCTACCTAATGAAGATGGTGTCTCTTCATAACAATTATTATTATTATCTTAATAAGACCTGAAGGGTAGTTGTAATTGAGATTTGAAAGGGCATGTTGTAATAACGGACGTGTCTCTTGAGGTAACCTTTGGAGGCTTGACCAAAGGCATTTATACCTAGGGTTAGAGGTCGTGCTAGGTATGGACTGGCGAAGCTCGTACAAGCAAGTCATGGAAAGCTAGGTGAAGTGGGTTATGAAGTGGATTGGCCATCCCTTCTAGCTAGGTTATAGGCCTAACCATGGTGGTAGTGCTAGATTGCCTCTAAGGGATAGATGCCAAAGGAAGAAAACCCCAAGGAACACTCTCAAAGCAAGATCCAAATATGCTATTCCATATCAATAAAGCATTTTTTTCTTTGTCTTTCTACATTTTTCCTATTATTTCCCTTATACATAATGTTGAATATCACATATATTTCACATTTGGTACATTTTCTTTGTACGTATAATGTCTAATATATCGTATATTTGATGTTTTCCATGACATCTAAGGATGGGATGTCACAAGTGGTATCAAAGCAAACCATGAACGAAGGGCCATTCAGAACCATGGGCCAACTACAACATGAACTTGATGATGAATCTTGAAACCACAACATAGGGAAATCCATTAATCATCATTGGATATACCATATTTTTGTAATATTTGATCACACCTTATCAAGATTCATGAATTACAAGAGATGTTGATAAGACAATGATACATTGGTCTAGGTAAATCTTACCCATCTTAATACTATAATTATTAATTGATTTGGATCATTGTTAAATTTCTTTTTAGAAAGTTAGTAACCATGACATGAATTGATCTTGTTTTGTTGAAATTCACTATCCTAGTAATCTAGAAGATTCCAAGTTATCATATGTTAGCCTAGAAATGTTAATTCAAAAAAATATGCTAGTTTGGTCCTTTTAATTCTTGAAAAATAAATTTCATTTTTGAACCCTAAAACTATATCCAACACATAGTACTTGTTGATACGATTCCAACAATACAAATTTTGTCTCAATTAGACTTAGAGTTAGGGAGATATTGATTTTTAAAGTTTGTCGTTATATGTGCATTAAAATAGTATTAAATTATTATTATTATTATTTTAAAAAAAAAGCTTAAAATTTTAGGATTGGAAATCAACCCAAAATCACCATGTACCCATACCAAACCCTTACCCTATCATCGATCAAACCACCACGTCAACTGCCAAGGCAAGGTGGAATAAAATAATAATATCAAGTTAAAAAAATTAAATGGGAGATTGTGGGTTCAAACCTCGACTACCTAACTTTAAAAAATGATGAAATAAATATAAAATAAAATTTATATGGGAGGTTGTTAGTTTAAATTGCAACCCCCGATTTTAAAAATCCATTTTTTAAAAAAATAATATTAATTTATATATATTGAAATTTTTTTTGCAAGCTGTGTTGGCCCTACAAGGGCCACACAGGTCCCAGTAGGAGTAGCACAGACCTTGTGGGCTACACAGGCCCTACAAGCTGTGCTAGCACTGTAGGACACAAAGGCCCTGAAGGGGCCACGCTACCTTATTCTAGCCACCACTACCCACACTTGTCACTGCTATTCCATGTGCCAATCCATACCCTTGTGTTGTTGTGCTTGCACCACCACTTGCCTATCCCTACCACTCCATCATTAGCCATGCTACCACTATTGCCACTCCTCTACACACATTGCCTGCTGCACCAGCTTCTTGCCAATACATTGCCCTACAACTGCCATTCCTAAAACCCGTGCCATTTTCTTGCCTATCGCCTGTCATTTTTGTCATCAAAAATCACCTCTAGCACCATTGATAACTGCATCCAGCACCATCGATAACCGCATCCAGCACCGTCGATAACCACCTCCAGTGCCACTAATAACCACCTCCAACCCCATGGAAAACTAGCTCTTTGAACATCGCCAAGAACCAACTCTCCACATGAAGGTCCTGAGATGAGGCACACAGGCCCAGTCAAGGGCTACATTGGCCCTGACACAGGCCACACTAGCCCATAATAAGGCTGCACAGACCTCAAGATCAGCTGTGCTAGCCCAAGGGAGGGCCACAGGGACCACACAAAGGGCCATGCCAGCCTAGAAGAGGGTCACGTGGACCTTGAAATGGCCATCGTCCATGTAGCAAAAATTTCTATTGGTAGACAAGAATTTCAAAATTCCTATTAGCTAACGGAAAAATTTAAATATTTTCATCATTAATTATTAATTTAAATTAAGAACGGGCACAAATATTTTTAAAAATTCAAAATTGGCACCTTGTTAACAACAAAGATAAAAATTTCATCATTAAGCATGCTTATTTTGAAGTAGAACTGGAATGGGTGACCTCTTAAGAAATCTCACTTTTCACACCAAAGGTCCTAGACTCTAGAAGCCATAACTTTTGATCTTAGAAGCCTTTTGCAGCAAACAAAGAGTCATTTCCTATAGATTTCAACCTTCCAAACCCAGTGGTGGAGTTAGATTCATCCCAAAGAACTCCAAAAATTAGTGTTTACTCCTTGCCCGATATAGCACGTCGAGATCCTCAAAATTTTAATTTTCACACAACTTGAGCATACAATGTTCTTTTTCAACATATGAATAGTCATTCTAAACATTTTGCATCCTTCTAAACTCAATGGTGAGGTAAAATTTATCATCTAGGCATCCTATAATTCAATGATATTATAAATTTAGCCTTTTAGGCTTTAAGATTTAGTGCATAACCCTTGCAGATAGTCTTAAGATCACTATGGCATGTCATTAGTTACACTACCGGAGTTAGTGTTCTTAAGGGGGGTAGAAAAGTCATAAAAAATAATATAATTAAATTTTACTAAAGATCATGTAATGTAATTATATATTACTAAAATTAGATAATGTAGTTATTTAGTTGATGTAGTTGATTATTAGTCAATGTATTAGTTAATGATCAGTTGATGTATTAGTTGGAGAATTAGTTGAAGAAACAGAACAATCTTTAACCACAAGAAAAGGGTATATTAATCTATCTTACAATTAAAAAATAGGGCAAAACAAGATGGAGACTCAAAATCTCATTTTGACAAGGAGTATGATACTCATGAAGAGAAATGATTTAGAAAAGAATCCTAAAATGAGAATGAAAGTTGCAACATACAATGTGCTTGCAAGATCTTTAGCAAGTGAGAAACAATATCCACTAAGTCCATCATGGGCCTTAGATTACAATGAATATCGATATCCACGCATCTTAGTAGAGTTAGAATATTTGGATGTTGATGTCTTATGCCTACAAAAAATCTTTTCATGGGAATTTCTATATCAATTCCAACTAGACTTGCAAAAGATGGGATACAAAGGTATCTATAAGCAAAAAGGTTCTTATGAGAGTTCTTCTTTTAAGCCATATAGATTAGCCTATTGAAGAAATCACAACATGGATGATTGTGCGATATTTTATAAAGAAGCCAAGTTTGAATTGCTAGAAAGATTTGAATGGAGTTTAGAAAATATGATTTTTGAAATTCCAAAACTTCAAGAGATGGACAAGAAGGAACAATTAATATTTTGGAAAAATCACGTAGCCCTGGTAGTGATTCTAAAAGTTCATCTATCAGGAAGATGTGTATGCATGGTTAACACACATTTGATTGCCAAACCAACATGTTCAGATGTTAGACTATGTTAAGGAGCATATTTGATTAAGCAAATAGAAGAAAGTTTGAAGAATAAGTTATTACTAAGTTATACTAATCCAGTTCCATTTATTCTTTGTGGAGACTTCAATGCGAAAGTTGGAAGTAGCATTTATCAATTCTTAAAATATGGATTTGTAAAGAAATCTTTGGAAGATGAACCTAACTTGAAAAAGATGTTTCCATCAATTCAGCATGCAATTCTATTAGCTAGTGCATATTTTGCTTACTTTGAATCTTTAGTAGATAAATCAGACTCTAGAATTTAGGAATAGATGATGTTGATGGATAGCACTCATAAAGAACCACAATTTACAAATTACTCTGCAATGATTAATGAAGATAGATCAACAAAATTCTTCATTGAAACTTTGGATTATATTTGGTACTTTGCCCAATTTTTTTAAGTTACCAAGTTGCTAGAGGTAATTTCTAAACAAGAAGTTGAGAATAATCAAGATCAAGCCTTGCCATCCTAAACAAGACCATCTAATCACATACCACTTATGGTAGAATTACAATTACTTCCATTAGTTCATAAGGTTGATCAAGATCAAGAAGTATCTCACTCTTAATTTTATTTAATGATCTAATTATTTTATTCATTTTTCAATTTATATTTCAATTAGATAAGTAAAATATCTATGATAATAAAAATTAGGGATAAAGAATTTTTCCTACCTTCACTTGGGTAACTAGATCTAAGTTGCACTTTGTGTGATCCTGGTTAGGACTGGTGATTGATGGTTGATAAATCTTTAATCCATTTTTTGTCATTTTCTTAGAAAAAAAAAGTAAGTATCAAGAGAGTAATATTTAATTTTCCATATATTTTTCTCACATATATTTTGTTAAGCAAGAAATGACTTCAAGTTCAAAGAAGAAATCAAATTATTAGAGCTTAGGATCATGAAAGAAAGCATTGGAGTTGGAAAAAGATAGATAACATGGACTCATTTAAGGATGAACAAAACCTAAGGAGGGTAGATTGTCACATCCCCATTTCCAAATGATGTTGTTGCCTAATGAAGACGGTGTCTCTTCATAACAAGTGTTATTGTTATCTTAACAAGACCCAAAAGGGTAGTTGTAATTGAGACCTGAAAGGGCATGTTGTCATAATGGATGTGTCCCTTGAAGTAACCTTTGGGGGTTTGACTAAAGGCATTTATACCTAGGGTTAGAGGTTGTGTTAGGCATGGAGTGGTAGAGCAAGTATAGGCAAGTCACAAGAAGCCAAGTGAAGTAGGATAGGAAGTGGACTGGTCATTTCTTCTAGCTAGGTTATAGGCCTAACCATGGTGGCAGTGTTGGATTACCTCTAAGGGATAGATGCCAAAGGAAGAAAACCCTAAGGAGCACTCTCAAAGCATGATTTGAACATGTTATTCCATATCAATAAAGCATTCTTTTCTTTATCTTTCTACATTTTTTCCATTATTTTCCTTATACATAATGTCAAATATCACATATATTTTCCATTTGGTATATTTTCTTTGTACATATAATGTCTAATATATCATATATTTGATGTTTTCCATGACATTTGAGGATGTGATGTCACAGAAATGGTGGCTTTTGTACTCTTCAAACATAGAACAAATTAAGTGTATGGACAAGGGTGTGACTTCAAGGATATTTGTTATGTTTGTACTTGCCTACTATCTAAGGTTGCATGAATATTTCCATGGATTTCTCACCATTCCTTCATTGATCAATAAACAAGAAGTAATGTCTTTGCATGGTGTGATTTCCATTTGAAAAAAAACAATGGGAATTCAAAGCACACCCCTTAGACATAATAATAGACTACAAGCACTAGTTATGGAGATAGAAATACATGTTACCCATGCCTAAAGGCACCCTTCTAACGAAGTTCTTGTTCGCTTCCTACTTCTATTTTCTTCTTCCTTTGGAATGATGAGTGGTCTATGAAGATATTCATGTACCTTGGGAGGTGGAATGGTCTCATGTGTCCATGTGAAGTCACTAGAAGTGGATGGTCTTGATTCAAAATAAGGAAGGAAGTTCTTTTTTCATAATTAATTATATCTTTAACAAGGGATTTCATCTAAACACCATTTGAAAGTCCTTTCCATACTCTCTCTCATTCACTAATTCTATCCATATACCACTTCACTACCTCTTTTCATGAATGTCTTGATGGGTTCAACTGGTAAATGGTTAGAATTCTTAAATTATTTCTTTGGTGATTTGGTTTTTTTCATAGTTTATAACTATTAATCATCCTTGGGGCCCACTAACCCCTTGGTTTGAGGACATGAAAGGGCATTAAAGACATGAGCCTGCTATGGGAAGGATCCACTTGCATACTCCTTGGTTGGAATGGTTAAACTCCTTATTCATTAGTCATTTCACTCTCAAAATTTACCTTTTCCACTACGATGCATCTAGTTATGCACTCCTTGGTATATTAATTTCCTAATTAATCTCCATTTGCCATGTATTCCAAGCACTCTTCAAGCATTCCCCATTATTTTAGGCTTTTCTGGCTTCCTCTAGACTCTAACTTTATAGAAAAACTCTTTGTTTTTACTTAGTTTTTAAATGGAAAAAATTTTGGTTTTTGACTACATTGACGCATCTTTGTTGACATAATGTAAAAATACTATATATACACATCGACACGTGGCCAGGTTTTGCTATTTTCTCACAAATGCCAAGGGAATTTTTGTAGTTTCAAAGCCCAAAGCCTTTCGAAGTCTATAACATTCTAATCACTTGTCCAAATCACTCTATTCTTAAATCCTATAGCTATTAAAGGTGAGCTTTACATTGTGGGGGTCACAAACCATAAGTTTTTTACAAGAAATTTTTTTGAAATTTTTCTAACTCCCACAAGGTTTAACTAATAAAATAATATTAAAAATCACTAACTCATGTAAGTTAAACTTTACCAATGAGCTCAAGTAGCCATTCAAATACAACAATATTAAAATAATTAATCCACCATAATCACAACTTTTTCCAAGTGTAACTAGCCAAGGAGACAAGGTATCAAAGTATTCTAAGTTATACATTAAAAGCTAATCCTTGGTTATGTTGTGATTATAGATGACACCAAGACCTAAAATACTATAGGAGGGGAAACTATCCCAACCAAGGGACAAGTCACCAAGAGGGAAAAGGGGCCAATAGTTGTAGTAGCCCGAAGAAGTAGCTGAAACACATTTCATGGGACCTCTTTGGAAGAAGCCCAAATTGGAATTTGTTCACTAGATTTTCATAATTGAAATTGGTCAGTCGCAACAGGATGTGGTGCCTAGGCCTAGACTGAACTTAGAAGTCATATTGACTGAGGCTTTCTTAAGGTAAATTTACACTAAAGAGGTCCAAAGTGTAGTTATTTAAGAACTTAACTTTGGTTCCTTCTTAGAGTTGGCACTAGAAGAGATAAAAACTCAATTGCAAGCCTTTCCTAGGTAGCCTATTTTTACATTCAGTGGGGAGTGGTACATGGGAGAGATGTACCTCTTCTAAAATAACAAACAGGTAGATACCATAGTTAAGATTAAGGACATTAGTATGTCCTATTTGATCAAGGCCATCTTAGAGGCTCTTGGGTTGCTTAACATTGAGGCAACCTTGGTGAAGATTTCAAAGTAGGTGGAGCTAGATGTTAAAAGGGAATGGTGCTATGGAGTGGACCATAAGGAGTACAATGCACTCACAAAGGCAGAGAGGTCCTATTTCAAGATTGTAACATATTACCTCAACCCAATAGTGAGGTTGAGTAAGATCACAACCTTCTTTGTTTGTGTGTGTGCTGCTCAAAGTAGAAAATTTCTAGTCAACCTCCCATAGCTCATATGCCTAAAGATTGAGAAAAAGTTCAAAAAGAATAAGCATGAGAGGAAGACACTCCCCTTTCCTTACCTTATCAGAAATTCTATAGAAGGGGATGCATAGCCCATTAGGCCAATGATGCATTTCATCATGCTCCTGCCACATCTTGGTAGGAGATGATGAAGGACAAAGCACCCATCAAGATGTAAGAAGAGGAGTGGCCACCACCACCACCACCAACTCAAGAAACAATGCCAAAAGCTCATGCTGTCATCGAGCACATGCAAAATCTCCATGAGAAACTCCTATAGTAGTAGCAAGAAGGACTAAGTGATGGGAAATCATCAATCTATCAACTAGCTTTTGAGCCATTTGAACGAGATCACTTGAACAATAAGTTGGTTAGAGGAGATTGCATGATTGTTCTCTACCCAAAGGATGTAGGCGTCCATGAAGTCAAATGTGAGTGCCTGGGAGGTGATGATGTCAATTCTAGAATAAAAAAAATTTCTAAAGATCTCTAGGAATGCCACCACTTTTTCGATGTGCTTAGAGGAGGGTAAGGAGGAAACTATCTTGGTGATGCAACACCACAGATAGGAGACAATAGCAAAGGTGTTGGTCGACTATGTGGTAGAGGAACTAAACACTCCTATGATCACCATGCTAGACATTGCTACACTCAGAGATGTGAAGATTTCTATAGGAGCAAGTTGGAGATTGATGAGTGGCGAGGTACCCCTACACTCAACCATACAAATATGAGCATTACACATGCGATCCGGTTAAACTCTGCAGACTAAGTGCCTACACGCCTCATGGAACACTAAGGTTAATCATTCGTTGTCTTCCCAGACTTACTTGTATTTTTCACGGTTGTATGGTTAAGTAAGTCTGAGGTATATGATTTTTATATCTTTTCTGTTTTATCTCCTATGCTAGTGAGGTGAAGGGTGAAGAGACTAATTAACTAACTTTAACTAACTAACTAAGCCTTAACTAACCTAGCATCAGTATCCATTCCCACTTACCGTTCACACGCTGAACCACTGCAACCTTGGTTACCAAACGCTATTCGTTGCTGGGATCACCAGGCGTAAAGCACGTGCTCGAAGCGATCATACTGAATGCACTTAACTAGGAGAGAAGGGTTGAGAGAGATTTAATAACTAATAAAGCATTTAAATGATAAAAAATAAATAATAGTAAATAAATTCCTATTTAGCCTATTCCATGCACTGCAAGGTTTATCCAAGAAGTTCATCTTTATTGCCATACACAAACTTGTGTTCACATACAATATTTTCTCAAATAAAGATTCGTTCACTTTGGAGCTCCTACTGCGGGGCACATGGAAATTATTCTATCTCTGGAGAAGTAAAACTACCAGAGTTTCTCTACGGTCTAGGCCTAGAATGAGAAACAAGGGAGAGCTGCCTCTTATTATAGATTTGGCGACACACTACAATATCGTGTATGCGATATTGCAGGGGAAGACACGATATCATAGGGGATGTGATATCGCGATGGATGCAGTATCGCATCCCATCATACCCCCATGACTAAATAAAAACTCTTCCTCGAGTTCCTTACAAAATACTAGGATGGTATGGGATTATTGACTCAAAATGGAGCTAATGGGATGACATGTGAATGGATCATCATTACAAGATAAGATAAAATTGGTGTTCACGACAACAAGAGTGAACACTTTATACAATTGACATCAAGCCTCATTTGGTAGCTGAGAAAGAGAGAGAGAGAGAGAAAGAAGTTTTGCTGTTGCCAATGCCAAGATTGCATCTTTTGTTGTCCATCCATAAGTGCACCATTGATCTTGCTTCTTGCATAGCTACTTCAGCACTGCTCTATTCCAAGTGTTCCCTTCAGATCCAATCCATTGTTGCATAATTACCATCTGCACACACAAGATAGTCTTTATATTAGCAAGGGTAAATAAATCACATTGCAATTTATACCTTGCTTTGTTGAAAGGTCCATTGGCTGAGTTGTGGTATGGTTGATACGGATCTGGAGATATCATAGTGGTGACCACCGAAGGTGTAGGGGTTAGGAAAGAATCGAAAAAATTTGGGTCCAGACCCACATGACTAAGAGAGAACCTCCGGTAGCCATAGAATGGAGAAAGAATAAAGAAGAAGGAAGATGGAAAAAAAGAGACAACTATAACATTGATGAAATGGATGTCAAGATGGAAATGAACAAAATAGAGTGGATTGCAAAAAATGTTAACGGAAAGAATTTAACTGGTGCACCAAATAGGAATGTCAGTGGATCCTCCCCAAAGCAGGCTCATGTCCTTAATGCCCTAACAAACCCACATTCAAAGAGTTTGTAGGCTCTGGGAATGTCATTTGGAACAAGAGTTAAAGTCTTAATCGCAAGAGTTTACTAAAAAGAAAACAATGTGTCAACCAAAATATACATTAATGATACAACCGACAATGAGGTGAACAATGGAGAGAAGGATGGAGAGAAGAGAATGAAATGGAATCCCACGAACAAGGTGGTGTATAGCCCCTTGTGTAGTTCATGATTAATGTGACTTAGCAGGTCCCATTCCAAGTCTAGCCTCAAACAAACCACTTCCAGTGACTTTGCATTAATGCATTCCACTGGCACATCCTCTTGAAGTAATAAGAATGTCTTCACCTAAGAGCCACCACCATTCCGACGAAAAGAAGAAGGAGAGAATGAGAAGCGAGAAGGGCCTTAGTTAGAGAGAACATTTTTATTTTAGTTCCATGACTAGTGCTTGTAGCCCAAACGATTATTTCGTCTAAGGGGTGTGCTTTGAATTCTCACTTCTTCTTTTCTTCTTTTTTTTTATTGTTTTATGTGTTTATGCATGAGAACCACACCATGCAAAGACTTTGTTATTTTTATTAGCTTAGCTTCCTGATAATTGGGTAACATTGAAACAGTAAGAAAACTCAAGAAGAAAACATCCAAGCACCCAAGAGAACGGCCAACACAAATGCATCAAGTTCCCTTGAAGTCACACCCTTTTCAATCCTTGAGTCTGTCTTTAGTTTGAGAAATTCCCAGTCACCGATTCGTTATAGTTCTTATTATGAAAGGGACTATACATTTCCAAGCCAAGAGAGACCATAGAAATTCATGGATGTATGGATGAAGTGGACTCATTGCCTATCATATCAAAAGAAACATACCTCAGTATCAACATCATAACTTAAAGGTAAAAACCAAACATTAGCAATCAATATAAAAATAGTTCATACCATCATGAAGAACACTTATTAAATGAAAAACTTACAAGATGGATAACACACACACACACACACACACACACACACACAAAGTGAAAAAATATAATAATGTTGTAAAACAAAAACAAGAAAAGTTAAAGAAATTTGTAAAACAAAAATGTGTAAAACAAATGCAAAACAAAAATGTGTGAAACAAAAAGTTGTAAAACAAAAATGTACAAAACAAAAACTTAAAAGAACTGAGGGCCCCATATGATTAGCATAGGTGGCCATCTCCCCCATGACTGAATGGAAAGGGAGAGATTCGAAATAACAAGCACCTGTTTGAATTTCTTAGAAGTGTCCAACTTCTCCCAACTAATGTTTTTAGGTTAAGTGGTGGAAGTCGGCAACGCTCATACTCCAATGTATCTATGTCTTCATTATTGGCATGAGTTATTCCCCCAATTCGTTCCATGCATGTTGGTCGGTTGCTCTTTCGATTAGCTATCAACCACGAGGTGTCCACTTGTTGTGTGGTTGCTACATACAGGCACCTTTGTATCAGAGTTTCTAGGGCATAGCAGTTGCATGTAGGAGATCCTGAGCATTCCTCCATGTTATCACCCGATGAGTCACTGTATGTGATGCATGGAACTTTCTTCTTCTCAATCTTTCCATAAATGTTTACCTTAGATATTTCCAAGGAAAGATCGTGGATTCCTAAGCATGCATCTACTATACTCAACCATGCCCTTTCCATTATAATTGGGAAGTTCCCTTCGTTGCTGTTGACTTCTATCACTAGGAAATCAACTAGGTATGACCAACCACACACAGTGGTAACGATGTCCTCCACCAATCCCAAGGGAATGGTGATGGACTGGTTAGCCAGCTCTAGTTGAATATTGCTCTTCTTAAGTGGAGGTAGGTTCCAGCTTGATACATTTCTCATGAAATTAAGTTGACTCTGGAACCTAAGTCAAGAAGAACCTTATGAGGCTCATTCCCAGTGACTTGGTGGTAGATTAAGGGACTTCCAGGGTCAGATAGTGAAACATTGTGAATATTGCAAATTAGCCTAGGGCGAAAATTCACAATTCAGGTGAAAGTTTGTAACAGAAATCCAAAAGAAAAAACAAGGTAAAGAGGCACGCAGCATCAAGTCTCCAAGCTTCTTACAAATTCCACCCTTACTTTGTTTTCTCTCTTACGCTACATTACGCAACATAGCATAATGACACTCGGCGTAACTCTGCTTAATGTAGCCCGATATCAGAAAGTAACTTACTTCAGCGAATTTGATGAAGTTTAAGGGCTAAGCAGCATGATATGCGACTTGTCGCATATTCCGTTAAGTCTTTTGTTCAGGGCTGAATTTGTGCTCCATTACGCAGAGCAACATAATGAGCTTCGAGGAAGTCAAAGTCAGAGTCCAAAGGAAGCGCGGCAAATTGATTTTTTTTCTTCCTTTTTACAGATTGGTCACTTTATGCTTATTATGCTACGTAGCCTAATCAAGTGTAACTTATTGTAAAGTTGACCATTTTTATGCTCTATTACGCTTTGTGGTGTAAATGAGCGTAAAACAGCTTGAGTTAACTACTTCTATGCTCTATTACGCTCTGTCACGGTATGCAGCGTAAACGAACGTAACATAGCCTAAAGTCAACTAAGGCAGTACCAGACATGCACCGCTTTCCATACGCACAATACGCTCATCAGCGTATCGCAGCGTAATCGCGAGGTAGCTTCAGCAGGAGTGGTTGACAGCGTACTTTGCCCCCTTTCCCAAAAAACGTGACACGATATGACCAGTTTCAACATAAAATTTTCCAAGTCAATGACATTTTTTGAAAGTTCGAGACACATGTCATCAGGGCCATACCTTCTCCACATACTATTGAACCTATAAATACTCTAATTGGTGAAGAAAAAAGGGGGATCACCTTTTGGCAGAGACAGAAGACATTTTTGAGCATTGGCAACAGGAGCGATCAGTCTTTTGGTGAAAATATAGTTCTCTTCATTGGTGATCATTAACAGCTTTGAGCAAAGATTACCGAAGGTAAAAAGAGCAGATCAGAGATCGAGAGATCATCTAGTACAGTTGGCAGGGTTTATTGATTAGAAACAATTGATCAATAGACATCTAGGCTTGACCTTCCTTGCATTCCATCTTTGGCTTACGAGGTAGACCGAGCTTCATTCTGTACTCCTTGTTGAACAGTTTTCTTGTTGTTTTGTGTATGCTTCGCACAGGATAAGCGGAGTTTGCTATTAGAACTTTGTATACAATATACTCAGTCTTTGAGTCAAAACATAGATCTTGGAATTGCACATCTTTCCTAAATCTGATCCTCCTTGTCATGTTGACTTTGTCGTTATTTCAATTTATTTACATCATTTTCTACTCCTTTTACGATTCATTGGATCGATTTGTTTAATGGAATATCTATATAATACGTATATTATCATGATATTCGTTAATTTACTGGTTAAGTAAGTCCCTGTTTGATTGACAAGACCGTTCAGGGCACCGCGGATTCATTTTCTCCAGCACGGCCCTCACACGGATCCGCAATTAAGACTATGTACACGGATCTTCATTTGGTATTTTCCAACAACCGATGTTTTCCGTCATTATAGTTTTCTGGTGCTAGAAGGAGGGCCTGAACCTCCGATCCATATTTTACGAGTAGCCTTGTAAGCAATCCATACCCGTGTCCATAAAAACATAAACGTAATACCTCTAGGGAAGTTTACGAAATCGTGTGGTGTAGATTGGTCACAGCAACGATTCCTTTGGAATCCTACATGGTAGAAAGCCAAATCGTAATTTTGTTTGGCTATCACCTTTTAAATCCTTTCGTTTGTCATCGTTGACCTATCTGAGATATGGATTCTACGTATACAACCACTGCCGCTATGATCACCACTGACTTGGGTGCTACATCCGTAAATCCCATCAACATTCCCAGACTAGCTTCTGGTGCAATAGGACCTCAGGGACCGTTGCGCCGTTCATTGAGATTACAAGGCAAGGATCCTTCACTCACTGTCTTGACTCCTGAAGAGTATAATTTCATTTGCATCAAGATCTAGGCAAAGCTTGCCCTTAGCCTAGCCGAGATGGAGGCAAAACGAAATTATGAGCTGCTCCACAGAGGGGGTCAAGACTTCACCCCTACTACGTATGACATTATCCCCCTGACCGATCATTATCATGAACTCCTGTCCCAACTAGTTATGGCTAGGAATCAGACTACATAATCTATTTTAGAACCTCAAAATGAGGAGGAGGAGGAAGATGAATTCGCAGCCCAGTCTGAACACACGGATTCATACCATACCCTCAACCCCCATACATATGTAAATCCCCTATTTAATTCTCTCATCGGAGAAGTTGCCCATCTCAACCCAGCTGTGACCACCCAAACCCATATTCCCATCGTCTCGCAAGCCACTACGTAATCCTTAGTTTTGCAGGTACAAATGCCATCTCAAAATAACATGGGAGTAGTCTCCTCGCCACGTGTAATCAGTATTCCTTCAGTCATACCTGCGTCTACCGCACCTCATTTCATCCCCCAAGTGCAACTCCATAACACACCTATAACCTGCCCAGTGCAAAATCCAGTGCAAACCTTATCGTCGCAGCCTGTAGCAAGGCAACAGATCGCAACCACTATTAAATCGCAGCGACCCGTTCAACAACCCATGGCTGGTCAGTGGATCACACCTGTTGCACAACACAATTAATCTTTGTTATACGGTGTACAACCCTTAGCTGCATCTACCATGCATGTCCCATAGGTAACTGCACAACACCCTTATACCTTCCATCCTGCACAACCGGCGATGGCCAATTTGTCCACACAGCCTGTCAGATGGTGGTTTTCACAGGTAGCTTCATCTGCGGGGATAGTCCCTGTAGTGCCACCTATCAACCAAGCCATCACTCCATTCCCATTGCCTGGCACTGCTCTTTCAATCCAACCCCCTGCTCCTCTAGCACCAACTTCTTCATCAACAGGTTTGGATCAAGCTTTTTCGCTTATCCAGACCCTCACCGAGGAAGTGAAGCACCTTAAAGCTGCTGGCTTTGATACGATACAGGTCATGGATTTCTACCATGATGATCCCATTAGCCCAGTGGTTCCTATGTTGTTGTTGCCTCCAGGGATGTGGTTGCCCCATTTTACTAAATACAATGGGGAAGGAGATCCTAATGCTCATCTTGTTACCTTCAGGTCTGAATCCTTGTTATTACAGCAATGGCCCTATACAATTATCCGTGTCTTTGCAATGTCTCTGGTAGGTAAAGCCTTAGACTGGTATCATGCACTCCATCGCTCTTAACATAATTTGTGACCCGCTTTAAGTAAAATTTAAAGCTAGAAGTCACATTAGATCAACTTATGGAAGTGAAACAAGACCCGCTTGAACTAGTCCAAAAGTTTATACAGTGATGGAGTGCTACTCTGAATGAAATCCGTGAGCCTATCGCGAAAGCCCATCTGCTGGCTATTTTCAAAGGAGCAGTTAACGATTTCATCAAGTCTAAACTGTACTACCTTGCCCCTTGCTCCTTGAATCAAGCTTTCGCACAAACCAAAAGCATCCAAGATGTTGTTGAGGCTAGTAAAGACCCAGTGTATGTGGCTTATAAAAATGCCAATAATAAGGATAAAGACAAAGGTAAGGTAACGACGACGACAGTAGCTGCACTGGTCGAGGGCGCTAAAAACAAGAATAACAAAAAGGCACCCACAGCGTCTGCTGAGACCACGTCTAGTGCAAGCAGCACCGGTCAAGACACACTTGCCCCTGAAAAGCCTCCACGATCAAAACCAAACTTCGAGTGTAAAGATCGCTCAAAATATACGGCCCTGCCTATAAAAAATTTGGAACTGTTGAAACAATTATTAGGGGCAAGATATATTCAGAATAAAAAAGTATCCAAAGAAGCTCTGCAGCGTCACAGGTGCCATTGTAAATTGCTGAAGAATCCTTCTTTAGCCCTACCTAATGAACTGTCAGTTCCTAAGTCTTTTAGGCTGGACCGTTTTTGTGACTACCATCAGTTGTGTGGTCATGATACCGATTACTGCTGGGCATTGAAGGACAATATTCAACGCATGATTGACGATGGTTCTCTGAAACTAGATGGTAGTAGTCCAACACGTCCCAAAAACCAGGTGATGCATATGTACAAAGACCCGTTAAATGCAAACAACGCACCGTACATCATCAACGTGGTAAGTACGGACAGTGAAGGGAAGATACCTCCTAAACAATCCTTTATTTTACATGTACCTACCAGTCCACCCCAGGGGATAAGTTCTTCACCGGCAGTTAGCGGTGTCTCGAGGCCACCCTTTGTTATTTAGATGCCCTCTCCAGCTATAACTCGGTCTCACGCTAATGATAAAGCCGCGGCCATGCCCGCGCCTACTCCTAAGATTCCTTTTATCCTTAGGGTACCAAAACCACCGGCTGCCCATTTTACGCAGGGGCAAGCTTCTAACCAAAACCATCAACCGTCATTTAAGAAAAAAAAGGAAGGGGATGCGTCAATTAATGCCACCAAAAACCACTCTATGCTAGGCTTCGCTAAGCCCAGGCCCCTAACCTCTGTACCTTCACCTGCACCTTATGGGCAAGACAAGGGTATAGAAACACAGCCACCTCCCCTCGGCAGGAAGAAACACAACCCTCCGACTGACGCTATTCCATCTCGAGAAATCCATCTCTTAGGGAGAATGGAAGAAGACAGAGGAGATAAGCAACCCAGCCGAGAACGGGACCTCCTCGACTCATTTACGCAAGTCAAGCAGGCTCTAAAACAGAAGAACACAACATTGAGCCTCTGTGAATTGCTTATGACATCCCAAAAGCACCGTGAGGCTATGGTCCGTATGCTGACATCCATACCTGTGGATGAAGGCTTACCAGCGGAAGAGGAAGCGATACATGCTGTCATGTTTCCCCCCACCGCTAATCAACCCAAACCAACCCCTTTGACCTTTCACGATTAATCCATCAAAGATGATCCTGAGAAAGGTCACATAACAACAAAACCCATGTTCATCACCATCCGAGTTGGTCAACACCGGATCCGGAGGGTGCACGTTGATGATGGCACGACCACGAATGTCATCCCTTATCCTATAGTGGATAAGTTGGGGTTGGTCGACTAGATCAGTCCTACGATGACATCATGCCTAAAGTCGTTCAACGGGGCACGAGTTCAAGTCAAAGGGACGGTGCATATTGATTTTGTGGCAGGAGACCAGTTCCCAATAGATGCCACATTTATCGTTGTCGAGGAAATGCCTAGTTGCAACCTGATTTTAGGGAGGTCCTGGCTAGCCCAACTGAGGGTAGTCTCATCACCAATACATCAAGAGATACACCTACCTTATGTATGGGGAGAGGTAGTAATACACGGTGATGAAATAACTCCTAGGGCTGTCAATAACATCAAGGAAGAACAGGGTTTAAAAATCGAAATGCCTGAAGATCAAACCCATGTCCAAATTCCCGAACAAGTCAAAATGAATAACAACAACCTAGCTTGGGCCGACCTACCATTTCAGGGAGAGGAGGATGATGTGGAGGAGTTAGGTCATAAATCCCCTCGCCCTTACGCATCACTCAATGTAAAGGCCATCAAGAAACAATTACGGGCTAGAGATTGATCTAAGTGGTATTTACGCACATCGTTACATTTTCACTAGTTTTTCCATTTCTGCTTATCAAATTTGACTGTCAGTTTTCTTTAATATACATGTATTTATGTTTTCTATTCATTATGCCATTTATACTTCCTAGTTTATGCCATTTACGCTTCTTGACTTCTATTAGTCATATTAGTACAATTACGCAAATATGTACACTTTTATCAATTATATTCCCTGACGTACGCAGATGGCCCACAACGGCCTAAAACTAGTAAAATCCCGTAACGGCCTAAAACTAGCTAATTCATTTATATCTTACGCAAACGATATGTGACGGCCCGTAATGGCCTTAAACTAGCGACTCCATTCTACAGTCATAATAACATCCAAAATCTTTAACAAATTCTATTTACGCTTTGTATAAATAAAGACATAAAATTAAAAACATAAAGAAAATCTCATGATTAATCATGCCAAGATTCATATTGCCATTGTTCAACCTCATAAATAAAATCGTGCGTAAATCAAAATTACGCATCCCCTCTAGTACCACTATCGCCTGTATCCCTTAAGTCCGCCTCTAAGCCTAATAAATCGTCTTCAAATGGGCCATCTCTTTTAGGGAGTATTACTTCATGAGGAATGTCATCTTCACAAGGTTCTTGCACTAACACTTGCTCCCTAAGAGGATGGTCCGCGTCATTACGCTCTCCTCCCTAAACGTGCTTTTCATTCTGCCCACCTTCTTCATCCATTACTTGTACTTACATACAATAAGTACATAAGCAAAAGCCATGAGGGGACAAATCAGAAAATTTAAATTCAATAACACTCAAAACTTACTCGTGATGGCCCTGCATCCGCAGCAAAGGGGAGTTGATCTAAACCGACCCACAGGCATTGCATAATTTCATCTTCGGTCAACTCATACCAAACTCCGTTTCCCAAATTAGTTCCATCCTTCACCTTCCCTTTCTCCATGCTAGTCCATCGGGGTGGTTCGGGGAAGAAAGTAGGAACTGTGGTCTCTTCCCCGGGAAGAGTAATTTCTCTTTCCGGGGAAGCGCTCACTGTTACCTACTCCTGGAACTTCTTGAAGGCCTTAGATGCACCAATGACATCGAGGAACAATCGCAAGGATTGAGCTTCAAGAGTAGAATCTCGATAGTGCTGACGATAAGTGATACTTTCTCGCTTATACAAATGATTATGATCTTTCTGTTTCTGCCCCCACTCTTGGACACTTGTGCAAAAGTCCTTCCAGTCCAGGTTCTTCTAGGCCAAGAGCTCTATTTGCATCCTTTGCTCCACCAATTCGCGATTGGTTTGTACGTTGTTTTTGACTGCGGTCCAGTAGCGAGCGTAGTCAATGACAACCATCCACCAGTTCTCTTCACCCGTTCCTCGCGTTTGCAGGAATTCGCATCGTGATCTTAAGTCTCTGACCTCTTTGGTCAGAGACATCCTTTCCTTCCCTGATCTCTGTAGCTTCTTCCAGAGGTCTTCATTGATGTTTTGACTCTCCCACAAGGAGTGAGGTCATATGAAGATATGCCGGGACTAGATCCAAGACTAATACAACACAACATAATTCTAGATCCCCATATTAAAGCAATTAGACAAAAAGCATGAAAAATTAAGCCAGAAGTCGCGTTAGCAGTACATGATGAGATCACTAAACTGTACCAAGCTAGTTTTATTCATGCGGTCGATTACTCAGACTAGGTATCTAACATTGTAGTTGTCCCTAAAAAGAACAGAGGGATACACATCTGCATAGACTTCCGAGACTTGAACAAAGCTACAATCAAAGACAATTTCCCGCTATCGAGTATCAACCAACTAGTAGATACAACCGTTGGGCATGTTCTTTTATCCTTCATGGATGGCTTCTCAGGCTATAATCAAATTCGCATCAACCCAGAACACCAGCTGACAACGACATTCATGACACCCTGGGGGACCTTTTGTTACACTATGATGCCTTTTGGTTTAAAAAATGTCGAAGCTACGTATCAATGAGCTATGACGTACATATTTAGCAATTACTTCCTAGGGAGACTGAATGATTATGTTGATGATATAGCTATTAAGTCTATAAGGTCAGAAGATCATTCGGAGGATCTAGAGTTAGTCCTTAAAAGATGCTCTAAATACGACCTCTGACTCAACCCAAAAAAGTACGTATTCAGAGTCAAAACCAGACGCATGCTGGGGTTTGTGGTATCGAAAACTGGTATACGAGTAGACCGTGACAAGGTCAAGGCCATTGTTGAATTTACACCCCCTACAAATCTCAAGCAATTGCCCGAATTGCAAGGGAGGTTATAGTTTATCAGGCGGTTCATTTCGAGACTAATAGACAAGTTACACACTATGCAGCATCTGCTAAAAAAGGGAGTTAATTTCGAATGGATAGATGATTGTCAGTGTGCGTTTGACAGTTTGAAGCAAGAACTTCAATGCTTGCCAACAGTATTCCCGCGACAAAGGGATTAGCCGTTCTACATCTACCTCGCAACCTCAGACGTAGCCTTAGCTGCATTACTCTGTCAGAAGAGGGACGATGGGTCAGAAGTACCCATCTACTACTTGAGTCATGCTCTATGTGCGTATGAAACGAGATATAATGAAGTAGAGTGTAATTTTTTAGTGTTAGTATTTACGCTCAGAAAGTGCAAACACTATCTCTTTCGTAGCCAGGTCAACATAATCTGCAAAAATAACATCCTTAGGGCTATTACGCACAATTTGTATGAAATTAGTAAGATAGCTCATTGGAAAGCTATCACGGAAGAATTCGATTTGCATTACATTGGTCAATCTTCTATGAAAGGCCAAGAGATAGCTGATCAATTAATAACATCACCTATTGACAATCAGGTGATGATAAAGCCTGAATTTTTCGACGAGCATGTACATAGTCTAAGCCTTGTCCTAACAGGCCTCGAAGCAACGTTACATTTTGACGGAGCTTCAACCACTAAAGGCGGCAGTGCTGCCATGGTCATTACGCTATCACCTAAGGATGTACGTCTGCATGCCTACCGCTTGACTTTTCCATGTACGAACAACGTGGCAGAGTACGAGGGGCTCCTCAAGGAATTATTAATAGCCAGAGAGCTCGATGTTCAACACCTGGCTATTAGGGGTGATTCGATGCTTGTTATAAATCAAATCACAGGAGTCTACGCCTACAATGCTGCACATTTATAACCCTACTATGATATGGCTAAAGATCTTCTGAAGTAGTTCGCAGCAACCAATGCCCAACACGTGCCTTGAAATGAAAACACGCTAGCCGATGCACTAGCTACATTAGCTTTAAATGTGTCATCGCACCTGTTCAATACTTGTCCCACCTTAATAATAGAGTGTACAGATCCTATCATTCAGACGGTGCAAATATCTTCACTGCTTGAGGATAGAACACCAGAGTGGTACGATAACATTAAAACTTACCTTCTGCATGGCGAACCACCACACGAGCTAACACGCGCACAAAAAGATGCAATCCGCAAGTGAGCTAGGCAATACGTCATCATAGGAGATAGTATCCTTTGTAGATTCTCTTTTGATGGAGTACTGCTTACTTGCGTTAACAAAGATCAAGCACAACGTATAGTCGGCGAGGTTCACAAGGGACTGTGCAGAGGACACGTAGCCCCACGAGCCATGGCCTCTAAAATCTGTCGCTTAGGGTACTATTGGCCGTATATGGAAAAAGACTATCTTATAAAGGTTAAAACGTGCGACACGTGTCAACGTTACGCGAACCTTATACATGTGTCGCCTACGGAACTACACACGACTCATATTACATGGCCCTTTCAACGATGGGGATTAGACATTATAGGGCCTATCATACCAAAATCTTCTGCAAGTCACACCTTCATAATCATCGTTACTGAGTATTTCACAAAGTGGGTGGAAGCCATCCCATTGCGAAAGATCATATCTCAACAGATCTTCCATTTCATTTTAGACAACATCGTAACTAGATTTGGCCTCCCTATGACTATAGTGATCGACAATGACCCACAATTTAGTAATGTAGAAACCAAATATTTTTGTGATAGCCTTGGTATCAAATAATCTTTTTCCTTGCCTTATTACCATGAAAATTGTGGATCGGCCTAGGGAGAAAATTCACGATTCGGGTGAAAGTTTGCGACACAAATCTAGAAGACAGAACAAGGTAAAGAGGCACGCAGCATCAAGTCTCCAAGCTTCTTACAAATTCCAACCTTACTTTGTTTTCTCTCTTATGCTACATTACGCAACATAGCGTAATGACACTCGGCGTAACTCTGCTTAATGTAGCCCGATATCAGAAAGTAACTTACTTCAGCGAATTTTACAAAGTTTAAGGGCTAAGCAGTGTGATATGTGACTTGTTGCATATTCTATTAAGTCTTTTGTTCAGGGCTGAATTTGTGCTCCATTACGCAGAGTAGCGTAATGAGCTTCAAGGAAGTCAAAGTTAGAGTCCAAAGGAAGTGCAGTAAATTGATTTTTTTTCTTCTTTTTTGCAGATTGATCACTTTACGCTTATTACGCTACGCAGCGTAATCAAGCGTAACTTATTGTAAATTTGACAATTTTTATGCTCTATTATGCTTTGCAGCGTAAATGAGCGTAAAACAACTTGAGTTAACTACTTCTATGCTCTATTACGCTCTGTCACGCTATGCAGCGTAAACGAGCTTAACATAGCCTAAAGTCAACTAAGGTAGTACCAGACACGCACCGCTCTCCATACGCATAATACGCTCATCAGCATATTGCAGCATAATTGTGAGGTAACTTCAGCAGGAGTGGTTGACAGCGTACTTTGCCCCCTTTCCCAAAAACCATGACACGACATGACTAGTTTCAACATAAAATTTGCCAAGTCAAAGACATTTTTTGAAAGTTCGAGACACGTGTCATCAGGGTCGTGCCTTCTCCACGTACTATTGAACCTATAAATACTCTAATTGGCAAAGAAAGAAGGGGGATCACCTTTTGGAAAAGACAGAAGACATTTTTGAGCATTGGCAATAGGAGCGATCAGTCTTTTGGCGAAAATATAGTTCTCTTCATTGGCGATCATTAATAGCTTTGAGCAAAGATTACTGAAGGCAAAAAGAGCAGATCAGAGATCGAGAGATCATCTGGTATGGTTGGCAGGGTTTATTGATCAGAAATAATTGATCGATAGACATCCAAGCTTGACCTTCCTTCCATTCCATCTTTGGCTTACGCGGTAGATCGAGCTTCATTCTGTACTCCTTGTTGAACAATTTGCTTGTTGTTTTGTGTATGCTTCACACAAGATAAGTAGAGTTTGCTATTAGAACTTTGTATACAATATACTCAGTCTTTGAGTCAAAACATAGATCTTGGAATTACGCATCTTTCCTAAATCTGATCCTCCTTGTCATGTTGACGTTGTCATTATTTCAATTTATTTACATCGTTTTCTACTCCTTTTACAATTCATTGGATCGATTTGTTTCGTGGAATATCTATATAATACATATATTATCGTGATATTCGTTAATTTACTAGTTAAGTAAGTCCCTGTCTGATCGACAAGACCATTCAGGGCACCGTGGATTCGTTTTCTCTAGCACGGCCCTCACACGGATCCACGGTTAAGACTGTGTACACGGATCTTCATTTGGTATTTTCCAATGACTGACGTTTTCTGTTGTTACAGATAGTTTCTTGGGAAAGTGGCCTATCTTGATCCAGTCAGTTATGGTATGTGTTAACATAATCGTATGCGTTGAGATCTATTGTTCATTTGAAGGGAGCTCTGAAGCCTTGTGTGTTGGAGGAGTGTGCACAGACTCAACCGCTTGTGGTTGTGAGAGCTTGTTTGGGCTTTTGGTTCTGAAGAAAGGTCTTCTCTTCTTGCGGTTGTCAGAACCAGTAGCGAGTTAAAGGTTTACAACTCTCGTAGCATTACATTACTGCAGTTGAGTGGGGAGTTCCCCTTGCATTGTTGGAGCAGGAGGTAGTGGAACTACCGGCATAAGAGTGGCAGATGGATTTGGAGGATGGTACACATGTGGAGTGTCTCCCGAAGGAGAAGGAGTCCTTCTAAAATATTCCCAAACTTGGTAGTGACATTGTGGGCTTGTGTGACCCATGGAGTCACTTGGAGAAACTAGCTGCTGCACATAGTAGCCATATGGATCGAGTTGCCGGTAAGGGTATTGTTGCCTAGGCGGTGGCATCCCCCATGACTATGGGTGTTGCCACTACTGATGTTGCCCAATAGGTTGTGGCAGAGCTCCACTTGGATAATATGTTAACAGTTGGTAGAACTACCTTGGGTTACCTTGGGGATAAGGTAACCTTCGGGGTGTCTGCCGTTTGTTAAGTCTTGGGTTGAGTGCATACACCCCAGACTCTTGTAGATGTGAGATTATTGGGCAACATTCCTTAGGATGGTCATATTGGCAAATCTCACATCCACCATCATTGTNTCTGATACTTCCATTGTTAGCTTTTGATGCAGCAATATTTTTCTATTCACCAACTCTTCGAGTGTTGACTCATCCTCTTCATCGCAGAATCTCACTCCCCTCTTTCGGAGGGAAGGATCGTGGTTATACTCTTCTGCACTTTCTCTTTTCTGTAGCTCCCCTTCTTCTTTGGCTACTTGCTCCAACAATCAATGAATTTCATGGGATCTAAGTTTAGATAATATTCCTTGGGCATAGGTCCCAAGGGTTCTCCTAGTTTCGTGTCTTAGCCCATCTACGAGGTGGCGGAGTTGATCCCATTGTACGTTACCATAGCCTAGGCAACAATGTAGCAATGAGTAGTAGCAGTCCATGGCAACATCCAAGGGTTCATGATTACCATGCTTGCATTCTTAGATCTACTTATGCAAGTTATACACTCTGGAGTACGTTTGGTATTTATTGTTGAAGAGTTCTAACATCGTACTCAATCTTTTAATGGTTTTCAGTTCTAAGAACCGGTACCAACTCTCTACTTCCTTTATGAGTGTCCTAGGAAATAACTTTAATTTCTACCACTCATTTTCTATGTTCTACAAGGTGCAGGCATCATGGAATGCCTATAAATGATTTTGTGGATCAATGTTATATCCCCCTTCAAAGTGTGGGATATTGTTCATATCCAATCTCTTGATCTGGTTGTCTTTTTGATGCCTTGTCGGTATTCTAACTGCCTCCGTTATATCTAACATACTTCATATTGTAAGTAGGGGCTCATCATGATCATCTCTCTCATGATGTCTATGATTTCTACGTTGTTCCCTACTTTTCCTTCTTTCATGCTTGATTCTCTTGACTACCCTCATCCTCGCTCTCGGCCCTCTTGTCGAGGTCTCTCATTTTGCTTACCCTTATCCTCACTGTTATGCTCTTTATGACTGCACCCTAATGTGAAAGGAGAGGGTGAATGATGTGATGAATGGGAAGAAGAAAGAGAGCCATTGCCATGGTGATGTCTCCTACCTTCTCTTTGGTGGCTACGACCTCGATCGTGATGACAATCTGAATGCCCATCCTTGTCATGTGTCTTTGTTCCCTCTGTGAATAGTTGGTGTTCACGGAGATTAGAACCAGGGTTGTGTATCGTGGAGCATAGGTTCTAATACCCCACCTCCCCACTATTGTTAGAAGGGAAAACATCATTTAATAGAGAACCCGTTATAAGTGGTTTACCATAATTTCACTTAGGACGTGCGTGACCCCTTTGCCCTTCAACAATGTATGGTGGCTCTCCTGCCTCGAGTCCCTTAGACATTGCACTGCTGTGGGATGGTAATCCATTATGTCATAATCTTCTACAACGTATTCAACGTATAATTCTGTCATGCCTATCTGTTCAAGCGCATGAAGAAGCATGTTAGGAACTACCCAATCTGGAGGTAACACTATGTTACTTTGCAGGTCTCTCCAACATAGTTGTTCATCCTGATGGAGGATAAAGGTAAAATCGAGTATGTACTCATCGTGATGAGTATATACCACCTGATACTATTGAGGAACTAACATATTTTGGTTATGTGTTTTAGACTACTGATTGTTTCTTATATGATCCTTAGATGGTGACATGCTCTTATGAGAAGAAGAAGAAGACATTGTATCTTATTCGGTGTGCTGATTAACCGTTATATAATTTTTTGTTTAATTAACCCTAAGAGTTTGTTTTAGCTCCCAACGATGTGGATAATTTCCTATGTTCTACTTAGCGCACAAACACTTAGTCCTCGGCAACGGTGCCAATGATGAGTGGCAAGGTTCCCCTACACTCAACCATACGAATATGAGCGTTACATGCACGATCTGGTTGAACTCCGTAGACTAAGTGCCTACATGCCTCATGGAACACTTAAGGTTAATCATTCGTTATCTTCCCAGACTTGTATTTGTCATGGTTGTATGGTTAAGTAAGTCTGAGGTATATGATTTTTATATCTTTTCTGTTTTATCTCCTATGTTAGTGAGGTGAAGGGTAAAGAGACTAATTAACTAACTTTAACTAACTAACTAAGCCTTAACTAACCTAGCATCAATATCCATTTCCACTTATCGTTCACACCTTGAACCACTGTAACCTTGGTTACCAAATGCTATTCATTGCTGGGATCACCAAGCGTAACGCACGTGCTCGAAGCGGTCATACTTAATGCACTTAACTAGGAGAGAAGGGTTGAGAGAGATTTAATGACTAATAAAGCATTTAAATGATAAATAATAAATAACAGTAAATAAAGTCCTATTTAGCCTATTTCATGCACTGCAAGGTTTATCTAAGAAGTTCGTCTTTATTGCCATACACAAACTTGTGTTCAGGTACAATATTTTCTCGAATAAAGATTCGTTCACTTTGGAGCTCCTACTGTGGACACATGGAAATTATTCTATCTTTGGAGAGGTAAAATAGCCAGAGTTTCACTATGGTCTAGGCCTAGAATGAGAAACAAGGAAGAGCCACCTCTTATTTATAGATTTGGCAACGCACTGCAATATCGCGTATGCGATATCGCGGGGGATGCGAACGCAATATTGCGTCCCATCAAAGGCTAAGTGCAACCCAACATGAGGAGGTGCTAGACCAACTAGTGGAAACTAGGCAAGTACTTCCAAAGATCTTTGATCTTCACTACCCAATCAGAGCTATTGGAAGCTAAGGGTAAGATCCTCATCACAAATGTTCAACTTGAGGAAAGCACAACTAAAAGCTGATGGTTGGCTATCAAAGTTACAGAATTGAGGGCCCACTTAGTTGATCCTACCATTCTTAGCTAAGTAGTAACAAGAGACGAAACTTTCTTGCAACTTTAAAACAAACTTAAAGATTGAGAATGCAAAGGAGGAAGCGAACTTTGATGCATCCTTATCAAAGGCCATAGCCTTCAACACTGATAGGGAATTGTCATAAGTCCACAAGGAGAACCTAACTTTGATCAAGGACATTCACTACCTATGGAATATAGAGGCATAGAAAGACTAAATGGTGAAATTTGTGTGACAATAGCAAGAGCAACTTGCTAAGGTGAATATGGATTTGAGAAGGTTGGTTGTTGAGAATTGTAATCTCTTAATGGAGGAAGTTCATGTGCTTCACTAGAAATTAGCCATTGAGATAGTTACCTAGAAGAATGAGGCTCTAAAGTTTGAGTGAGTCAAAAATCACTACAAGGACCAAGTTGGGCTTCTTAAAGAAGTTAATGAAAAAGATATAAGGTGAACATGAACAAGGCTCTCTAGCAACTCCAACAAAGAGGCAACATGTGGCAACCTATCTTTGATGGTTTAAATTCCTACAACAAAGCTAAAATCTATCTAAAGGAGTTGCAAATAAAAGAGATGACTAAATACATGGAGTTTGCCAACCTTAAATATGCAAACTTGGCAATGTTGATTGCCGAAAGGCTATGGTCAAAGCTAGAGAAACAAGTGACTAGCTCATACCTCCTATATGAGGTAGAGTTCAAGCACCACAAAAACACAAAGAAAAAGATGAAAATAGCTAATGCTAAGCTTGAAGTTCTCCAAACCCATTTCACAAATCAATGATCAATAATGGAGAATATGGTCAAAAGAAGGAATAATTACTAGAAGTTGCAAAACCTTGTGAGGACATTTGACATCTAATGGGACGCGATATCACATGGGCTGCGATATCACGTCCACGGCGATATCGCATCCCATGCGATATCATGTACGCGATATCGCAGTGTGCCATCAAATCTATAAGTAAGAGGCAGCTCTCCCTTGTTTCTCATTCTAGGCCTAAACCGTAGTCAAACTCTGGCAGTTTGATCCCTCCAGAGATAGAATATTTTCCATGTGCCCATAGTAGGAGCTCCAAAGTGAATGGATCTTTATTCGAGCAAATATTGTACCTGAACACATGTTTGTGTACAGAAATAAAGATGAACTTCTTGGATAAACCTTGCAGTGTATGGAATAGGCTAAATAGGATTTTATTTATTGTTATTTACTATTTATCATTTAATCACTTTATTAGTCATTAAATCTCTCTCAACCCTTCTCTCCTAGTTAAGTGCCTCAGTATGACTGCTTCAAGCATGTGCATTACGCTTGGTGATCCTAGCAACGACTAGCATTTGGTAACCAAGGTTGCATTGGCTCAGGGTGTGAACGGTAAGTGGGAACGAATGCTAATGCTAGGTTAGTTCAAACTTAGTTAGTTAGTTAAAGTTAGTAATTAGTTTCTTCACCCTTCATCTTATCAGCATAGGAGATAAAATCGAAAAGACATAAAAATCATATACCTCAGACTTACTTAACCATACAACTGTGACAACTACAAGTAAGTCTAGGAAGACAATGAATAATTAACCTTAAGTGTTCTATGAGGCGTGTAGGCACTTAGTCTATGGAGTTCGATCGGATCACACGTGCTACGCTCATATTCGTATGGTTGAGTGTAGGGGTACCTCGCCACTCATCATTAGCATCGTTGCCAGGGACTAAGTGTTTGTGCACTAAGTAGAACATAAGAGATCACTCACATTGTTGGGAGCTTAAACGAACCTTAGGGTTAATTAAATGAAAAATTATATAACCATTAAATAGCACACTGAATAAGACACAATGTCTTCTTCTTCTTCTCACAAGAGCATTACACCACCTAGGGATCATACTAGAAACAATCGGCAGTCTAAAACACATAACCAAAATCAGCCAGTTCCTCAACAATATAGGGTGGTATATACTCATCCTGATGAGTACATACCTAATTTTACTTTATCCTCCATTAGGATGAATAGATGCATTGGAGAGACTTGCAAGATAACATAGTGTTACCTCTAGATCGGGAAGTCCCTAACATGCTCCTCCGTGCTCTGGCATAGATAGGTGTAGCGACCAAAAACATTGGTGGCTGGAAGAACACAGGGGATCGACGGGTGTAACAATTCCAACCCCGTATCCGCGTGAGGGCCATGCTAGGTGTGTGCAAATACTGGGTTCCCTAAATGGTCTAGTCGATCAGACAGAGACTTACATCGACGTCAATATAGCCTTTTGCAACGTAAACAATGCGAAATGTGAGATAATGCTTAAGGGTAAATGAAGCACGGGAGAAATTGTAAAAATGCGATAGTAATACGAAGTAATGCTTAAAGGTGAATAAGACAGAAAATAATGCAAAAATGAGATAACAAAATGAGAGAAAAAGTAAAGTGTGGTTAGAAACATGCACCGCTCCAAAGCTACAAACTCACTCGGTCAGGGTGGATACAATCGGCTGCACAGCGTGACGGAGTGCAGAAATTCTAAAGGTAACCAAGGCATGTCGAGCAAAAAGAGCTATGCGCTTGGACGTGGACTCATGTACAAACAATGCGGGGTTCTACCAAGGTGGTAGAATGGAGACGGGGACCTCACGCCAACCGAGAGAGACTCGCTGTTTACAGTGTTAGGAAGATGACTTTGATCTTAAAATGCTAGAGAGAGCAGAAATCTTTATTTCAGAATTTTAAAGTTCCCCCCACTTGGAAGCTGTCTGCTTCAAGAAAGATGCAAATTCTTTTGAAATTTTCAAATTTTAAAAATTTCAAACTCCTTTGCATGCTGTTTGCTGGGGTATTTATAGGACCGAGGGCATGCGAAAGGGGTGGTTTGAATGTTACATGCCTCGGGCCTTGGTTGTCTTGTTGGCACCACTCATGTCGTTTGTGATCGTTGGACCTACAAGACCGTTGCGATGCGAACTTGTATGCAATAACTGTAATCCTACTACGCCATAATTGCATCGTCAGCATTTGGAGATGTGTGCCAATGGTCCGATTAGGTGGAGTGCATTGATGTCACACAATCACTTGTATGCCTTGTTGTGCTTTGTGACATAGCATGCTTGGCGTAGCGTAGCACTTTGTCGCGTGTTCTGCTATATGTCACATGCTTGCTACGCCATGCTACGCTATGTAGCATAGCATAGCGTAGCAACTTGCCTTAGTCGTGAAAGCTTTGCTGATTTGCAAGCCTTGTCTCCTGCGATGCAAGTCTTGCGAACTCTGTTGACTCCGCCTTTTGAACTACCTTTTGTCTCTTTCACAGGATTGCTACGCCTTGCTGCACCATGTAGCTTAACATAGCGTAGCAACAAACATGGTCTGCCACTTCTTGACAAAAAGGGACATCATTGCAGAACTCAAAATTAGGCAAGGGGAGTGGATAGTGAAGTTGTTGTCATGTTATGCTGTGTGACATCGCGTAGCGTAGCACTTCGTTCCACCATCATCTTCTGAAGCTTGCTACGCTACATAGCGTAGCAGGCTTTGTGACTTAGAAAACTTGTTGAACTATTTCTTGCGCATCCAGAATGCTGTTGCCGATTTCGCACATTGTTTCTGAGCAGGCTACCAGCTGTTTAGGCTACTTTGGTGGGCAGGCAAGATGGTACAGAACCTGTCCATGCCTAAAGTAGAAAATTTACCGAACTAGCTAGCCTGGACTCAGAACATTCTCTTCCTGATGAACTGCCATAGTGCTACGCAAACTGCAAGAGCCTGGTGAAGCAAGGATGACCCCACATTTTTAGGGTGTTTTATTGCCCCCTCTTTGTCGATGTTTGGAGAATAGGCTCGATGGACGTTGGCAAAGAATACAAAACACCTCAGCAGGAGAAATGCTAAGGTTATCGCTTGGTGAGTGCTGAGACGTCGCTTGGCCATGCTTGAGAGTGTTGCATTGGTTCTGTAGAGGTTAAGGTAGAGAGCAAAGATGATGTTTAGCCGAGTCCCTCGTCAGAATGCTCTGAGGGGCTTGTTTGCATTTTCATATTTGGCTGGCGGTGTTCTTCAACCTCTTATAGGATAGGTGATCCCTTCATTGGATGAGTTACGTTACATCCGTGAAGGGCTTTCACCTGCCTATAGACACATTCTATACGGTGAGTTGTGTTGCGCACGTGCTGGAGTTTGCACTCTCAAATAGCCATGTTAGTCGAGGCACTCGCTTCGCGACGCTGTAACGTTTACTGTTGTAGTGAGATGCGTTTGCGGGGACAAGGTCTTGCTAGCTGCTGGCATTGTTGTTACTCTTGAGCACCGTTGTTGGTGTGAAATGCCCAAAGCAGGAAAGCCAGCAATGGCCCTGGCAATTCCAGCGTGAAGGAGCTAAGTGCAGATGCCCTGGAATCCCTGCCAAGGGTTTGCATTCTTGGTTCAACCATGGGATTAGTTACCACATAGCTAACATCATGCAAGCCTAGGCATTGGCAGGGAGCTGGAGCAACAATATTGTGGCTAGGCCACAATACTGTCGACACTCCAGATGCGGGAGCTAACCCAAGAACTACCATCGAGGTGATGGGCCATGGCGATGGTAGGTTCAAAGGGTTAGCATGAAGCCATACGGCATCTTTGGAGAGTTAGCATGATGCCAAGGGTGGCGGCATCGCATATGTTCCGGATTACGTTCTCAGTGTGTTGTGAATGGCGTTCCAGAGCTACGATGTTCCACCCACTTATTAGCATCGCACCCACTCGTTTGGTGTGTATCTAGTGCTGGTGTATGTTGGGGATGCGATGCGAACCCAGTTTAAGGTCTTGGTAGATCGTGTGCTGGTTTAAGGTCCCAGTAGATCGTACATGCCAGTTTTACGTTGTAGCGGACGTGCAATGCCAGTTTATAGTCATAGTGGACTAACAGTGCCAGTTTTACGTCGTAGCAAACGATTGCCGCCAATTTAACATTGTGACGGATGCTGCTCAATGCTGCTAGTTTATCGTCATTGCAGACGCTGCCTAGTGCAACTGCCAGTTTATCGTCATAGCGGACGGTGCTTGTTGTTGCCGTTGTGCTTCAGAAGTAGTACAACTTGAGGTACGTGTGGTTCACCGGGTTGGTGAACTTGTTGCCATTTATGTCTGCTAGTTTGAAGGCTCCATTTCCAAAGGCTTTAGTGACCACGTAAGATCCTTCCCAGTTGGCTGAGAATTTACTCACGTGCTCACGGACAGCCTTGAGGAGGAGGTCTCCCTTCTGCACTGGCTGTTGATGTGGATCTGCACGGTGCTTCTGCTGTTGTTTGTTCTAGTAGTGCTCGATGCATCTCAGCGTCTGCACGTGTTCTTCCTTCACCGAGTCGAGGTCGATGGTTCATGACTCGTTGTTTCGAGCTTCGTTCACGACATCAGATAGGATCATCCAAAGTGAGGGTACCTGCAACTTAAGAGGCAATACTACTTTAGATCCATAAACAAGATTGTAAGGAATCTTACTTGTTGTAGTTCGGCACGTCGTTCGGTAGGCCTAGAGGATGTAGAGTATTTGCTCGTGCCACCGCCTCTTGCTATTGTAGAGCATCTGCTTCAGCAAGTTGATGATGGACTTATTTATAGCCTTCACCTGCCTGTTCGTCTACGGGTAATAAGATGAAGAAAATGATTATTTAATGCCTAGATTGCTACAGAAGGTTCAGGTCTCCATACTGCTGAACTATGGTCCATTGTTGGTCACAATAGTCATTGGAAGCCCAAAGCTAGTTACTATGTTATCAAGGATGAAATGGTAGATTTGCTGGGATGTGGTTTTTCTTAGGGGAATAGCCTCCACCCACTTGGTAAAGTACTCTGTGGCAGTGATAATGAAGCTATGCCTTGTGGAGGACTTAGGCATGATAGGCCCTATGAGGTCTAGTCCCCATCATTGGAAGGGCCACGTGATTTGCGGTGGATGCAGGTCTGTAGGTGCTACATGTATGAGATTTGCATATCTCTGGCATGTGTCGCACGTCTTAACTTTCAACAGGCAATCACATTTCATGTAAGGCCAATAGTACCCTAGGTGTCTGATTTTTGCCACCATAGCCCTAGGTGCTATGTGTCCACCGCACATCCCCTCATGAACCTCATTAACTACCTTTTGTGCCTGCTCGCCACCCACGCATGCCAGCAATATCCCATCGTAGGATCGTCGGCACAGGGCATCATTTCCCATGAGCACATATTGCCGAGCATGCTTGCAGAGTGCATCTCTCTGAGCCAATGTTAATCCACCTGGGGGTTCACCATGTTGTAAATAAGCTTTAATATTATCGTACCACTCCAGGGTATCCGCAGTGTCGACAGAGGCCACGTGTTCTTCTTGAGTGATGGGCTCGATACATTCTGTGATCGCGGTTGGCAGGTTTGCCAAAGAATGTGATGGGATGTTTAATGCAAGGGTAGCTAGGGCGTCTACTATGGTGTTCTCGTTACGTGGCACGTGTTGCACATCAATGGTTGTGAATTGCTTAAGCAGAAGTTTTGCTAGGTCGCAATAGGATTGTAGGTGCGTAGCCTTGCAGGCATAGACTTCGATGATTTGATTCACGACCAGTTGTGAATCTCCTTGAATTGCCAGATGTTGTACATGTAGCACTCGAGCAGTTAAGAGGCCTCTGAGTAGCCCCTCGTATTCTACCACGTTGTTGGTGCAAGGGAACACAAAACGATAAACGGATGCATACATTTCCCCAGAGGGGAATGTGATCGTGGCAACGGCACTACTTCCTCACGCAGTTGAGGCACTGTCGAAATGTAAGGTAGCCTCGAAATACGACGGGACAATGGTGACATTACTAACGTATTCTTTAGGGAATTCTAGGTCTATGGTGGCCTGGTCGTCGACTGGCGAAGTCATAAGTTGGGTTTCTATGGGTTGACCCTTTGTTGATGATTGACTTACAGAGCATAGCTCGAACTCCGTGGTTATTGGTTTCCATCGGGCTATACTGCCACTTTCGTACAGGTTGCTAGTGATAGCCCAGAGTATGTTGCTTTGCAAATGATGTTGGTTGTGCAGCGGAATAGGTAATGCCGCCACTTTTTTAGTGCGAACACTAAGGCTAGGTAGTTCCTCTCCACCTCGTTGTATTTTTCCTCGTATGCTATTAGTGCATGGCTTAGGTAATACATTGGTATCTCAGAACCGTCGTCCCGCTTCTGACATAGCAGTGTTGCTATGGATGTGTCGAAGGTGGCAAGGTATATGAAGAAAGGCTTATCCCTTTGCGGCAGGTGCACCATTGGGAGGTGCGAGAGCTCCTTCTTTAGGTTGTTGAAGGCTTGTTGACACTAGGCTGTTCATTCAAAGTTAACCCCCTTTTTTAGAAGATGTTGCATGAGGTGTAACTTGTCGGTCAGCCTGGCTATGAACCTTTGAATGAATTGTACCATGCCATGTAAACCGCGTAACTCCTTAAGGTTTGTGGGAGGCGCTAGATTGACGATGGCCTTGACTTTGTTGGGGTCCACCCATATTCCAGCCTCTAATACTACGAACCCTAACATGCATCCAGTCTTTACTCCGAAGACACATTTCTTAGGATTGAGACATAAGTGGTGCATTTGGCAGCACTTGAGGACTACCCCTAAGTCGCGTGGGTGATCAGCTGCCTCCTTGAATTCAACTGCTATGTCATCTACATAGTCATTTAATGTTTCTAGGATGTAGTTGCTGAAGATGTAGGTCATGGCTCACTGGTAGGTTGCTCCAGCATTCTTAAGCCTGAAAGGCATCATGGTATAGCAGAAGGTTCCCCATGGGGTCATGAAGGTTGTTGACAATTGGTGCTTTGGGTTGATACAGATTTGGTTGTATCCGGAGAAACCATACATGAAGGATAGTAGAGCATGGCTAGCCGTGGTGTCGATGAGTTGATCAATGCTTAGGAGTGGAAAGTTGTCTTTGATCGTTGCCTTGTTCAAGTCTTGGAAGTCTATACAGATTCGTATCCCTCCCATTTTCTTTGAAACTACAATGATGTTGGACACCCATACTGAATAGTCGACCGCGCGGATGAAACCTGCTTGGTATAACTTAGTGATTTCATCCTTCACAACTAGTGTGATTTCTGGCTTAATCTTACGAGCCTTTTGCTTGACTACCTTTACGTGTGGGTCTAGGATGATATTGTGTTGAATCAGCCGTGGATCCAGACCCAGCATGTCCCTGTACAACCATGCAAAGACATCAATGTGATCTTGCAGAGTTTTGGCTATGCTTTCGTGTGTTTGTGTGTCCAGGAGAGAGCTGAGTTTTAATGTCTTTACCTCCCCCTTTGAAGTGGTTACAAATGTCTTGACAAGAGGGTCCTCAGTTACATCCCTAGCCTCTAAGTCTAGTGCTTGGACCAGATGCTCGGGCCAGTCCAAGGGTGTCTCTAAGGCTGCTATGATGCTAGTTGTAGTCGATCCCCAGTTGATCATGTCGGGGTTCAACCGTTTCACAAGCTTGCCCTATGGCCCTGCTAACATTAAAGGTGTGGAAAGGTCATGATGGATTCCCATATTTTGTTTGACCTACCATCATAAGATGAAAACTTGGGTAAGGGTCATCAGAGATTGTGTGATATGCAAATCTACAAAGCAACGCTGAGCTGCAACTTGCCAAGTATGGCAATGTAAAGATTGAAAGTTTGCTATTTTAAGGTCATGGCGGACCACTAAGGCATAAGAGTCTAGAATTGCTAAAGATATAAAAATCGCTGATGTGAAGTGCGAAGTTATGTAACCATTGATATGTGAATGCCAAACTGCTAGTTTAGTGTCATCTTGGATTGCCAGATTGTAACACACAAAATCTTAATATGCAAAATAAAAAAGAAAGTGTGAGCATGTGGAGTATTGTACTACCAGTGCGGGAATGAAGACATGAAACTGCTAGGAAATGTGATACCGCCTATGTCGAAGCGTATGAGGTAACTGCTGATGTAAGGATGTAGTTAGTTTAACATCATTGCGGACTATGAACGTAATGAGTCGAAATTGCTATTTTAGGGTCCTTTCAGACCCTAAAGGGTGCAACTACACTAGGCTTGTTAGTTTAAGGTCTTTTCAGACCCTTAGCCGAAAACAAATATTATATATTCTTTTTTTTATTTTCGAGCAAGTAGTTGTCTTGGAGAGTGCCAAGGTTTAAATGCTAACAGTGCTATGATGTCGTGGCGAGCATGCTATGTTGCATGCCATACTCTGCATTAATCGGAGAGAGAGAGAGAGGAAAAGTTTTCTCATTTTTCCACTACTGCCATAAATAGGGATTGAACCCTGGTAATTTCGCCATTTTCATTGTAAAAGCGCAGAATCCTCATCAAAGCACTTGGTGATCTCGGAGCGCAAAGCAATTGTGCTAATCGATTACCGAGGCGAATTTCTAAAGCGAAGGTCATAAATCTGCAAGTAGGGCCATGGCTCCTAAAACTCATTTGGTGCTTGTGAAGGTCGGGGAGGTGAAAAAGACCTTGAGGCATGCGCCAAAAGTGCGCGTTCCGGCACAGGAGAGCACACTGTTGACCTAGTGAGTTTTCATGTCTCCTTTCCCCTTTTCATCTTGCACCTTCTGCCGCTTTCTGCTTTGGTTTTGCATCTTATTTGTTTTGCTATTTGTATTTTCTGGGGCCGTGTTGTTTTAGCCTTTATGTTGCCACGGCCTCTTTTTTCTTTTGGTCATGGCTGTTGTGTAAGGGTTTCGTTGTGATTGCATGCAAGGACGTTTCCACCGCCACGATTGTCACGACTACGGGGCTAGGGCCATTAAAGTTGTTTGACCTTGGCAAGCCGTGACATAAAACCCTCGAGAGGGTTTGGTTATGTGTGATGTGACACCACAACACGTATTTTGTCTGAGTATGTTGTTAGTTGTTTCGCTGCTACGCTAGGCTACTTGCATGTTCTCGCTATGCTAGGCTTTCGCATCTTTGCTACGCTATGTATGGACAAGGGGTTATGCTATGCTATATTTATGGTCTGCTAGGCGCTGCTATGTTGCGCATGTATTGTGTTCAACTGTGATGCCAATATTTGCTAGTTGTGTCGTGCAGGGTAGGGCCAAGGTCTAGGCTGATCGTTTTGGACCTTGGAGGGTCTTATGTCATGTGGGTAGACCTATGGCCAATTTTCCTCCTCCCCCGATACGTGTGGGAGATCAAGCGGCTTGGTTTAGGGAAGGGGCACAAGACTTCTTGCAATTTCTTCTCAACCACTTTAGTCTGATGGTTTGGTCCTCCTTAGACGAGACGCAGCCATTCGGCATAATAGAGGCCATGATGCCAAGGGCAAATCGGGGCATCCTAAGATACCTTTCCGATGATGCGACTACAAGTAGGCCAAGAGGAGGGTCCACCCAACACTCAACAGGGTTGAGGCATTTAGCCGAGATTTGGGACATGCTGGAATACTAATGCTATCACTAGTACAACACATTGTACCTCGTGTGCCACATGGCAACGTACTTTCAGAACCCACAAGGGACCATCTATTGTGTTGGCGGGTGAGTTTCACGTCTTTGCTTTTCTTGGTTATGCAACGTTGGCCGTACCTAGCCGAGTGCTGATAGTGTGTGCTTATCACCAGGTTCTATATTGACGATGATGGGGTTCATGACCAGCCAGGTGAGTTGGCCATGATGCAGCTAGCCCTACAGGAATTTGCCTCTGCCACGAGCCAGCGGGCAGGCGTGATTGGTCATTGCGGGGGGAAATACCATTCCTACTTACGCACACTCGTCACTTTCTACAATCAGTGTAGGGTGAAGGGTTGGCTGGACAAGGAGTGGAGAGAACCTTTCAAGTAGCTCACGCTCAAAGCGGTTCTGGCGGTTGAACTCCCGCTATTCCCATCACCGTATAGACCTGGTGGGTTAACAGGTAGGCGCCACATGCTCAAGTATTTTCATAGTTTTTTTCATTTTCTACATTGTTATGCTAAGTACGTTTCATGAACATTGTTGTAGGGGTGAAAAAGCTTCATGAGGTGATGGTGGTAACTGCCAAGAGGCAAGGGGAAACATCTACTTCAAATACGGTGAAGTAGTGGCAAGCCAGAGCTGGTTAGAACGAGTGGCTCTGAACCCCTTGCTCAAGAAAATCTGAAGGGCTGGGGTTATGGATTTGTTCATGGCTTTGAATCCAGGTGTCTTTGTTGTTGAGATGCTCTCCTTGGTTAACTCCTTCTCTGGGCAGGTGAGCCGTTTTCGTATGTACATGCGGGGTGTGTAGGTGGTCATTGACATCAATGACCAGCTATTTGCAGATTTTTTGGCATCCCTGCTGATGGCGTCGATGTGGTGTTGAAGGGCAAGCAGGAGTTGACCCTTCAAAAGCAGCATATCGAGGAGTGGCTGAGGCTCACCAAGGAGCGAAATGGGTTCCCTATGGAAAAGCTTAAGGATGGTCCTGCCGTGGGGATATACCTGATTTTCCGTGCCCACACATTCCCTCAACTGCTCACCCAAGGTAAGGTCCTGGGGCTTGAGCAGGCTTGGGTAATGCAGAAATTCATGGAGGAGGGGGCCCGTTACAATTGGGCCGAATTCCTATGTAGTGCTTTGCAGGCCGAGATTTTGGAACTTTATAAGCAAACAGAGTCTCACTCTAACATACACTATGCCTTCTACATAGGCTGTTTAAAGCGCTTCGTGGAGTTCTTGGTGCTCCAGGAGGACGGAGTCTAATCTAAGCTAGATCGTGTCCAGATTTCCAAGCCATGGATTCAACAAGTCCTTCGGACTATGCAAGTCCAAGATCCCCTGGAAATGGTCGAGGAGTCATTTTCTGTAATGGCTAAAGGTCTGGCAGTTCATAGCGCTTGCAGCCAAGACAGTGTGGGAGAGATGCCCCCTATCATAACCAGTAACATGATGCAGGGTGAATGTCTCATAGCTGAGACTGTGCCCGCGGAGCTATGAAGGAAGAGACCTCCCCCAGCCAAGGAAAGCCCTCATGAAGAGGAGGGACGAAGATTGCGGCTCAAGCTGCAATGAACACAGCCCCCCATTGGTAAGCATTTTTATATAATGTTTACTTTGCTATTGTCTGCTATTCTATGCTTCGTTAGGCATTGCATCGTAGCATGGCATCTGTTTTGAGTTAACTTGTTTTGAATTGACGTATGTATGCCATTTTGTGAGCAGAAGAAGAAGAAGACGAAGAAGAAAATGACGAGGAAGTGTTGACCCTCAGGACAGGGGTGACAAATAAAGACGCAGGGGCCCCGATTTTGGAGGAAAGGGCCCCGATTTTGGAGGAAAGGGCCCCAATCAGGAATAATGGAGCTCTTGTCTCTAGGGCAAGGGCTCTTGTCATTAGGAAGCCTCTTTCTACCAACGAAGAGGTACCTCCCCAAAATAAAAGATGTTGGTCTCCTAAAAGGAAAGGCACCAGCGCATGAGGTAGGGGCTTTCATGGACTTGGCCAGGCTTTCTACCGAGCCTACCGCAATCGTCTTGCATCAGCAAGAAGAAAGACTGCAGTTGGATGCTAGTGAGTTAAGCTTTGCGTGTGCCTTACCATAGTCCATTTTGGCAGTTGTTGACATGCTTAATCATGTAATAAGTGTTACTGTTGATGTCTCAGGACCTCCACCGCCTCGTACGGAGTCATAGGCTGAAGTCCCCGACAAGTTTGCGTTTGTTCAAGGACTTGTCGATGACATGATCAAACGCCTTCAGCAGGGTGACCCTTGTGTGGGTAAGTAGAAGTATTAACTTTCCTTATGTTGCTACGCTGAAAATTTCAAGTTTGTTGATTATGTTATGCTAACGTGATTACTACGCTCTATGCGCTAAACAGCCTCTCGGCTCAAGTGGGACCTGGCGCGACCTAGGAAGGTTGGCGCCGTGTCCACACTTTCACCTGACATGACCGAGGTGTCTCGTTGTATGCTTGACAAGGCTTACAAATGTGTCTTGCACTCAGTGCGCTCTCTGTGGGAGTGTAGACGTGCCAATGAAGACCTATGGAAATGGGTCCATATGGCCGAGTAGAGAGAGGCCGAACTGGCCGTTGAGGTGGAGAACCTCAGGTCGAGGATCAATTTTCTCATAAACTGTAACCCTGACCCTGTTGATTTGAAAAGGGCTATAGATGACTACGCCAAGTTTTGGACTATCGTTCATCAAAACGTTGAGTCCACCCGCAAGATAGTCAAATAACAGATGGAGATGGACTTGCTAGCCCAGAAGTGCCAAGATATGAAGGACATCAGCGCTAAGGTCTTCGAATGGGGGAAAACCTAAAGGGATCACAAACATACATACAAGCTATGAAGATTGTATAAAGATGCTGCTGTGGAGGAATTCTCGAACAAAACATTCATGAAGGCCATCAGAGCTTTAGAGGCCTATGCTAAGTTTAAAGAGCAGGTGAAGGTCACGGAATCTCCTAACTTGAGGATGAACCTTCTTATAGAAGAGACCGCAACTGCCTCCCTTTCCCCAGAACCTTTAAAGTGGATGACCTTGGAAAGGGAGAAAGTTGCTGTTGCGAATGCTGAGCCTAGTGATAGGCGTTGGATGGACATTTCGATAGACGAGATTTGGCATTGCCTCAGGCTTGTTCTAGACCAAATACCCCTTGAGACCGATGCAAGCTCCCCTCAGGTTAGTCACTTTAATGCTATGCTATATTTAGTGTTTATTGCATTTGTTGCCCTACCTAACTACTTCATTTTTAGGATACAGGCTCACAACGAAGGTACGAGACCCGTGGAGGGAGGAAATGAAGAGCTGGCAGGAGGTAACACAGGAGCGGGCGATGCACAAGTAGATGAAGCGGAGGTAAATAGCGAAGGCGATGCAAATGGAGATAACCCATAACAGCATGGGAGTTTTTTTTTTTTGAAAATTTTGCAAACACTGCCAATGGGTGAAAATTTTGAATCAAATGAGAAACTTCAAAAAGAAAACCGATTTTGTATTAACTTATGTACTATGTAAAGTTTTCATGCTCTCGTATGTTAGTTTTAGGCCATTCCAGGCCAGTGCTAGTTTTGGGCCATTTCGAGCCATTGCATAATAAGTTAAAGCAAAAGGCAACAATGCTAGTTTTAGGCCATTGGTGTAGCATGCTAGGAGAGCAACATGTTGATAGAGTGGAATGCAAGGGTGCCAATTTTAGGCCATTTCGGGCCATAGCGTATCATACTGAAAGGATGGCATATTGACAAGGCAAGGAAATGACGAATGTGCAAGGATAGCAACTGGGTGGGAAGTCGTAAGGCTGCTACACTACGCATAGCTGCCTCTTGATCTTTTGTGGGTTGATTGAAACGTAAGGGTGAGGTGTTTCGCTAGGGCCCTCGCTCATATCACTGACCTTCGCTTGGAAGGGCAACTCAACCCATGTGTTTTTTATTTGAGGGCTGGCTCGTTGGACCGATCCCTTCGTTGCATGATTAATGCATACATGGACAGGCACTTCATCTTTAGAGGTTGTAACGTTTGAACCCTGTTCCATGCCTACATTGCTGATTACTTATGTTACCACTCCGTCACCATGGATTATCACCTCCCTACCTGCATATGGTAAGTGGATTTCCTGGTGTATAGGTGAGGAGATAGCCCTAAGTTCTGCTAACCACGATCTTCCCAAGATTAGGTTAAACCCAGGCATTTCTTCGATCATGATGAACGTTGCGTCTGTGGGGAACTGGTCCCTTGCTACAAAGTTTACGTGAACTGTGCCCTTCACCAGGACGCGTGCCCCATTGAAGGACCTCAAACATGATGTCACCATTGGTTTAATCTAGTTGACCAATCCCAACTTATCTATAATAGGGAAGGAAATGATGTTTGTGGTAGCCCCATCATCGACGTGTACTCTTCGGATCTAGTGTTGGCCGACCTGAATTATGATGAAGAGAGACGCCGTAGTCACTTGACCCCCTTCGGGATCTTCCTTAATGGCGTCACTGTTGAAAGTTAATTGAGGTATTGCGGACTCCGTGGGTACAGAGGGGAGTATGACCGAGTGGATCACTTCCTCTTCCGTTGGCATGTTTTTGTCAACCAAAATCATCGTTAACATGCAGACTAGAGCCTCGTGGTGGCGTACAGATGTCATGACTAGGTCGTACAAGCTCAATGTAGCATTTTTCTGCTTTAGGGCTTGCCCGACCTAGGTGAGGGTGTCCAAGAAGTCTTGGCCACTTGCCTGTTTGGCACTTTCCTCCTCTTCGATTCATCCTAGAAGACAAATCTCTCGAGGAAAGACGACCTTGGACCTAGGTTTAGATCCTTGTCAGCAAGGTAATGTAGGTTGTGTAATCGTGTCGACCTTCATCTTAGGTGATGAAGATGCAAATGCGAGGGGTGAAGGTGTAGTCTTGGGGATACTCTTGACGGTACTTCCTTTCAACATCTCGCCCACCTAGTAGGCTTCTCGCCTTGTGGGATGAGGAGGTTGTTTAATGATGTTGCGCAAGATAGGGGTCGTTGAAGACATTGGCCCTCGGATGATGAATGGAGCTAGAGGTGTTAATTGATGAGACTGCGTGGCCTCGCCAACGGGTGATACAAAGGTAGATGCTCGTGGTGGGACTTTCAAGATAAAGGGTAGCTGCAAGCTCAGACCAACCATTGGTGGTGTTGGTGCACTACGTTGAGGCACACGGATCACAAAAGGCCGGCAGGGTGGCATGGGATCATTGTCAATGCCAGTGGCGTTGATTACGTAATCGACATTATTGGCATTGAGGGGATCTGTGTAGACATATATAGATTGATTTTTAGGGCATACTGGGTTGCTTTCGTCCAGCATCAGCTTCCCTAGGTCGATCAATCTTTAGATGTCATCCTACAATGACAAACAATAATCCATGGTGTGACCACATAGTTGGTGGTAGTCACAAAACCTGTTTAGCCTGAAACCCCTAGGAACTGGAGGCTCATTGGGCAAAGCCAAAGAGGGATTCCTAATGAGCTCACAGTAGCGTTGGTGTCTTGCATTTGCTTCTTCTGACATCTACTTGTGTTGGATGTATCCTGCTACCAGCAGTTGCTTCAGGAGTTTTGAAGGTTTAAGAGGTAATGGGGTGTATTTCGAGCGATCTTTATGCTCAAAGTTTGGTTTAGTGTATGCAGATGTAGTAGGTTGTAGTGTTTGGTCCAGTTTGGGTGCAGGGTTAGCCACAGGTATGGCTGGTTTCTTGTTATTTTTGCTACCCTTATTACTAGGCTTAGGTTTGGCCTTGGTCACCATAGCAGCGACTGTGGTTGTTGAGGCCTTACCTTTGTCCTTTTTTGCAAAGGTGTTCTTGTAAGCGATGTAGGCCTGGTCTTTGCGTGCCTCGACCGCGTCTTGTATGCTTTTAGTTTGAGCGAAAGCCTGACTCAGAGAGTGTGGAACAAGGTAATATAGTTTGGACTTGATAAAGTCATTTACTACACCTTTAAAGATGGCTAACAAGTGAGCCTCTGTGATGGGCTCACGATCTGTGATGGGCTCACGAATTTCGTTAAGGATCACGCTCCAACATTGGATAAATTTTTGGACTAGTTCTATTGGGTCTTGTTTCACGCTCATTAGCTGGTCCAGCGTGGTTTCTGGCTTCAAGTTGTACTTGAAGCGTGTCACGAACTGAGTCAAGAGTTCTTCCAAAGTTGAAATGGATGAATGTGGCAACGCACGGTACCAATCTAGGGCTTTTCCAGCTAGGGACATGGTGAAGATGCGAATGATCGTATGCGGCCATTGTTGCAATAGCAAAGACTCTGACTAAAAAGTGACGAGATGTGTGTTGGGATCTCCCTCCCTGTCGTACTTCGTGAAGTGCGAGAGAGGCATCCCAGGTGGTAATGTTAGAGTAAGGATTGCAGGGTTGACAAGGTCGTCTTGGTAAAAGTCCATGACTTATACTGTGTCAAACCTAACAGCTTTGAGACATTTTATTTCCTCAATAAGGGTTTGAATGAGCTGAAATGCTTGGTCCAGACCTGGTGACGTTGTAGACAGTTAAGGGACCGCAGATGCGATTCCCATATGTGGAATGGTGGCGGTGGCGGATTGACCCTGCTAAAGGTGTTGTCGGATAGACTATTTAGGTCACCGGTGGGACAGACCATGGTCCCGTGCTAGGATGTACCACTTGCGGGGTTGGGTAGGTCTGAGGGCGAACATAATGAAACATCTGCAACGGTTGTAGAACAGACAGAGAGGCAAACGGGGTCCACCACGTGGATGGGCCTGGGCCTGTTATTACGGGTGGAATAGATGCGAGTGTAGGAATTGACATAGAAGTTATGTGTGGTTGCGGAGCAGGTACAGTATGAATATGCAGTAGGGTAGCCACGATAAGCATGCTACGTACTGCAGGGATGCGCTAATGAACAACTTGCGATGGCACGGTTGCTGCGAATGCAACTGGGGCATAAGGGTGATGATATGCTAGGAATGTAGCATGGCTACCCATTGCAGTTGCGGTTGTAAGTTGCTGAAGCGTTGGCGTGATGACAAAGGGAGCGGTGATAGGCAGCAAGTTGGCCCAAAAGGACTGGGTAGGCAAGACAAGAACGAGGTTGGCCTAACCTCCCTCGTCAGATTGGGAATCGAGTTCCTCCTGTCCATCTTGAAAGGTGTCATCCTAGTTGGATGCTGTGTCTTGTTGCTCCCTAAGCCTGGTCAACTGGATTAGTTGATCTAGAAGCCTTTGGTACATTTGTGTTAAAGGTAAAAAAATGCTGGGGGTAGGAACGAATTCCTTCCCGTTGCAGTAAGCGAACTCGAAGCTACATTTTTCTTTGAGTTCATGTAAATCCAAGGGCAGATTAGACTACACCTTTGCATAAAGGAGCTCGTGTTGCTGGGCCAGTCCCTCAAGTCCTTAGTTTTGGATTCTGAGAGACTAGCATGCTTCCTGCATTGGATTCAGCAGTTGTTCGGCACCAGTAGTGCCTTGGACTGCAAAGGGAACCTTCGCGTTGAAGGTGTCAACAATGGTGGTGGCAGAAGCCATTGCTAAGCAAGTGATTATGCAAAAAAATGAAAGAAGTGCAAAAGAACAAAAGGATTGAAAAAGCAACAAAAGGTGACTTTACGTCTTGACGGATTTTGGAGGAATCGTCGAGGTGACCGATCTGTACCACACAAAGCGTAAACAACCTCAAAGGGTGTCACGTTTATGCCAGTGCACGATGAGATGCAGAGCACATGCAAAACTACTATAGGGTAAGTTTAGTTGACAAGTGATCAAGAAGGATTTATGTCTTGCAAGATCCCAGAGGGACCGTCAAGGTGACCAACCTACACCACACAAGGCGTAAACAACCTTAAAGGTTGTCACGTTTATGCCTATGCAAGCTAGGGTGCAGAGTGTGTGCAAGACTACTGTAAAAGGAAAAGCAAGTTAAATTGCCATCGGAAGGCTTTATGTCCCATAGGGTTCCGGAGGAACCGTCGAGGTGACTGATATACATCGTACGACATGTAAACAACCACAGATGGGTGTCAGATCTACGCTAATGCGAGCCGGGGTGTGGAAGGCTTACGAGACTACCATAAGATGAGCAAATTAACTAGCAACCAAGTAGGCTTTATGTCTCGCAGGATCCCGGAGGGACCGTCGAGGCGACGGGTCTGTACCAAACGTGATGGGGTACATAATGCAGGCAAGACAACCATAGGATGGGCAAGCTAACTAGCAATCAGGTAAGCTTTATGTCTCGTAGGATCCTGGAGGGACCGTCGAGGCAACCAGTCTGTACCACACGAGATCGGGTGCAGAACGCATGCAAGACAACCATAGAATGAGCTAGTTAACCGACGATTGGAGGCCTTGTGTTCTGTAGGGTTCTAGAGTAATAGTCGGGGCGATCGATCTGCACTACACAAAGCGCAAACAACTACAACAGGGTGTCGCATTTACACTCGTGTGTACCAAGGTGCAGAAGGCTCACAGAACTACCGTGAGATGCGGCAAAGGCACGAAAAGGCCCTCCTTCTAGTGCCAGAAAATCGTAGCGATCGAAAACATCAGCGGCTGGAAGAACACTAGCGGTTGGCGGGCATAACAATTCCAACCTCGTATCCGCGGGAGGGCCGTGCTGGGTGTGTGCAGACACGGGGTGCCCTGAATGGTCTGGTTGATCAGACAGGGACTTACATCAGCATCAATATAGCCTTTTGCAACTTAAATAATGCGAAATGCGAGAGAATGCTTAAGGGTAAATGAAGTAGGGGAGAAACTATAAAAATGTGACAGTAATACAAAGTAATGCTTAAAGGTGAATAAGGTAGAAAATAATGTAAAAATGAGACAACAAATGAGAGATAAAGTAAAGTGTGGTTAGAAACATGCACCGCTCTGAAGCTACAACTCGCTTAGTCAGGGTGGATACAATCAGCTGCATAGCGTGACGGAGTGCAGAAATCCCGAGGGTAACCAAGGCGTGCCAAGCAAAAAGAGCTATGCGCTTGGACGCGGACTCATGTACAAATAATGCGTGGTTCTACCAAGGTGGTAGAATGGAGATGGGGACCTCACGCCAGCTGAGAGAGACTCCTTGTCTATAGTGTTAGGTAGATGACTTTGATCTTACAATGCTGGAGAGAGGGGAAATCTTTGTTTCAGAATTTCAAAGTTCCCACCACTTGGAAGTTGTCTACTTCAAGAAACATGCAAACTCTTTTGAAATTGCCAACTTTTAAAAATTGTGGACTCCTTTGCATGCTGTTTATTGGCATATTTATAGGACCGAGGACATGCGAAAGGGATGGTTTGAATGTTACGTGCCTTAGGCCTTGGTTGTCTTGCTGGCACCACTCATGTTGTTTGTGATCGTTGGACCTACAAGACCATTACGATGCGAACTTGTATGCAATAACTATAATCCTACTATGCCATAATTGCATCGTCAACATTTGGAGATGTGTGCCAATGGTCCGATTAGGTGGAGTGCATTGATGTCACACAACCAGCTGTATGCCTTGCTGTGCTTTGTGATGTAGCATGCTTGGCACAGCGTAGCACTTTGTCGTGCATTCTGCTATATGTCACATGCTTGCTACACTACGTAGCGTAGCAACTTGCCTTAGTTGCAAAAGCTTTGCTAATTTGCAAACCTTATCTCCTGCAATGCAAGTCTTGCAAATTTCGTTGACTTCGCCTTTTGGACTGCCTTCTGTCTCTTCCGCAGGATTGCTATGCCTTGCTGCGCCATGTAGCTCAACGTAGCATAGCAGCAGACATGGTCTCCCGCTTCCTAACGAAAAGGGACATCACTGTAGAACTCGAAATTAGGTGAGGGGAGTGGATAGTGAATTTGTTACCATGCTACGCTATGTGACATCGCATAGCGTAGCACTTCATTCGGCCATCATCTTCTGAAGCTTGCTACGCTACATAGCGTAGCGTAGCATAGCAGGCTTCATGACTTAGAAAACTTGCCAAACTATTTCTTGCGCATCCAAAATGCTGCTGCCGATTTTGCACACTATTTCTAAGCAAGCTACTAGCTGTTTAGGCTACTTTGGTGGGTAGCCAAAATGGTACAAAACCTGTCCATGCTCAAAGTAGAAAATTTGCTGAACTGGCCGGCCTCGACTCAGAACGTTCTCTTCCCGATGAACTGCCATAGTGCTGTGCAGACTGCAAGAGCTTGGTGAAGCAAGGATGACCCCGCATTTTTAGGGTGTTTCAATAGGCATGACAGATTATACACTGAATACGTTGTGACAAACTTTGACACTAGGGATTACCATCCCACAGAAGCACAACGTATAAGGGACTCAAGGTAGGAGAGCCACCATACGCTGTTGAAGGGCAAAGGGGTCTTACACATCCTAAGTGAAATTGGAGATGGTGAACCACTCATAACAGGTTCTCCATCAAATGACATTCCCCCTCCTAACAATAGTGAGGAGGTGGGGTATCAAAACCTACACTCCATGATACACAACCCTGGTTTTGACCCCCGTGAACGCCAACTGTTCACTGAGGGAACGAAAACACATGACAAGGACGGGCACTCAGATCGTCATCACGATTGGGGCCGAAGCCATAGAAGAGAAGATAGGAAACATCGTCACAGGAATGGTTCTCCTTCTTCTTTGCCTTCTTCACATCATTCACCCTCTCCTTCCACATCCAGATGCAGTCATAGAGAGCATAACGCTAAGGATAGAGGTAGACAAAATGAGAGACCTCGATGAGAAAGTCGCGAGAGAGGACAAGGGCATGAAATAAGGGAAAGTAGAAAACAACATAGACATCATAGATGTCATGAAAAAAATTATCATGACAAGCCCTACTTGCAACTTGAAGCATGCTAAATATAACGGAGGTAGTGAGAATCCCAATAAGGCATAAAAAGGATAGCTGGATCAAGTGCTTAGACATGAATAACATCCCACGATTTGAAGGGGGATACAACACAGATCTGCAAAATCATTTACAGGCATTCCATGATGCCTGCACCTTACATAACATAGAAAACAAGTGGAAAAAACTGAAGTTATTTCCTAGGACACTCATAAAGGAAGCAGAGAGTTGGTACCGGTCCTTAGAACCGGAAAACATTAGGAGGTGGAGTACGATGTTAGAACTCTTCAATGATAAATATCAAATGTACTCTAGAGTGTCTAATTTGCGTAAGCAGATCCAAGGATGGAAGCAAGGTACTCATGAACCCTTGGATGCTGCCATGGGCCACTATTATGCATTGTTACATCATTGCCTAGGCCATGGTTACGCACAACGAGATCAACTTCGCCATCTCGTAGATGGGCTAAGGTATGAAACTAGGTGAACCCTTAGGACTTATGCCCAAGGAAGACTATCAGAACTTAGATCCCATGAAATTCATCACTTGTTGGAATAAGTATCCAAAGAAGAAGGGGAGCTACAAAAAAGAGAGAGCACAGAAGAATATAACCATGATCCATCCCTTCGAAAGAAGGAAGTGAGATTTTGCGATGAAGAGGATGAGTCACCACTCAAAGAGTTGGTGAATAGGAAAACCTTACAGCTTCAGAAGTTAACAACGAAGGTAGCGGCTAAGGTAGATCAAATATAGGACTTCTTGGATAGTAGACTTGAACTTGTCCTGAAAATCGTAGAGGAGTCTAAGGAGGAACGAAGTAGTGACAAAGATAAGAAAAAGCAGAGAGATTTAGGCCTTGCATGTGACAAGGGTAAGGAAAAAATAACTATCTCCGATGAGGTTGTGGATTTGAACACAAATAATGATGGTGGATGTGAGATCTGCCAATATGACCATCTTAAGGGATGTTGTCCAATCATCTCACATTTACAAGAGTTTGGGGTGTATGCACTCAACCTGAGACTTAATAGACAGCAGACACCCCGAAGGTTACCTTATCCCCAAGGTAACCCAAGACAGTTCCACCAACCGTTGACGTACTATCCAAGTGGAACTCCACCACAACCCATCGAACAACATCAGCAATGGCAATAGCCACAGTCATGGGGGATGCCACCGCCTGAACATCAATACCCTTACCGGCAACCCAATCCTTATGGCTACTACGTGCAGTAGTCAATTTCTCCAAGTGACTCTATTGGTTACGCAACTCCACAACGTCACTACCTAGTTTGGGAATATTATCAGACTTCCCCTCCCAGAAGGGACACTCCACATGTAATACCATTCTCCAAATCCATCCGCACCTCTCCTGCCGATAGCTCCACCACCAACCGCTCCAACAATACCAAGGGTATTTCCCACTCAACTGCAACAACCTAATGTCACGAGGGCTTCCAATCCTCAATTCTCAGTTGGTCCTAATAATTTTATGCTGAAAAGACCTTTCTTCAGGATCAACAATCCAACTAAGCCCTCAACCTCACAAGCGGTTGAACATCTGAACACCGCCGTACCAAATAAAGTTTCGGGACCCCCTTCAAACAAAGAATCATGCCCAATGCACACGGTTATGTTAACACATATCGTAATCGACTAGATTAAGGTAGGCCACCTTCCCAAGAAATTATCTGATCCTGGGAGCCCCTTAATTTATCTTCAAGTCGTTGGAAATGAACCTCATAAGGCTCTTCTTGACTCAGGCTCCAGAGTCAACTTAATCTCACAAGAATTCGCTTAGAGCTGGCTGACCAGTCCATCACTATTCCTTTGGGATAGGTTGAGGACATTGTTATCACCATGGGTGGTTGGTCATACCTAGCTGATTTCTTGGTGATCCAAATAAACAATGACAAAGGGGATTTCTCAATAATAATGGGAAGGGCATGGCTGAGTACGATAGATGCATGCCTAGGAATCCGCAATCTTTCCCTAGAAATATCCAAGAAAAATACTTTTGGGAAGATTGAGAGGAAGATAGTTCCATGCATCGCATATAGTGACACAAGGTGTCATTGCATGTAGAAATCATGGATGATGTGAAGTTTAACATTTCTTGCATGCAACCAGTGTGCACAAGATATTGACAGAGAAAAGTGCCTATATGCATCAGCCACACAACAAGAAAACACTCAGTGGTTGATGGCTAATCAAGAGAGCAACTCAATAACATGCATGGAACTAGCTGAGGGGATAACTAGTGCTTACGTTGAAAGCATAGACGCACTTGAGCAAGTTCGTTGTCAACTTCCAACCCTTAAAATCTGAAAAAAATAACTGGGGGAAGTTGGAGATTCCTGAGGAATTTAAACAAGAACCCCTAGATTTAAAATAATTGCCCACCAGTCTAGAATACATGATCCTTAAAAATGGAAGACTGGTAATTATCAATGTAATGCTTTCTCTTGAGCAAAAAGGGAGTTTGCTGAAGGTGATAAATAAATGGTCAATCGCCTTTGCTTGGTCATACCTTGAATTAATCGGAATAGATCCTTGGATATGCCACATAGGATTTACACAAACCCCTCCATGAAGCCTCGAAAACAACCGCAGAGGTGATTGAACCCAAAGTTGAAACAAATAGTGAAATAAGAAATAGAGCAACTTCTCAAGGTTGGGTTCATTTATCCCATTGCTGATAGCGAATGGGTTAGTCCTCTAGTAATTGTCCCGAAAAAAGAAGAAAAATGGGGGGTATGTATAGATTTTAGGCTATTAAATATGGCAACATTCAAGGATCACTTCCCATTGCCATTTGTTGACCAAGTCTTAAACACTATAGTAGGGCATTGCTACTACAATTTTTTGGATGGTTATAGTGGGTACAACCAAATACGAATCGCACCAGAAGACCAAGCCAAAACAACGTTCACCAGTCCTTGGGGAACGTTTGCATATAAACAAATGCCATTTGGCTTGTGCAATGCCCTGCCATGTTCCAACGATTAGTTCTAAGCATATTTCAACAGAAAATAGGTAACGGACTAGAAGTCTTTATGGACAACTTTTCCACTTATGGGAGAAGCTTTGATCAAGCCCTGGATTGGTTAAAGCAAGTACTGAAATGGTGCATTGAAACCAACCTAAAGCTCAATTGGCAGAAAATCCATTTGATGGTTCAAGAGGGTGTAGTACTGGGGCATAAAATTTCACAATTAGGAATAGAGGTGGACTCAAAAAAAGTTAAGGTCATCCAAGGAATTACTTGACAACTGGAAACGGTCAAAGACATCTGATCATTCCTTGGACACACTAGCTACTACAAGAGATTCATTGAAAACTTCTCCAAGATTGCCAAACCATTGGTAGAATTAACGAAAAAAGATGCATCCTTTGAATGGACCAGGGAATGTGAACGAGCATTCCAAACCCTAAAATAGAGGCTTGTGGAAACCCCTATTCTACAAGCCCTCGACTGGTCCAGGCCATTTCATATAATCACTAATGCATCTAATGATGCCTTAGGAGCCAGACTAACATAGTTAGATGAACACAAATGCCCTTATTACATCCACTGTGCGAGTAAGAATATCACCAGTGCACAACTCAACTACAAAACTACGGAAAAGGAATTAATGGCTATAGTGTTTGCATCGGACAAATTTAGGCACTATGTATTGGGCTACAAAGTATACATCCATACGGATCATAGTGCAATTAGGTTCCTCATGAACAAGCCATAGGTTAGCCCACGTATCATACGTTGGTTGGTAATCCTTCAAGAGTTCGATTTAACAATAGTAGACCGCAAAGGCACTAAGAATGTAGTTGCAGATCACTTATCTCAGTTGCACTGGGATAGCAAAGAGGATGAGTATGCCGTATCTGATCATTTTCCTGACAAAACCCTCTTTGCCGGTGTGGTGAGTAATCAACCCACGGGAACAAATTGGTATAGTAGCATTCTTACTTATCTCCTTTCCCAACAAACACCATAGGGGTTGAACTTTAGGAAGAAACAACAATTTCTTCACAAAGCCAAGTACTTCATGGAAATCAAGGGACAACTCTATAAAGTCTATCCTGATGTCTTGGTTCGATGGTGTGTGCTCGATGAGGATAAATTAAGAGTTCTCTAGGATGCTCATGAGGGTTCCTGTGGGGGCCACTATGCAAGGAGACGAACGACCATTAAGATCCTTCTTACAGGATATTACTGGTCGATGCTATTTCAGGATGCCCATCGATTTGTCCAATCTTGTGAGCACTATCAACGTGATGGTGGAATGACTACTAGAATGGAGGGTCTGCAACAATGGATTCAACCGTTGGAACCCTTTGATATTTGGGGAATAGATTTTATGGGGCCTATTACATCGATGTCCAATGGGAAAGCTTATATCATTGTTGTTGTTGACTATTTAACCAAATGGGCTAAAGTAGCTGCTGTAACAAATTGCACATCGTCTACAACTACATGATTTGTACAACAACAAATTGTAAATAGGTTTGATGTACCACGTGCACTCATCTCTGATAATGGAACACATTTTACGAGTGCAACCTTTCACAAGTTAATGCAATGCTTAGGGGTTGAACATAAATTAACCACACCTTATCACCCCCAAGCTAATGGCCAAGCCGAGTCACCAATCGAGAGATTACGAGAATATTAATGAGAACAATTAGCAAATTTAGGCGAGATTGGAGCACGAAACTGAACAATGCTCTCTGGGCATATTGCTCCACTTGGAAACTTCCTACAGGTTACTCTCCCTATGAGTTGGTGTACGAAAAACTCCCAAAACTTCCAATTCAAACTAAGCTCTGTACACTATCCATGGCATGTGACCTCCACCTTGACCTTGATCTAGCACAAAAACAAAGATTGACATCTCTAAACATGCTAGACAAGAATTGATTGGATGCCCTGTCAGCAAACAAGATACACAAGGCACATACCAAACAACGTCATGACTCAAAAATTCGAAAGGTTAAGTACCAACCAAGAGACAAGGTCCTTTACTGGAATCCCGAGCATGTACCACAACATACGAAATTTCAAACATTGTGGAAAGGACCCTACATTATCCATACGACCTTTCCCTTGGGAGCCATGATAATATACAAGCCTGAGACCCCTAATAAGAGATTACTGGTCAATGCGCAATAAACCAAACCTTTCCATGACCCCAGAACAGCCAGTGCAACTCACACCTCTTATAGCGGACAACCACACTCCTTATTTCAGATCTCTTCCTTTCCATTCAGTTATGGGGGAGATGGCCACCTGTGCTAATAAATCGAGGCCCTTAATTCTTTTTAAGTTTTTGTTTTACATGTTTTTGTTTTACACATTTTTTCTTTACAAATTTCTTTAACCTTTCCTGTTTTTGTCTTACAACATCGTTCATACCTTTTTCATTTTGTGTGTGTGTGTTATCCACCTTGATAAGTTTACCATTCAATAAGTGTTCTTCATGATGGTATGAACTATCTTCCTATTGATTGCTAATGTTTGTTTTTTACCTTTAAGTCATGATATTGATACTAAGGTATGTTTCTTTTGATATAGCAGGCAATGAGCCCACTTTATCCATTCATCCACAAATTTCTATGGTCTCTCTCGGCTTGAAAATGCACAGTCCCTTTCTAAATAGGAATTATAACGAATCAGTGACTGGGCATTTCTCAAACTAAGGACTCCAGGATTGAAAAGGATGTGACTTCAAGGGAACTTGATGCTTTTGTGTTGGCCGTTCTCTTGGGTGATTGGATGTTTTCTTCTTGAGTTTTCTTACCATTTCAACGTTACTCAATCATCGAGAAGCTGAGCTAATAAAAATAACAAAGTCTTTGCATGGTGTGGTTCTCACGCATAAACACATAAAAAAACCTGTGAGAATTCAAAGCACATCCCTTAGACGAAATAACCATTTGGGGTACAAGCACTAGTTATGGAACTAAAATAAAAGGTTCCCTCTAACTAAGGCCCTTCTCGCTTCCCATTCTCTCCTTGTTTCGTTAGAATAGTAGTGGCTCTTGGGTGAAGGCATTCTTATTACTTCATGAGGATGGATTGGCTGAATGCATTAATGCGAAGTCACTAAATGTGGCATGTTTGAGGCCGAACTTGGAATGGGATCTACTAATTCACATTAATCATGAACTCCATAAGGGGCTGTACACCACCTTGTTCTTGGGATTCCATTCCATTTTCTTCTCTCCATTCCATTCTTCTCTCCATTGTTCACCTTATTGCTGGTTGTATCATTAGTGTATATTTTGGTTGATGCATTGTTTTATTTTTGGTAAATTCTTACAGTTAAGACTTTAACTCTTGTTCCAAATGACATTCCCAGAGCCTACAGACTCTTCGAATGTGGGTTTGTCAGGGCATTAAGGGCATGAGCCTACTTTGGGGAGGATCCACTGACATTCCTATTTGATGCACGAGTTAAATTCTTTCCCCTAACATTTTTGCACTCCATTTTATTTTGTTCATTTCCATCTTGACATCCATTTCATCGATGTCATAGTTTTCTCTTTTTCTCCATCTTTCTTGTTCCTTTTCTTTCTCCATTCTATCGCTATCGGAGGTTTGCTCTTAGTCATGGGAGTGCAAACCCAAATTTTTTTCGATTTTCTCCTAGCCCCTACACCTTCGGTAGTCACCACTATGATATCTCCAGATCCGTATCAGCCATACCACAACTCAGCCAATGGACCTTTCACCGAAGCAAGGTATCAACTGCATTGAAATTTATTTACCCTTACTAATATCAAGACTGTGTTGTGTGTGCAGATGGCAATCATGCAACAACGGATTGGATCTGGAGAGAACACTTGGAATGGAGTAGTGCTGAAGCAGCTATGCAAGCAGCAAGATTGATTGGCGTGCTTATGGATAGACAACGAAAGGCCCAATCTGGGCCTTGGTAGCAGCAAACTTCTTTCTCTCTCTCTTTCTCAACTGCCAAATGAGGCCTGACATCAAATGTATAAAGTGTTTACTCTTGTTGTCGTGAACACTAGTTTTGTTTTGTCTTGTAATGATGATCCATTCACATGTCATCCCATTAGTTCAATTCAGTCAATAATCCCATACCTTCCCAATATTTTGTAAGGAACTCGAGGACGAGTTTTTATTCAGTCATGGGGGTATGATGGGGTGCAATATCGCGGTGCGTCATCAAATCTATAAGTAAGAGGCAGCTCTCCCTTTTTTCTCATTCTAGGCCTAGATCGTAATGAAACTCTAGCAGTTTGATCCCTCTAGAGATAGAATATTTTCCATGTGCCCACAGTGAGAGCTCCAAAGTGAACGGATCTTTATTCGAGCAAATATTGTACCTGAACACATGTTTGTGTACGGAAATAAAGACAAACTTCTTGGATAAACCTTGCAGTTCATGGAATAGGCTAAATAGGATTTAATTTATTGTTATTTACTATTTATCATTTAATCGCTTTATTAGTCATTAAATCTCTCTCAACCCTTCTCTCCTANCATGAATAATAACCTTAAGTGTTCCATGAGGCGTGTAGGCACTTAGTCTACAGAGTTCGACCGGATCGCACGTGCTATGCTCGTATTCGTATGGTTGAGTGTAGGGGTACCTCGCCACTCATCAACATCAAACATAAATAATTCACTACCTGGTTCATAAATGTTAAGAAGTTATTCCTAGCCATGCATTATCTATGGGATGCTCCTGTGCCAGCTCACATTGATGATGTCACATGGACTATGTATGATCCCTGGAGTAAGGAGCAGAAGATGAAGGCACTATTGGATGTCTTCCATCTTCCACCAGAATTAGTAGCTTTAGTAAGACAACCATAGGCTCAGCCTCAACCACCATCACCATAGGCACTAGAGGTTGGAGAATGTTTGTCAACACCCCAAAAGCCTCCACCTCTTGACGCTATTTGTTCTTCTCTTCATCTTTGGCCATCAGAGGAGTTCTAGCTGTCAATTCTATAAGGATGTTCAATTTTATCTCAAAATCCATTTTTGTAAATAATGTAAATATGTATAATCAAGCACTTAGAGTCATTTAGTTAGTGAATCAGTCAATCTGTGGTTTCATATCTTTCCAACTTTTGTAAGAAGTTCGATCTTTCTTTTGTTCACTCAAGGATGAGTTTCTAGTCAATCGTGGAGGTATGATGAATCAATGTTGGACTGCATCGACAGGCATGCATTAATGCATCCCCATTGATGCATGTGTTGATGTGTCGACATATATTTGTCGACAAGGCGTCTGAGTCTACTTATATAAATGCACATATGTACTACATTTATGACATCATTAAGTTAATAAAATAGATGGATTCTTGAATTTCATTATATAGAAGTTAGAATATTTTCTAAGTGCCTATAGTAGGAATCAAGGATTGTACTAATCCTTATTCAAGAACTAATGTACCTGGACACATTGATGTGATGACAATAAAAATGAGATTCTTGAAAGACCTTGCAGCTCTTGGAATAGAATAGATTTACTCTCAATGTTATCTACTTTCCTTGTACTTAGTTAATATTTATGTTTCCATGCATGTTAATCATTTAGTAGAATGGGCCCAATTAGTTTTGAGCATAAACATGTATTTTCTTGGTAATCCCAGTAGTGTTATTACTTGGTTCACCCAGCAGCATAACACTTTGTAATCTCAGTAGTGGATACGTGAGTTCAAGATGTGTATGACAAGCTCGGAATGAACACTCATCGTCCTTAGGCTAGTTTAGAATTTATCTTCTTGTTGTTAATTAGATTAAATCCTTAATTTCTAGATTATTGTTATGATTAGTTTAAGACCACATAACATTATAATCATATGCCTCACTTTAGACTAAATCATACATGACAAAACTACCACTAATCCAAGTGGAAAGATAGTGAACTGCAATTAATGCTTAATAATCTAGATGCTATACTAGTCCCATCCACGGAATTCGATCGGATTATGCATGAACGCTTATCATTCATATGGTTGGGCATAGGGGGTACTCACCACTCATCATCATTGTTTACCAATTGTGCTCTAGGATATAAAAAAGGAGACACCCAACAATAAGGAATGTTAATGTCATGCTCCAAAGTTTGATGGTAAATGACCATTTAAACATCATACATCCTTGGTATAAAGTATAAACATATTAAAGTTTAACCACTACTATCAATTCAGAAACAATGCATGGACATGCAAATTCCATCTTCCTCCCTAGTATTATAGGAAGTTTAAAAACATTGCATCCTTGAACACATAGTATAAGTAAATTAAATTGTTTCATAGTACAACTTCAAGTTCTTCTGAATTTGCTACTATTGTCAAACAACTGGAAACTAGAAATTGGAGATAGGATTCAACATCCTTACCTATTAACAAAGATATTTGCATTGCACTTAGAGGTATAGGGCAAGTGCTCAAGATACTCATCTCTTAGTTGAGAGATTATGGGTTTGATTCTTGCCTGCACTTCTGGGCATGGTAGTAGCGGAGTAACCTTTTGGTGGAACCTAATTCATTTGTGGGTCACATCTACCTTACTGTAGAGGTAGGGGTTGTGCTACTAACATTTATTTGCCTTACCTTAAAAATATAAATTAACAAAAAACAAAAAAATGGTATATGCATTCATTTCATACAAAAATGATATCATCATCATCATCTTGATCTCAACAAAATAGGTTCTTAGATGAGTTCTCTTTTACCATTGATCTAATGAAGAGTTAGGTATTTATTTATTTGCAATTTACTCAAATAATCTTCAATCATTTTTCTAATGTCTTTTTTTGTTTTCCTTTTGGTTACTTTCCTAGAACATTAATATATCTACCAATGTTCTAGTTATTATCCAAAATTTTTACCCTTATATTTAGGAGTTGACTAAAAAAGGGTCAAATCTCTTTTGATTGATTTTATTTATTTTTTGCATTTTTTGGTCTCATTATTATCTTTATGTGAATACGAATTTGATAAGGAAATATGCAATGCAGTAAGATCAATTTTTCCTCATATAAGACTTATGATCTATATGTTGCATGTTGCCTACTCAAATAAAAATGTAAGTATGTATAAAAACTTCTTCAACCTTAATATTTTTCACTAATACTAAAACTTCTTTCAAACAAAAACCTTTTTCTTATAAGAAAATTTTGTTCACTGCATTTGGCACCTACACCCATAACTCTTTTTTTGATAAGAAAATTATGATTGTTGTATATGGCACCTACGTACACAACTGATGAGACGCGGTTTACACTAGGCCGCGATATCGCGACCGACGCGATATCGCGTCTTCTCCTACGATATCGCGTACGCGATATCGCGTCGCGCCGCCATTTCTATAAATAAGAGGCGGCACTCCCTTCATTTCCCAATCCTGGCTAGTGTAGCGAAGCTCTGGCAGATTGATCACTCCAGAGTTAGAATTTTTCCCCATGTGCCCGCAGTAGGAGTCCTAGAGTGAACGGCTCTTTATT
>MNCI01001551.1:337193-381972 GCA_015680685.1 Gnetum montanum
GTGTAGGGGTACCTCGCCACTCATCAACAACCTTTTGTGTATTTTTTATTTTTTATGATTTTCTTAGGAGGAGGGGGTATTAAAACCCAAAATAAATAAAATATAGGTACATCCCAAAATTTATAGAAGTTTATAACTCAGTGCTATTTAGTATAATTGATTTTTCTTTTAATAGTGCATTGAGCTACAACTACTATCATGTCATTATCTATATGCAAAAAACTTGGTTTGACTTTCGAACAATTGAATAAAAGGATTATTCAAGTGGACAAAAGTAGAGTGAATATTGTGGGTCAATTGCCCAAAGTTATGTTAGAAATCACTTCTAAACCCCATATAAAAAGTACAGTAACTATTCAAGTAGCAGATATCCCATATTCATATAGTCTTTTGTTGAGTAGAAGTTGGAGAAAAACTATTTTAGGTTACATATCAACAGATTATTCACATATGTGGCTACCTTGGAAATGGGAACCAAATCAAATATACATATACAGTGAACCTTTGATTATTGAAAACATTACTTTGAATGGAAAAAATTGAGTTCTCAAAACATATTTTGAATCCAAAATTTGCATACTTCAAGAAGTTTATAACTTGGAAAAAGAGAAATCTCAAGATAAGAGCAAGTGGGAGTTATATTTTGATAGTGCTTGTAACTCCTCAGGAGCTAGAGTAGTTCTAGTTAAACATGATTCCCTAAAAATTTTAAAGGAAGTTCATCTATCTTTCCCTTGCACTAGCAACAAGGTTGAATATGAAGCTCTAAGTATTGGAATTAAAACAACATTAGAAAAAGGGATCAAGGTGATCATGATAAAAGGAGATTCAAGACTGGTTTGTGAATTGATTAAAGGCAATTGCGTAGTAAAATGTTCATTCTTGTGGCCTTATAAACAGTTTGTCTATAAAATGTTGGACTAGTTTCATTATTATAAAATAGAACATATATGTAGGGACAATAATCACTTAGCAGATGATTTAGCAAAGGTAGCTTCAATGTTAGATTTAAAAAGGATAGAGAATTATGAAGGGGTAGTAATCCATAATGAACATCAACCATTAGTGCTAGATAACATAAAACATTTATAGGTATTTGAAGATGATGATCAATTGCTCAGGTTTTTGAAGAATGAGTAGGAATTTGAAAATAAAATCATGGTGGTGTAATTTAAAATCATCAAATAAAATAGAAGATCATTACTTACCACTATGGAATATTCTTTAGTCATTTGAATAATATCTTTAAAATGTTTGGATCTTATAAAATTATTTTTATCTATGCCTTCAATATCCTTCCATCCTAATACATTATACAATATTTTCTCAATAGGGTTTAGGAATTAGGATTTTTAAGGTTTAGGCTTTAGGGTTTTTTAGTATCTACCAAAACCTTAAAAATCATAAACCGTAAACCCAACAAAATCGTAAACTCTGAAAATCCCTAAATACTAAACCCTAAATCTTAAAAAACCCTAACCTCTAAAATCGGAAACTTAAAATCCCTTGAATTATAAACCCTAAAATCCTAAAACCTAAATCGTAAAATATTCTAAAACCTAAACACTAAAATACTTACCTGCGATATAAAGCTTAGAATATTTTTACTTGTAAGCCTATGGTACGTTGCATCTCTTATTTTCATTAAATTAAAGCAAGTTGGGTAGTCAAACCAAGAAACAATGACATAGGAAAAACTTGGTCCCAGAAGACCACCACAAGAGCCTACCTGTACTTGCCATATACCGAAACTAAAATGGCATAGAAACTGATTTTTCATTGTTTCAAGAAAACACCCTATCAAAGCATTGAACGCAATTCTTATGTTCCCAAAATCCTGTTGCGTTCAAACCATTGATAGGGTAGGCCTCCGGTAAAAAAGGTTTTTTGCAGACATGTAAAATTGCAAATAACTTTATCGCTACATTTCTTTCTTATAATTGACCATGTCCAAGTAAAATACTGTACACTGTCCACTCTCTTTGCCCTTGCACGTGACAGACGAAGATCTTTGTGTCAATTCGAGATTTAATTGTAACGATGCAAAAGATGGCAATCCAAGAAACAATTTATTTAAAATGATATGCTAAAGAAGGTATGCTTTGAAATTCTGGGAAATGGTATTTCCGAATTTTTTCATACCCGTATGATTTATACAAGAGGACGACGGTTTCAGAGCCTTCAAAGAAAGGAACATGGGAACGCTTGGCCTGTACATTTAAAAACCGGTTCTTTACTCACTGAATTAGGGAAAGAAAGAAAAGGTGGAAAAATTCTTTAAATAGACACTGGTATTCTTGATGCATCGTGCTGATTCCGAATCAGGCCTATTTCCACTGAATTCCATGAAGCAGGAATACGAAATGCTTGACTTATGAGGCTACATTGCTTGAGCTGAAAACGCTACAATTGAAATAGCCGGTGATGTAGCAGTTTTGGAATTGCCAATCCAATTACATAATCCCACATATGTGAGGAAAGTATACGAGACAATTCTGGTTCTATAAAATTTGGATTCACCAAAATTTTAAAACATACTTACCTGGGCGGGGTCAATCGGTGATCAGAAAGGCCGATGGCCTAGAATGATCACTTCCATTGCACTTGGGAAGGGGGTCATTCTACGATCTCCAAATATGGAGAGTCGACGTCATAATTTGTGATAGAGGAGGCTCGCGTTCGCGCGGCCTCCACCCAAAACCGAGATTTAAATTGAATTTTGAAAGTGAATTGAGATTTAAATTTCTTTTTGTGCAAATATGTTTTCATTCTTTCGGCTACAATTTGTTATGAAGATAATACAGTTGACAGCTTTTGATTCGAATTAGTGCATAAACAAAATGTCACTGTACTGGATTAAATAACTGCATTTCTATGGATGGTGATGTGATTCTTAAAAACCAAACAAAAATCAAATAAGACGTGTCTTGTTCATGTGCCTTTGATTCTTAATTGTTCATCCTTATTTGTTCTGGTTTTGGGCAGTGGATTTAGAACTGAACCTTTTGATAGTCTTTCCCTGTATCATCCTCCTTCCGATATCCATTATAAAATTTATGGAACATCATGGCCTCGGTTATTTTTGTAATTTATTTGTAAGGTTGCCCCGGCGTGATTGGCCATAACAACCTCGTCATGCTCGATCTGTTGTCTCACAAGGGTCCTTGCAAACGTAGTATTCTTTTAAAATCGGAGTTCGTTGTTTATATTTCACACCTTGTTCTTCCATTCCTCCCACTTAAAAAATTTTTAACGAGCCTTTCTTCACTTTTTCGTCTTTATCTTTATTCGTTTATGATATTAATCTTTTTTTCTTTCTCATCGCTCATAAGTCATCGGCATATGCCAAAAGTCATAAGAATTTATATTTTATGACGTGAACCTGAATATGGTCTATTTTAAAAATTACCATTTAATTTTACTAGACTACTAACTCTTGGGAAAAATAAAAATAAAAACTCTGTTTCAGTTTTGATAAGCTTTAACAATGATGTTTTACAAAGTAATTAAAGATATGGCATGTCCCATTGGGAGATTATATCTAAGTTTAAACTTTTAAAAGAAAAAGATTCCAATTTGGCCATTGCACTACTTTGAAGTGTCCACTGAGAAGGACAAATTTCTTATTGGTTTACTACAATGTCTTGCACCTTCAACCTTTAATATCTATATGAATGATTTGACTATGTATACTATATGTCAACCTCATGCCATAGTTTTGCAATGTCTATTAATACTATGTACTAACTTGCCTTATTATAATTTAAATAGATATTTAATACAAAAAAATTATTAAAGATATATTAAATTTATTTAGTGTTAATAAATTGCATGAAAGACATTTTAGAAATGTTATTTTTAAGATGATTCAAAAAAGTTAAAAAAAAGTGCACGACTTGTGTCTGGTGAACATTTATTTAGATATATCCATGCTAGGAATAGATCAAATTAGTATCCTATCAAAATTGATTAAATATAAAATTAGAAAACAATTTCTATCTATTGCTTTCATAATTTCATCAATAAATAACTTATAACATACATGGTTTTTCATTATTTATCCTCTCTCTTTTTCATTGTTTACCCTTTATCTCCAATTTGTTTAATGATAGGATAACTTGGAACTCCTAGATTTTTCTTTATTAATTTTTAAAATGGTGTACATTGAAAATTTTTATTCCTTGGGACCAAGAGACCTAAAATTCTTTTTATAAAAATTAAGTTTCTACAAGCTTCAATGCATAATATATTGGGAAGTTTTTTTAAGAAGTGAAAAATTCAAAGTAATCATAGGCTATTTAAGTGGTTTTAACTAACTAGAATAATGGTGTTTTAAGATAATAGTATCACTAAATTTGAAATATATAATCTCTTTGATAAATTTATTTCAAAAGATAATAGTATCATTTAAAGTACCATAATTACTTCATGAGTTAATTGTGAAATTGAAACTAAAATTTTACTAGGCAATTAACTCATTAAATTTTAGTAGTCTAATTACTAGTTCAAGACTTGTATTACTAGGCTAAGACCTTTTTGTTAGTAACATTTGGAATAAATTAACTAGATTTGCAATTGTAATATTCCATATATGTCTCATACACTTCAATGCAAAACATTGTAAGAAAATGTGGTATTCAACTTCAATGTACTTTGTATTGTACAATTGGTATATTTGTTCTTTACTAAGAATTTTATGCAATCAACCTATTTTGACTCTTAAATGGCATAAAATTCCTAAATTTGTTTTGGAACTTGTGCCTTTAGCTTGTGAACCTATTTGCAAACATGTGCCTTAAGAAAAATTAAGAATAGGTTCATAGCTAAGTGTATGATTAAGAAAATTTAAAATATATAGAGAAAAGAAAATTGAAGTCTAATAGATTTTTGTAATTCTTAGATAGAACATTAAAAATAGTTTACAAAATTTGTTTGAGCCTTCGTATTTCATGTAGCTATACGGACCATTTATAATCACTAGAAAAATGAAACAAAATGTTAGTATTTGAATTACCTCTTGATAGTTTTAATAATGTTTAAAGAAGGTGGAATAATTCTATGTAACTATACTTATTATAGATTTAGTGGGCTTGTGTAGTACCACCTAAACTTACTCCGAACTATAGGTGAAATTTTTGCTAGAATCACAAATCTTTAGTGCATAGGTATGCAATGACAAATCATGAGCTTCCTTATACCATTAAGATTTAGCATTTGAGCTAGAAGGACATAACTTAGTTAAGTTCTAGTTGCTTGCTTACCCATGTCATAGAAAAAGTAAATAATAATCTAAGTCATTTTGAAAGAAAGAAGAAATAAATAAAAGTTTTTTTTAAAACTAAGATAAATTAGAAGAATTTACTCATAATTAAGTATATAAATTCTCATTTAGTGTTAGTTTATAATATTTTTTTATATAATTGATGAGCGACGAGGTACCCCTACGCTCAACCATATGAATATGAGTGTTTCATGCACGATTTGGTCAAATTCCAAGGACTAAGTGCTTATGCGCTCTTGTGGAACAAGGAAGGGTTGGTTGATCATTGTCTTCCCTAGCTTACTTGTATGTCATGATTGTATGGTTAAGTAAGCTTGAGGCATATGATTTTTATAGCTTATATATTTTTATGTCCTGCGCTAGTAGGGAAGGAGAGAGGTAACTAAGTGACTAATTTAACTTAACTACTCATTAACCAAGTTCTAACTAATCCTAACACCAGCATCCGTTCCCACTTGCCGTACACATCCGGAACTAGTGCAAGACTGTTGGGATTACCAAATGCTAATCGTTATTGGGTTACCAAGCATTAGACGCATGCTCAAAGTGGTTGTGCTTGTGTAATTTAACGATTTGCTTAATTGATCAAAAGGAATTGCTATGCTAATAACAAAAATGTAAAGTGCATAAAATAAAATAAAATAAAGTAAATGCATAAGAAAATAAAATAAAAGAAATGCGTAAGAAAACAAATCTCAAGTGCTACAAGGATGAATTGAAGAGCTCATCTTTATTGGCATACACAAGGTGTGCTCAGGTACACAATGCTCGAATAAAGATCCGTCCACACTTCAACATCCTACTGCGGGCACTTGGAAAATACTCTAACTTTCAAATAGACTACAAGAGTTTTACTACTTGACTACTAACAGACTTCCTTCCCAATTGTTCGCTTGGGCACTGTATTTATAGGCTTGAGAGAAACTACTCTAATAATTAGAGTAACTGCTCTAATAATTAGAATAATTGATAAAGTAACTACTAGAGTAACCACTCTAATAATTAGAATAAATACTAGAGTAACCGCTAGAGTAACCACTCTAATAATTAGAGTAACTGCTAGAGTAACCACTCTAATAATTAGAATAACTACTAGAGTAACCGCTCTCATCATACCCCCACGACTAAATGAAAAATCATCCTCGAGTTCCTTACAAAATATCGGGAAGGTATGGGATTATTGACAAATTGACAACTAATGCTAGAATGGGATGACAAACTCAACATGCCTAGTGAATGGATCAATAAGCATATTACAACATTAGTGTTCATGACCATTGTGGTGAACACTCATACATAAATGACATCCAAGCCTTTATTTGGCAGCTTGAAGAGAAAAAGGGAGAGAGAAAGAAGATGGAGCATGTTGCCACCAATGCTGAGATGGCACCTTCCGTTGTTTATCCATAGCCATGCCACTAAACTTGCTCCTTTCGTAAATGCTCCAGTTCCGGTCCATCTTGAGTGCTTCCTCCAAGCCCAGTCCATTGTTTGTATGATTGTCATTTGCACACACAACATAGTCACAAATGAGCAAGGATAGATAATCTACAATGCAATTGATAGCCTTGATATAAAGTGCATTGGCTAAGTTGTGGTTATGGTAGAAATTGGTTTGGAGATTTATCATTGGCAACTACCCAAGGTGTAGGGGTTAGGAAATTAGTAAAATGAAAAAAATTAAAAAATTTGTGCCAGGGCCCCCACAACTAAGAGTGAACTTCTGGTAGCTATAAGATGGAAAAACATGAGGAACAATAAAGATGAAAAATATCAACGACAATGCCAATAAAATGGATGTCATGGATGGGGATGAAACAAGAAATGATTGATTGGAGGAAATGTTTAAGGAAAAGAAGTTAACAATTGCACCAAAAAGAAATGCCAGTGGATCCTCCCCAAAGTAGGCTCATGCCATTTATGCCTTGACAAACGCACAAACCAAAGAGTCTGTAGGCTTTAGGAATGTCATTTGGAAGCAAGAGTTAAAAACTTACCCACAAGAATTCACCAAAGAAAAATAATGCATCAACCCAAAATGGACTAATGATAAAATCAGCAATGAGGTGGAAAATGGGAAGAAAGATGGAGAGGAGAGAATGGAATGGAATCCCAAGAACAAGGTTGTGTAATGCCCCTTGTGTATTTCATGGTTAAGATAGCTGAGTAGAACTCATCCCAAATCCAAACTCAAACCAACCATACTTAGTGATCTCGCATCAATACACTTGGCCAATCCATCCTCTTGAGGTAATAAGAATGCTTTCACAAAGAGTGACCACCATCCCAAGGAGAGTGAGATGGAGAAGAAGGAAGCGAAAAAGGGCTTAGTTAGAGGGAACCTTCAGGCATGGGTAACATGTCTTTCCAGTGCCATAACCAATGCTTGTAGCCCATATTGCTTTATTTTGTTTAAGGGGTGTGCTTTGAATTCTCACCTTTTTCTCTTTTTTCTATTTTTTTTATGTTTATGCATGAGAACCACATCATGCAAAGACTTATTCTTATTCACTCAGCTTTCTGATATCTCAACAATGTCAAAATGGTAGAAAACCCAAGAAAAAGCATCTAAGCACCCAAGAGAATGGCTAGAACCAATGCATTGAATCCCCTTAAAGTCACACCCTTTTCAACCTTTGAGTCTTTCCTTGGTTTGAAAAATACCCAACCATAGATTCATTAACAAGTTTACTTAGAAAAGGGGATTGTACATTTCCAAGCCAAAGGAGACCATAGAGTTGTATGGATGAGTGGACGACATGGACTCATTGCCTGTTTTACCAAAAGAACGATACCTTAATATCAGCATCATAATTCAAAGGTAAAAATTAAATATTAGTAATAAATATGATATAATTCAATCCACCATCATGAGCACTTATTAGATGATGAATTAAGCAAACAAAGAAATAGTAAAAACATGAAATATAGTGTAAGAAAAGAAAAAGAAAAGTTTAAAGAATGTGTAAAACAAAAAATATGTAAAACAAAAATGTGTAAAAAAAAAATTAAAAAGAACTAAGGGCCTAGAATGGTTAGCATAGGTGGCCATCTCCCCCATGACTAAGTTGGAAGGAGGAGATTCCAAATAGTGAGTAGGGTTCATCAAGAGGGGTAGCATGTGTACTGGCTGTCCTAAGCTCCTGGAAAGGTTTGGTTTATTGCATGTTGACCAAACATTTCTTATTCCAGATCTCAAGTTTGTATATTGTCATGGCCTTTGAAGGAAAAGTTGCATAAATAATATAAGGTCCTTCCCATAGTGTTTGAAATTTTGTACATTGTGGCACATGTGTGGGATTCTAGTAGAGAACCTTATCTCTTGGTTGATATTTAACTTCCCTAATTCTTAGATCATGACGTTGCTTATTGAAGGCCTTGTGCAATTCGTTAAATGATAGGTCAGCTAATCAGTTTTCATCTAGCAAGTTAAGGGTTACTAATCGTTGTTTCTGTGCTAGATCAAGGTCAAGGTTGAGGTCACATGCTATGGATAGTATATAGAGCTTAGTTTGAATGGGAAGTGTTGGTAATTTACCGTACACTAACTCATAGGGAGAGTAGCTTGTAGGGAGTTCCATGTGGAGCGGTATGCCCAAAGAGCATCATTCAGTTTAGTGGTCCAGTCTCACCTAAACTTGCTAATGGTTCTTGTCAATATCTTTGTAATCTCCCTGTTGGTGACTTCTACTGGACCGTGTGCTTGGGGATGGTATGGTGTAGTCAATTTATGCTCAACCCCTAAGCGTTGCATTAATTTTCAAAATGTTGCACCTGTGAAGTATGTACCATTGTCTGAAATAAGTGCACGCGGCACACCAAACCTATTTATGATTTGTTGTTGAACAAATCATGTAGTTGTAGATGATGTACAATCTTTAATAGTAGCTGCTTTGGCCCATTTTGTTAGGTAATAAATGGAAACAATAATATAAGCTTTTCCATTGGACATTGGTGTAATTGGCCACATAAAATCAATTCCCCAAATGTCGAAGGGTTCTAATGGTTGAATCCATTGTTGCAGACCCTCTATTCTAGCAGTCATTCCCCCATCACATTGACAATGCTCACAAGATTGGAAAAAATGATGGGCGTCTTGAAATAATGTAGGCCAATAATATCTTGCAAGCAAGATCTTGATGGCCATTCGTCTCCCAACGTAATGACCCCCACAAGGACCCTCATGAGCATCTTAGAGAACTTGTAGTTGATCTATATTGGGAACACATCATCAAATCAAGCCATCGGAATACACTTTGTAAAGTTGCCCATTGATTTCTATAAAGTACTTGGCTCGATGAAGAAACTATTGTTTCTTCTTAAGGTTTAACTCTTGTGGTGTTTGTTGGGTGAGGAGATAGGTAAGAATGTTATTGTACCAATTTTTCTCCGTGGGTGATTGATTATTCACTACACCAACAAAGAGGAATTTATTAGGGAAATGATCAAAAATTAGATACTCATCCTCTTTGTTGTCCCATCGCAACCAAGATAAATGATTAGCAACTACATTCTTGGTGCCCTTGTAATCAATCATCATTAAATTGAACTCTTGTAAGATTACAAGCCATCGTATGATACGAGGGCTTACCATTGGCTTATTCATGAGGAACCGGATTGCACAATGATCCTTATGTATATATACTTTATATCCCAATACATAGTGTCTAAACTTTTCTAGTGCAAACACTATAACCATTAATTCTTTCTCTGTGGTAGTGTAGTTAAGTTGTGCACCAGTGATACTTCTACTTGCACAATGGATGTAATAAGGATGCTTCTGGTCATCTAACTGTGTAAGTATGGCTCCTAAAGCATAGTTGGATGTGTCAGTCATGATATGGAATGGTTTGGACTAGTCAGGAGCTTGTAGAATGGATGTTTCTACTAGCTTCTATTTTAGAGTTTGGAAACCTAATTCACATTCCTTGGTCCACTCAAAAGGTACATCCTTTTTCGTTAATTTCACTAATGGTTTGGAAACCTTTGAAAAGTTCTCAATAAATCTCCTATAGTAGCCAATATGTCAAAGGAATGATCAAATATCTTTGACAGTTTCTAGTTGATGGGTAATTCCTTGGATAATTTTGATTTTCTTGGGGTCTACCTCTATCCCTGTGTGTGAGATTTTGTGTCCTAGTTCTACGCCCTCTTGGACCATCAAATGACTTTTTTGCCAGTTGAGCCTCAAATTGGTTTCTACACATCTTTTTAACACTTGCTCTAACTAGTCCAAGGCTTGATCAAAGTTTGCTCCATAGGTGGAGAAATCGTCCATAAAGACTTCTACACCATTTCCTATTTACTGTTGGAAGATGCTTAGAACTAGTCATTGAAATGTTGCAGGGGCATTACACAAGCCAAACAACATCTGTTTGTATGCGAGTGTTCCCCAAGGACTGGTGAATGTAGTCTTGGCCTGGTCTTCTAGGGCTATTTTTATTTGGTTATATCTGCTATATCCATCCAGAAAACTGTAATAGTGATGCCCTGCGATGTTGTCTAAAACTTGGTTGACAAATGACAATGGAAAGTGATTTTTGAATGTTGCCATATTTAGTAGCTTAAAATCTATGCACACCCTCCATTTTCCTCCCTTTTTAGGCACAATAATTAAGGGGCTAACCCATTCACTATTAGCAATGGGGTATATGAACCTAGCCTTGAGAAGTTGTTCGATTTCTTCCTTAATTACTTACTTTAGCTTAGGGTTCAATCACCTTTGCGGTTGTCTTCAAGGCTTCGTGGAGGGGTCGATATAAATCCTATGTTGGCATATCCTAGGATCTATTCTAGTTAATTCACGATATGATCAAGCAAAGGCTTTTGACCAGCTATTGATTACCTTCAGCAGTTCTTCTTTCTATTGAGGAGCAAGCTTAGCATTGATGATTACCGATTTTCCATTTTTAAGGAATGTGTATTCCATATCAATGGGCAATGGTTTCATCTTAAGGGGATCCTTCTTAAATTTATTATGGATTTCTTAGGGATTTCTTATGTAAGTGGGGCATGCCAATTCGTGTGAGAGCACGAAGAAGCATGCTCGGGACTGAATGATCAGGAGGTAACACTATGTTATCTTCTAAGTCTTGCCAATGTAGTTTTTCATCTTGATGGAGGATAAAGGTGAAGTTTGGTATATACTCATCAGGATGAATATATACCACTCAAACTTGTTGAGCGACTAGCGGATCAACGTTATGTGTATTACGTCGTCGATTGTTTCCTGTTTTAGACCTAGGCGATGAGGCACTTTTGTACGAAGAAGAAGACATACTTATCTATTTAGTGTGCAATGTATTCTTATTTATTATTTTCTCAACCAATCCTAAGGGTTTGTTCTAATGATGTGAATGATTTCCTATGTTTTAGCTAGTGCACAAACAACTAAGTCCCTGGCAATAGTGCCAATGATGAGTAGTGAGGTACCCCTACGCTCAACCATATGAATATGAGCATTTCATGCATGATCTGGTCAAATTCCAAGGACTAAGTGCTTATGCGCCCTTGTGGAACAAGGATAGGTTGGTTGATCATTATCTTCCCAAGCTTACTTGTATGTCATAATTGTATGGTTAAGTAAGCTTGAGGCATATGATTTTTATGGCTTTTATGTTTTTATGTCCTGCGCTAGTAGGGAAGGAGAGAGGTAACTAAATGACTAATTTAACTTAACTACTCATTAACTAAGTTCTAACTAATCCTAACACCAGCATCCATTCCCACTTATTGTACACATCCTGAACACTAATTGTTATTGGGCTACCAAGTATTACACACATGCTCAAAGTGGTCGTGCTTGTGTAATTTAATGATTTTCTTAATTGATCAAAAGGAATTGCTGTGCTAATAATAGAAATGTAAATTGCATAAAATAAAATAAAATAAAATAAATGTATAAAAAAATAAGATAAAAGAAATGCATAAAAAAACAAATCTCAAGTGCTGCAAGGATGAATCGAAGAGCTCATCTTTATTGTCGTACACAAGGTGTGCTCAGGTACATAATGCTTGACTAAAGATCTATCCACACTTCGACCTCCTACTATGGGCACTTGTAAAATACTCTAACTTTCAAATAGACTACAAGAGTTTCGCAACTTGGCTGCTAAAAGACTTCTTTCCCAATTGTGCACCTGGGCATTGTATTTATAGCCTTGGGAGCAACTACTCTAATAATTAGAGTAACCACTCTAATAATTAGAATAACTGCTAAAGTAACCATTAGAGTAACCACTCTAATAATTAGAATAACTACTAGAGTAGCCACTAGAGTAACCACTTTAATAATTAGAATAACTACTAGAGTACCCACTAGAGTAACCACTCTAATAATTAGAATAACTACTAGAGTAACTGCTCTCATCAATAACCTTGTTACCAAATATTTAAAAGTTACAATGAAGTTGTATAATAGTTAATGTTCTTTAATATATAAATGTAAAAATTTAATTTAATTTTCTAAGAATCATATGTAGAAACTTAATTGATCATGGAAATAAACATGAGAAAAGAATTATTTCTTATCTTATGTTAATTGCTCATTTAGAGATTAGAAATGGTAACTTTTCCTCTTAAAAGAAATTACAAAATTAAAGTTTAAGGAGGGTCATCACTTGGAGGGTCAATGCTTATCTCGCTAATGTGTGGTCTTGGAAGGTAGGTGATGAGTGGCAGGTACCCACTACACCCAACCATACAAATCACAAGCATTTATGTACGATTTGCTCAAATTCCATGGATGAGACTAGTTGTGCATCTAGATCGTTAAGCATGGATTGTAGTTCATTGTCTTCCGACTTGGACTAGTGGTAGCTTTGTTATGTATGGTTTAGCCCAAAGCGAGGCATATGATGGTTGATGTTGTTGTAGTCTTAAACTAATCTTAAGGATAATAGAAAAATTAATTATTTAATCTAATTTACAACAAAAAGTAAAGTCTATACTAGCCTATGGGCAATGAGTGTTCATTCCAAGCTTACTGTACACATCATGAACCCATGTATCCACTACAGGGATCATCAAATGCTGCACTACTAGGTGAACCAAGCAATAACACTGCTAGGATTACCAAGTGAATACATATTTACATTGGAAACTAGTTGCACTCATTTTGCTAATTGATTAACTTGCATGAAATGTAGATATTAACTAAGTACGTGGAAAGTAAATTACATGAATGGTAAATCTAATCTACGTCAAAGTGCTGCAATGAATAAGAATCAATCTCAATCTTATTTCCATTCATGGAATGTGTCTAGGTACATTGCTACTCGAATAAGACATCATACAACTAACTCAAATCCACATTGTGTGCACTCACTAACTGTTCTATAAGATTACAAAATAAAGTTACCAGAGTTTAGCTACTCTATTGACAAAAGAATGGGATGAATTGTCTACCTAAATTTGTGCTTATAGGTAGGCACGCATCCCATGATATTGGATATTTGATGTCGTAACTTATGCTTCGATATTAGGGCTATGATATCAGTTCCTTGATATCAGATACCCAATATCTTAGCCTACAAAAAACATGATTTATCATACCTCATGACTGAATGAAAACTCATCCTTGAGTGAATAAAAGGAGGCACAAGTTCTTTACAAAATATTGGGAAGGTATGGAATTATTAATTGACTCTAACTACTAACTAACTTTGAGTGTCGCATTACAAAATCTTATTCGAGTGGATGCAGATAAAATGATAAGGTGACAAAAATACTGGATAGACATTAAAAATTACAAAATTTGTAGAGGTCTTCAAAAAGCCATTGAAGATGATTTTTATTGTTATTGCTAGCAGTGGTAGACTTCCAACCTTGATTGTTATGTTAATGCTACTTTGGTTATGCAAAATGTTCTTAAAGGATGGATTGGAATTTCTTTTCATTGTCCCATGGATTGAGCAATCATGTGATGTTTGAGCCATTATCTTGTATGTGCTACTATTTGTCCATGGGCATATCCTCCGTTGTCCCTCTCTTGGCTTTGTTTTCGTGCTTGGAAAAAGACTGTCTTCCTTAGGTGTATTTTTTAGCATCACCTACAATCACCAAAGGATCAACATTAGTTTGGGTAAATTTTTCTCAATAATTAACCCTTTTTGGATCCCTTAGTTTGTGTTTAAGAACAAGGTGATGACAACGTACTATGCCCAAGGCTATGAGGTAACTAAAATCATCAAGCTATTCATCTTATTTTGGTTAATTACTATTAGTTACCACAATGTTTGAAAATAGGATGTTGGAAAAATTTCAAAGATTTCAAAGTAGGCATCCTTAGCCCCTATAACTAATAAGTATAATTCCAGAAGTGCACAAGTTTTTGAACAATTAAAACCAAAGGTCCAATGCAAAAGATGGCCAAGAAATGTTTTGGAAGTTGAAGGATATTGAGATAAATAAGTAGGAAAAATTAATTAAAATTGATGAGAAGTAGTCCCAAAAGCATGCATACATTTAGAGAAATTGTCATTGATGTTCTGGAAGATGTGAAGGTTAGTTCAAAGCCATGATCAACAAAAGTTATGTTAGTGGATCCTCCCCGAAGTAGGCTCCTGCCATAATGCCCTTGCATAACCACTTCTAGAGATGTCCATGGGCACCTTAGAAGTTAAACGTAGATCATGTATTTGTTCCAAACAACACACAACTACCTTGGTTGGGATGTTGCACTATACTACACAAAACCAAAAGGCTCATAATTGTATGTATATTGGGGTGAATAATGGGATGAGAATGGATTGCAGAGAGAGGGATAAAAGGTGCTTTACCATATTTGTAATAGGTTCTTGTATGAAGTGTGATTAAAATTACCAACATACTTCTCCATCCAAGTTTTAGACTAAGTCCATATCATTAACAATGACCTCGCATTGATGTGTTCATTACTACTAACCATCATGAGTCCACAACCACCATAAATAACAATAATCACTCCAAAAAGAGAAGAAAAGAGAAGGAAGGAAGGGCCTTAGTTAGAGGGGCTCCTTTAGGCATGGGTAACATGTATTTCTAGCCCCATAACTAGTGCTTGTAACCCATTATTGTGTCTAAGCGTTGTGCTTTGAATTCCCATTATTGTTTTTTTCTTTAATATTTTTATGATTTTTGGATGAAAACCACACCATGCAAAGGCTTAGCTTCCTTTTTATTGGTTGATAGAAGAGTGATGATATGTTTCATAAGGAGTCATAAACCACATGAAGGAATTCAAGAAGAGAACCCAACAAATTCCCTTGAGGTCACATCCTTTACTGTTCCCACTTGGTTGTTTCCTTTTTCTTCAAGGTACAATGATCAATGATTGATTTTAGTTTCATGAAAGAAGAAACAAATTACTCTCATGATAAAAGACCTTTTTATTTAGAGAACTAGAGGGATGGATGAGGTGGTCTCACTACTCTACATAATTACTTATCTAATCATCTTGATAGTATAGCACAAAAAACCCAATATATAGCATTAACTTTTGCATCATGACTGGCAATATTATTAACAAAAACATAAAAGAGATTCATAAACCATAAAGAAAATGACTCAAGAAAAGAGAAAAATATAAAGAAAAGAAAAACATTAAAAAATGACAAACATACAAAGAATTAGAAAATTTTGGAATAAATAGGAAAATGATAAAAAATTGTAAAACAAAAAAGATGAAAAACACTTATTAGTTTTTGATTTTGGATGGGGCATCATCCCCATGATTAAGCATAAAGCTGGGACAAGAGCTAATAAGTGGATTGGTTGGTTCCATGAATCTTTTAAATAATTTTGTACATTTATTTCTAAGCACTAGGTGTCTTCTGGTTTAATGACTACTGAGTAGACTTACTTTTGCTCACACACTTGTTCTTGAAATTTATGATGGGTTGGTATAGGGGTTGTGTTGATAGTTCGAACTTCCAACCCATAATTGCACCCTTTATTATTAATGGTGATGCATGGAGTTTTTTGTCTTTACACAGTGATAGCTTTATCTATTATGTCTTGTGTTGGAGTGGTGATGATTATTGGCTTTTACGTATGATTAGGAGACATTGTTCTGGAGAGGAAGGATGTTGCACTAGGTTAACCTTGTATGAGTTTTGATGTGCTAGTATGTCTACAATTTTTACACTTACACCTGGGAATTATCCTAAAGAAAGAATGTTTTTGAAGTTGTGGTTGAGATCTACTAGCATTATCATTTCCATGTATGTTCACAGCACAAGTTGCATTCTTTCATTGATGCCATGGTGTCAAACCTTCTTATGTTGTTGGTGGTGACATATGGTGAAGGGAAGTATGAGAATATTGAGGATATGATGGAGGATGAGAGGTGTGAGGTGGTAATCCTTTAGAAGATGTTGTGGGTTGATGATATTCGGGAGAGTGGTAGTAGTGACTTGAGGTAGAGGAGGTAGAACCAGTTGGAGAAACAAGTTGTTGAACATAATATCCATACAAGTCCGATTGGCAATAAGGGTAGTGCTAGTTTGATGATGGCCTCCCCCATGATTGTGGGTTTTGCCACTACATTTGATAGTATTTTTGAGGCTTATAACAAGTCCCACTAGGATAGTATGGTTGGTTGTATGACTATCTATAATTACCTTGTGAAAAAGGTAATTTTCTAGGCATTTTCCTTTTTATGAACTTGGGATTCAAAGAAAAAGTCCAATACTAATGTAGATGTAACATGACTAGGCAATAGCCTTTCAGATGATCATATAGGTAGATGTCACATACATCATCCTCTTCTATGGTTGAGTTTATAACCTCTTCTTCTATAGCTATTTTTGCTTTTTGCTAATAAGTATTCCTAGCTATTTCTTGGTTCTTTTTCCTCTTCTTGTTTTTATCACTTGATTCTTGTTGTGTTACTCTCTCCTCTATGGTTTTCACATAAGTTGTAACTTTGTTGTTCATCAACTACCACATCTTATCTATCCTTGCTTCAAGCTCATTGATAGACTTTTGTATTCGTAAGGTTTGTTGTAAAATCACCTCATTGAGAGTTGCCTCTTTTTCCTCATCCTAGATATGGACCCTTTTCTTTTGAAGAGTTGGATCCTAGTTATATTCCTCTACATTTTTTTGTTTACATATCCCTCCTTCTTCTTTTGCCACTTGATTGATTAGCCTTTGTATCTAATGGGATTTTAGTTTAGATAACTAACCTTGGGTATAATTCCCAAGGGTATCCCTTGTTTGATTACAAAGCCCATCTATGATGTGAAAAAGTTGCTCTTTTTGAGAGAAATCATGGCTAGGACATCTATGTAGTAGTGAATAGTATCTATCTAAGGCCACATCCAGGGGTTCATTATTTTCTCACTTCCATCCTTGGATTTGTTTTCTTAGGTTGGACACTCTTGCATAGGTTTGGTATTCTTCATCGAATAGTTCTAGCATTGTGGACCATCAATGGATTAAATCTAGTTCCAATGATCTATACCAAATTTCAGCTTCATCTACTGGCACCCTAGGAAAGAGCTTAAGCTTTTGTCACTTACTCTTTATGTTCTGTAAGGTGTAGGCATCATGGAAGACTTGTAAATTATTTTGTGGATTAGAATTGTAGCCTCCCCTAAATATAGGAATGTTGTTCATATCAAGCTATTTGATGTAGTTTTTCCTTTGATGCCTTTGAGGTATTTGAACTGCCTCCCAAATTTGTGTTAGATCCCTAGTAGCCAACAAGGGTTCATCTATATCAGACACATCATGGTGATAATCTATATTTCTATTCATATAATTGTGATGGTATTTTCTATGCTCATTTTGATGTCTTTTATTTTTCCCTTTGGTCTGATTTCTATCTTTATCTTGACCTCATAGTGGAGCTCTATCTCTATACCTATGTTCATCTTCGTTAGAACTAGACATTGAAGAGGAAGAGGAAGATGAGGAACTGGGAGAATCACCATGGCTTCTATATCTCCCCCCATGGTCCCTTGTTGTATCTCTTGTAGGATTAGAGGAGGTTCTAGGCCTTGAGGCCATCCTTGTTCTAGGAATTTTTCCATCTCCTCTAGGATTATCTATACTAGTTGAACATAGTCCTTGCATATAGTATGGGTCGAAATGAGCATATGAAACCCTTACTTGAGGTTGTTCACTCGAATTATCTTTAGTATAGAACTTATCATTTCTCCTATGAATGTTCTCATCATACTCGGTCCTATGTGAAGAAGACATTGTTTTAATGTGTGTGACTTAAAATATTAATATTTTCTAAAAAATAATCATTAACACTTTTACAATGATCATGTATAATGTAACTGATTTAGAGAACTAGCATCATCCCTAGCAATGGTGCCAATGATGAGCAACGAGTACCCCCTATGTCCAACCATACGAATCACAAGCATTCACACATGATTTGGTTGAATTCCATAGATGGGACTAGTTGTGCATCTAGATCATTAAGCATTGATTGTAGTTTGCTATCTTCCCACTTGGACTAGTGGTAGCTTTGTCATGTATGGTTTAGTCCAAAGTGAGGCATATGATGGTTGATGTTGTTACAGCCTTAAACTAATCTTAAAAATAATAGAGAAATTAATTATTTAATCTAATTAACAATAGAAAGTAAGGTCTAAACTAGCCTATGGATGATGAGTGTCCATTCCCAGCTTGCCATACATATCCTGAACCCACATATCCACTAGTGGGATTACCAAGTGTTATGCTATTGGGCGAACCAAACAATAACGTTGTTGGGATTACTAAGAGAATATGTGTTTGTGCTCAAAACCTATCATGCTCATTCTACCAATTGATTAACTTGCATGAAATGTAGATAATTAACTAAGTTCATGAAAAGTAAATTGCATGGAAGGTAAATCTAATCTAAGTCAAAGTGCTGCAATGAATAAGAATCAATCTTGATCTTATTGTTGTCTAGGGAATGTGTCCAGGTACATTGGCATTCAAATAAGACATCATACAATTGACTTAAATCCACACTGCGGGCACTCACTGATTATTCTTTAAGATTATGGAATAAAAGTGCAAGAGTTCAACTACTCTATTGACCAAAGAATGGGATGAATCATGCATCCAAGTGTTGTATTTATAGGAAAGCATACATCTTGTGATATTAGATATCTAATGTTGTAAAATGTGGTCCGATATTAGGGCTAAGAGATCGAATCCTCAATATTGAATACTTGATATCTTAGCCTACGAAAAACATGATTTATCAATAGGTGGATGAGTAAAAGCCTATGCTAAGCTATTCCGAAATTCATATAAAAAAGAATAAAGGTATATAAATAGAGGATCTTAACGAAAGTTACTAAGGAGAAATAATCTCTAAAATTAAAGCTAAGCTATGTTTTGTTAGAATCACAACTCCACTAAATTTTTATAAACAAAGTGCTTTGTATATTTGTTCAGGATTTTGGATTACATTTCTATATACTTTTTACCTTCAACATATACCTATCTTGTTTGATATCTAGAATACCAAAAAAATAAGTGTACATATATTTTATACTATAGAAATAATGCAAAGAAACTATTTTTTGATCAATTTTACTTTTAAAACTTAATTTTAGTACTTTATAAGGTGGTATTTCTCTAAGAATCTATAGTTATAACTTTATGTACCATGGTTCCTCAAAATTTTTCTAAATACTCTTATAACTCTTAGTCTCATAGAATCACAATTGCTTACGATTCCATACTTCTAATTCTTAATCTTGTGAAGGATAAAACCTAAAAATGAAGGAGCAAATGAATGAATTTTATAAGATGATTAAAAACATCAATTCTATCATACATGAAGTTTGATATCTTAGGGAAAGAAATAATAAGATTGTGAAAACTAATAAATAAGTTGGTTTTGACATAGCTCTACCTTCTCTAGTACCATAACTTTTATTAAATCTACTCTTTTCACAATTACAAGAGAAGCCAAAAATACATAAACAACCTACTACTACATAGCACAAATCATCCTTAGATAAAAGGAAAGCATCTTAAAACAAGGAATCTCAAGAAGAAAAATCCATAGAAAAGAGTACAAGGATAAGGATGATAAAGGACACTCTATTATAATATTGGTCTTAGAATCTTGTATCCTTATTTGCTCTTTATGTATGTAATATATTCCTTGGTCTTTATTTATTGAATCATGATTATTAATATATCTAGTATTGATGGCATTTTTTAATCTCCTTCATAGACTTATGTGTCACAAAAATAGGATGATGTTTATTTGATCTATATCAATTCTTATAATGTGTTCAAAGTGAGAAAAAAACACATAGAGAATCAAGAATTGTAGAAGACTTCATAAACATAAAAAATATATAGAAATCATCTCTCAAGAGGAAGAAAATTTAGAAAAGAGGAAACATGAAGGGAAAGAAAAAGTCAAATTAGGTTCCTATTGCTACTTATCATTCATCTCACTCTTAGGACTACAAAAGGATACAGGTATCCCGCTCTCATATGTTGGGGCCACATCTATAGCCAAGTGTCATTTGAAGATATTTTGGAACCAAATGGGTCACTGAATCTTTGCCTAACTTTCACCTAGCCTCCTTCTAGAATGTCATAAAAATATAATTTGTAACAATATTAATGCGCAATCCTACTTCATCTTTAGATCAAGTTATCCTATCATGGTTGAGCCAACCATCCTTCAAAAGTTATACAGGGAGGTGTATGACATTTGTGTCATTTCATTGAGTTGTAAGAGAACTCTTTTATTAGAGAAAGCGATGTGCAAGAGCTTCTCTATTGGAGAACAATGAGTGAAACATGCTCTTAAGTACCCCATCTCCACATATTATTAGAGAGTGAATATGATGAACTCCTCCTTCATGTAGAAGTAGAGTCATGAGTACTTTAATGCATCTCCTCCTCCATCAGTATTATATCATTTAGTAGTAGAATCAAGAGTACTCAAAAGTACCTCCTTATCATATCCATTTCAATAGAAGAAAGTAGAGAGTGGTTCTAGAGAATCTCCTCCATGGATATATTAAGGCAACAAAGTGCATAATGAATCATTTTATTTCAGCAATAAAAGGTAGAAAGAAGTTGTAGTATTTTCAATACAATTTTATTTTTTTCATTGCTCTCCTATTTCAATATTTTAAATACTATTTCATGTTTAATATCATAGGCATATTAGTAGTTTCATTAATTTCAATCATTTTCAATTTTGTTCAATGTCTCATAGTTGTTTCATCTATTTCATCGTAGTTTTATTTATTTCCAATCCGTTTCAATCATTTTATCCATATATCAATCATATTTCAATCTCATAAGAAATCATTGTGGAGACAAACTGACATGCTTGAATCTCTTGGAGCTAAGTCTACATTGCTCCATGCTCTTAAATCATTGATGTGAATTTGAGCCATTTCTAGCATAACAAAGAGAAGGAAGGATATTCCTTGCCCAACATTTCACCCATGAAATTTCTTATTAACATTTACATCTTGAAAATCAATGGGTCTGATCTCAAATCTCATCATTTTAAATGTCTAATAGTTATTATAGGTTACTTTATCATTACCAAGGAAAGACTAATTAAAATAAAGCCTATTTACATAAGTTTGAAACACAATCAAATTTCAAGAAATGGTTTTTGTTATCTTGTAACTTGAATATGACCTCAACAATATTATCAATTTGTGCAAATATAGATTATCGTGACCTGACCACAAGTTATGACTCACTTGGTTGGCACTTTTACTAATTTTCATCCATACTACTAGTGACCTGGTATGTGTTGGCAATCATTGTCTTGATTTTATAGCAAATACAAAACTCATGGTAGACTTAAGCTACCCTTTCATCTTAGAACATGACCTCGTCTCCTAACAAACACCTATTTCATGAGGATTTTCTTCATGATTTCAAGCATAATTACCTAATATGGAGCAACCCAATTGCAAGAGAAATGTAATGAAAAATGGAGGTGAAAGTTGTAAATAGAAAATAGGTTTAGAAATTGAACAATTAGTATAGATGAGTTTAAATAAGTAAAAGTAGAAAATACATGCAAATTAAATTAGTTTGATGAGATATAAAAGAGAATGTTATTTATCTAGTTGTTTAGCTTTTTGTATTATATTTTATTAGTTAATGTTAGATTGTATTTTACTTGGTAAGCTTACAAACCCTTGAACTTATTGAGATTAGATAGAGTGAATAAAAATTCTAAAAGAAACTACATTTTGAAATAGGTTGCCATTTTGGAAAGGGAAAATGTGAAACATTTAGAATGAGTTGCTTTTTTCTTGTAACTAAGATTTCAAGACATGGTTAACTCACAATCTCTTCTCTAAAGCATTCTATATTGCATACTAGCTGACTGCAAGCTAGGTCCAACTACTATCTTCATTAAGAGTCATGACCAACTTACAATTAGATTGGAAGTTTAAAACTAGAATGCAAATTATGAGTCATGGTTAACCTGTAGCCTAGGTGTAGCCTTATAAAAAATGTCATCATAACCTCACTATGAGCCCTTTGTTCTTGCAGTCTAATTACAAACATAGGTAAAGTATAAAAAATGAATACTTGTGGTCAAGAACCAACCTCATAGGTCCTACGATGACTCCCTCTAGAGCCAAAATTATAGAATTTAACTTGTAGCCAATAATAATTTTACAACCTTTAAAGGTCAAGAGATATTTTAATGTATCCTTTTAATCTAAGATGAGCTACATGCCTTCTAATTTTTGGTGATTAATAGAAAATTATCTTAGTTAAGGTACTTATTATTTTGATTATTTTGGGAATTTTTTATTAACTAAAATTTTTAAGTTAAGTAATTAAATTTTTTATAAGCTTGATTCATTTTCTTTTTATCTATAATACTTTTAAGTTTATGCTATGTATAATTATTTTTCATAGATTTATACCTCCTAAAATCAATAATATGTGTTAACATCATGAAATCTATTAGAAAGTTGCCCTAATTGTTAGTTGAACATCTTAATTGCTCTAAAAATTTTAGAAATTAAAGATTACAATCTAGACATATCTCTTTAAATATATATGAATGAAACTAATTCAAATTGCAAAATTTCAAGTCGAATATTTAAAATAAATTTAAGAATTTGAACTTAAATACTGTTATGAAAATGGAGAGATTGCAAGAGAGATAGACTAAATCTTAAGATAATATGTATTATTGATGCCAAAAATCATTTGAATAGAGTATACATTATTATGTATGTATTTTACTTGAAATCATCATCATTCTATGCTTATCCTAAGAATATGGGTAGCTATGTGAATTTCCTTTTGCCTTTTATGTTTATCAAAGCTAAATTTTCATTTAATAATGATTATGTTTACATATGCACCAATAGTTTTTTTCCACATTTTTTTTAACTTTCTTTGAATAAAGTTTCTTCTAACATTGATTTCCTAGCTTTTTTTCTTTTGGAAAGATTTATTGTACTAGAAAAATTCTTATATCTTAGCTATACTAAAGACCTTTTAAGTCTTCTTTTAATATTTGTATGATGAAAATTTACATGTCCTGTATAATATTCTGTGTTCATTTAATCATTTAGATTTTTACTACATTAACTTATTACAAATACCACACTTTTACCATTAATAATGAGGTGTTACCTTAATAGTTAAAGTTTTAACATAGCAAACCCCAATATCGATATTATCCCTCAGAACACCGGGGAGATTAACTCACTTACTACAGCATCAACATTGATCCTTTTGCTGCTCGTTACTAGTGGAGCAGCAGCCAAACAATTTTAGTTTGCCAAGCATCATCACCAATGCTTGATTTCACAATCTGTACAGACTTTTCCTTATTATAATTGTTAATGTCACTATCATCACAAGGAGGCTCCTCCTGCTTGTGATTCCGCTTCATGAGGTACATGTAAAATATATACACCAAATTCTGGAAATCTCTAAGCATCTGCTTTACATTCTCTGCAAATCAAGAACAGTCTTCACCACGAATGCCTACTTCGTATGACTTGAATTCACTCAACAATTTGGACTTGAGAATTTCATGTTATCAGATTTTGGCAGTGTTTGAGAAAATAGAGGTGAGTATACTCGTCTGTTTTCCTTTTCGTTTTCTTTTTTGTTTTCCAGCAATAAACCATATGAGCTTCAAGATCTAGGTGTTACCATCTTTGAATCATTCAACTATGTATCTGATATCTTCAGGATGCTGCTGGACATAGGGAACACGAATCAGTCTTGAGGTCGTTTAAATGCAGTCTTCTGTGAGCACCGAATTGCATTCATGGATGGCATACTCCATGTTCCTTGGTCCTCACCACAATTCTGACCTTGCTGCTATCATTAGTCAAATTGTTCAATCAAGTCTCTAAGAATGCAGGTAGATTCCACAGTGGATTGCCAAATTATATGAAAAGAAAACTCATGCCAGCAGATAAGAGTAAGAGTATGTTTACATAGATACATACAACATACCAAAATGAAAGCTATAACTCATGCCTAGGGTGAAGATCTGATTCCATAGAAGATGGCACCTTCCAACATTGTCGCAGATTTTCACATTTTAACCTTAGTTATACTTATCAAGGCCAGCAGTAATTTGCTAAACGAGCATGCACTCAGGTACCTACAACAAAGAAAACAGAGGAAAAGATATTGTGAACTTTAGATACAACGGCGGATGAAAATTACTTGCTTATAACAAAATTCATAGACAAAGTAATCGAATTTTTCCTATTCCCCTGTTGTTTTCTTTGCCACTGGCGCAAGCAATTCATGTTGTTTCTGATACCCGAACTCCAATGTCAAGACCATTCAACAAGAAGAAGTATACATGTTGATTTCATTATTGCATACACATATAAACATGTCCAATGAATTCCTATATATATTGTTGAGAATAACAGGGGTCCTTTTTCCCCATAACTTCTAATTGCTCCTGTACACGATAGATCATTCCGCCGAAAACAATGATCATTATTCGAGTGTAGAAAATCATCTAATTTCAAAATCAAAATCTAATAAATCTCATTTCATTAAGTAATTTTCAACAGCACTGCCGTCAAATGTCAATAGTTTTCTTCCCAGTTCCCAACTTCCCATACAAGCTCCACTTTCCTTGCCTTGCTTTCCCATCATAGCCCGACTTCCCACTCTTTTTCAGGGTAACATAGATAGAAATTATACTGATCTTACGACAGAGATCCTACACGAAGGAAATAATCTAATTGATAATTTGATTTCTTATTCCAAAAACCAGAGGTAAAAAAGGCTTTAAAACAAGAAAAATGCTAATGCAAATGCCTTGGATTTTAGATCACAGCATAACCATTTGGAACTCTCCTAGATCACACTTTTATGGCTTTAAGTATTTATGGTTATGTATTCTAGACTTCTTTCATCAGGTTTATTTTTATAACCGCCCAAGTATTTCCTTATTCAATATACATAAATTTCTGGCTTCTGAGAAATGTTTTTTTTAATGTTATCTTCATTATTAATCAGTGAACCATGACATTATTCTCTTATCATTTCTTGGTGCTTACTTGCATTCTCAGAGCATGAAAGATGAATTCTAAAAAATTAGTTAATATATCACATTTATTTTTTCTTAAATTAAACCTGTTGCTATTAAAATGCAAGTTACATGCTCATAGTTAATTGGGTTTAAGACTTGCAAATTCAAACTCTCTTCACTTTGGCCAAGTTAGTTGTACTTATTTCAAGTTTTACTAAGATTATGCCTACTCTGGATTTGTTGACAATCCCATGCAAATGATCCAAAGATATCAATAACCTGAAAGCTTACACTTCTAAGGTTTAGCACGATACATAAGAGTAGTGTTTATTTCAACAAAGATATGCGTATTTCTTTAACTATGATTCTGGTCAGAAATTACAAACTCCTTGGGAAACAAACGAAACTTGCAAGAAATAAAGATAACTCGCATAAGAAAAGGCAAAACCGGTTACCAGATAAGATGTAAGAGATTTGCATTAATGGACATGTACTAGAACTTGGCTTGAGTTCTTCCTCCTTGTAACACTGAGGTGTTAACGTATTGGTAAGACTCTTGATTTGAAAGATTCAAGTTATGAGTTGGATTCTAGTAGGCAATGGAGCAATAAGTTAGATCAACATTGGAAAACTATATGTTTAAATTAAATCCTTGGATGTTGGTAGGACAAGACATTCTTTCTAAGTTAGTAGGCAATGAAGCAATAGGTTAGATCAACATTGGAAAACTATATGTTTGAAATAGATCCTTGGATGTTGGTAGGACAAATATTCTTTCTAGGTTAGTCATTATCTGAAAGAAGTAAAGGTCTTTTCAGATTCAATCCAGCAATGGAGTAAGGATTAGATCAACATTGAAAAACTAGTAAAGATAACTTGTTATATAAAAAGGGAGATAAAAAATAATTTGAACAATTATGAAATGATTGTTGTGTAATATTTTTGCTAAGTTGTTGAGCACGGGAGAATCAGTTTTTGTAAAGTGGGCAAGACCTGCTATTCATGGAGACACAAATTTGACACAAAGTAAAACATTTCCTTGAATTCAAGGAAGCATTCATTTCGGTTTTGGTGAAAATTTTCCCAATTTTCCAATGCTGTTCCTAGAGAAAGCAGCCCTATAAGAAACCTAGAACTAGCTGTGGTATCTCTGGGATCATTCTCTCCTCTGGGAAAGTAGGGCTCCTGATTCTGACATAATATCCTCAACAATTGCACGAATCATGTTCAAAATCAGTACAGTCAAATGTTTTATTAGTTACAAGATGGAACCTGGATGGAACTGGCAGGCTGGGTTTCAGCAAAGAGCAGTTTAAGAACAGGAATACACGATAGCTATGGCCAAGTTTCTCTCGGTCCCTGCCTTGACTGATAAGTGTTGTCTTTCCCAGCAGCATCCTCGAAAAATCACATAATACTTGAATCATTTGAATGATTCAACAAATTGAAGACTTAGATCGTGAGGTTCGTATGGTTTATTGGTGGAAAATAAAAAAGAAAACAAGAACAGACCAGCGAATTCACCTCTATTTGCCGAAACATTGCCAAAATCTAATCACATCAATTTCTCCAGTCCAAATTGTTGAGTGAATTCAAGCCATATGAAGCAGGCATACGTACTGACGGCTGTTCTTGATTTGGAGAGAATATAAAGCATCCGCTTGGAAATTTCCAAAATTTAGTGCATAATCTAAGCCTCCCTATTTCTCTTTTCTATTGCAGTTGGCAACCACTCTGTTCCAGAATTCAGAGAAGCCGTTGATATATTAATACTCACTCCCTGTGGGATGCCGCCAATGGCATCGGAGTAAATTGAGATGTGCAAGGCAAGGTATTCCTTATCTTTTGCTGAAGTACAGAAAAGTTAAAGGCACAATTATTCTAGCAGAACATCCTCCTCTGAAATGAAGAAAACAGCTTTTCTTAAAGGTGTGCAATTCCATCATTGTCATTCTTTCTTTGAAATAAAGAGTAACCACAGCAATTATTCTTTCGGTCCTTTCTTTGTTCCTTGGATGAGAAGCAAGGTAGCCACAAGAAGCCTTCTAAATTCTTATACCTGGAAAGCTACTGGATAATGTTCCACGGAAAGTCTTGATCGGGTTTGGAATTCTGTGAGAGCAGGCACATTGGTTTGCTTCCTGACGCCAACATATTTAAAAATTGAAAGCACACCGGTACCAGTCTTTCCAAGTTATTTCACGTGTTTGAACCTCCTGTAGCAACACATTCAGTTTTCCTTGATTCTTAATGACCTGGATAAAGAGGATGAGAATCTTTTCCATTTTTATTTAAAATACTGGGACAGTGTATCCACAAGTGCTTTTGAGTATAGGCTATTGGCTAGTTGCATGAGTGTTGGGTTACCAATACCTCCTCTCTCTACACTTGCCATGTTACTAGCCTAGGGGCATGTCCTAGGTAAGACTTAAACCTTTCTTTTATTTTTTTTTAAATTAATAAAATTGCAGTATTGGTTCACTGAGAATTGATTTTCGTGTTGAAAACAAAAATCAAAACAAGTATGTGTTCTCTGATTATAATTGCCGTCAAAAAGTCCAGTTAATACATACCCATAATAATTTTGGCGAAAAAGTTCATGTTTGTTAAGCCTAGCAATATGATATGATGATGATTATTTGTTAATCTCCACTCAAGTCTCTAGCAATTAGGGTTACTCCACCTTGATTAGTAACAACTTCAAATCATGATCTCTAGTAAGGTGGAGTCACCTTGCCCCTTATTTGTAACATATATTTCTTTCTTATGCTAGACTACCCATTTGAGATAACATTACAATGTTACAACAAAAAGACTGTATGATTTACTTTTGATGCCCCCAATGGTGCTTGGTCAATTTATAAAGTCCATCTTTGTTTTTCATGAAAATGTAATATCTATCCAATAGATCCTATGAGTCTTTGGATATAATAAAGCTTCATTTCATTTCACTATTTATGTTTTGGGACAAAGTTTAGTTAATACATACCTATGACAATTCCAAGAAAAATCTCTAAGATCCATCCTTATGATTATCTAAAACTTTTTGAAAAAATTTATCATTAAGACATATAGTCAAGTTAGAACTCTTTATAATATATATCTATTATTTGGCACAAATCAATAACATCCTAGAATTGGTTTTCATCTTGAAATATCTCAAAACCATTATATGTTATTCGCTAATAATTCTCGTTAAAAAGTTTATCACTTGACTTAGCATTATGATACATTATTATTTATTTTCCATAACATAGTACAACTAATCATCATCATTATCCTAGCCTTGTCTCAACAAAAAGAGGTTGGCTAGACAAAGTACTAGTGATGAGTGGTGGGTACCCCTACACCCAACCATACGAATCATAGGTGTTCATGCATGATTTGGTCATCTTTCATGGATGAGACTAGTTGTGGCATTTAGATTGGTAAGCATTAATCATAGGACATTGTCTTCTGACTTGGACTAGTGGTAGCTTTGTCATATATGGTTTAGTCCAAAGTGGGGCATATGATAATTGATGTTGTTAGGCCCTGATTACTCTTAGTGAATATAAAGTAAATGAAGTGGTTTCTAAATCTAAGTAACAGTATACAAATCTAATCTAGCCTAGAGCGATGAGCATCCAATCCTAGCTTACTATACATGTCCTAGTCTCATGTAACCATTACTAGGTTACTAAGTGTTATGTTACTAAGCAAACCAAGCAATAACACTATTGGGATTACCAAACGATTACACTTAAATGCTCGAAACTAGTCATACTCATTCTGCTTTACTAATGAATTGGAAAGTAAAGTACTTGAAAATGTAAATGATTAAACTAAGAAAATAGTAAAAACTATGCTAAGTAAAATAGTAAAGCTAAGTGAATGTTGCAATGATAAAAAGAAATCTCGATCTTTATTTCCAAACATGAATTGTGCCCAAGTACACTTCACTCGAATAAAGATTCCATACAACTGTTCAACACCACATTGTGGGCATGCACTCTATTGTTAACACTATGAAATGAAATTATAAGAGTCTACCTAAGGTTGGAATGAAAGTTATTTGGATTCGTGCACCCAAGTGTTGTATTTATAGGTTGCACACATCCCATAGTATCGAATCTATGATGACGTAGCTTGTGCTACGATATCGAATATACAACATTGTAGATATGATATCATTGTTGGAAAAAAATTGACTTTTTGTTAAACATATGTGATATAACATCAGTGATAGCCTAGCCAACTCATGATTCATCATACCCCCATGACTGACTAAAAACTCATCCTTGAGTGAACAAAAGTAGGAACAAGTTCCTTACAAAATATTGGGAAGGTATGAGATTATTGAATGACTCTAACTATTGACCAACTTTGAATGTCGCAGTGGTGTGTACAAAATTGACAAAATTACATGACAAAAAAAAAAAAAAGAAAAAAAGAAAAAAAAAGGAAGCAAAATTTGAAGTGGCTTGATGTAGTTCATATTTTAGGTAGTCGTGGCTCTTCCATTGACTTCTTCCCTTCATTGTTAGGATTTTGAAATTAATATCTATTTAGGAGCACCTAAAGTCTCTCCTCCTTTGCCCTTATCTTCTTTTCCATATGCTTTCTTTGCTAAGTATGGCATAGAGACTCCCTCAATTTTAATTATTGCATTGGCATGTTTATTTTGCCAGTATTGGTACAATCCTCATAAGTATCATTCTTTGTTGTTAGTAAGTGTAGACCATAAAGGAGATGCTTGTAGTTGTGTCTTCACTACTTATGGAGAAAATTCCATAAAGGGATCAAAATTTAGTTCAATGATGATTGTGGACATGATTAATCTTCTTGGCTAGCCTGAAGACAATATGGTGATAGCATGACACATTGTCCTTGTTTAGGTTCTTCTAGAATTTCTACCTCTCCTTGGGCTAAGTGCTTTATAGTAAGAGTTTCTTGATGAATGCTATATGATTAAGCCTTCTTCTTTATGTGTTGTGCTTGTGGGGTTTGTTCCCCTGCTCAGCCTCTCCCACGACCTCTTATTCTTTTGCTCTTATGTTATGAAGGTCCTCCTTCTAGTATCCTCTTTGAGGTCATCTCTAATCAACAAGAGTTTGAAATTATTAAGGTGTTCCTATCAATTCTTAATAGTTTTTTCCCTTGCTCATACCCTTGGTTAGATTAAGTTCTTATCTTATTACAATTGCAAAGTTAGAAAAATTTTCAAAAAGAAACTCGTTAATTGTTATAGCTTGTAGTTACTTATGACCTTCTATCATTTTCCTTGCTTATTATGGCCTAAAATAGTTGATATGATCTATTAAGAGTTTTATTTGAATCTTTCTCACCTTAGTTTAATTGATAACTTTAAGGTTCTTATTATTTCCTTGTACTTACCCTTTATAATATCTTCTAGGCGTTAGGAATTTGTGGCTCAAATTTTTTCAAATTTTTGTTTGCTTATATTGCATAATGCATTTCCCCATGACTAAGTTGAGTGCTTTGGGATCAATAGGATTGAAGAATATTTGGAAATCGAAGCTACAAGGGTGAAGTTATGGCCTTTGGAAGCTAGTGTGCAAGAGGGCTAAGGAAAAACTGCAAACCTTCTCTTACTACAAATGAGAGAAATGAAAAATTTCACTAACTCCTACATGTATATATACTATTTTTATGTGTGCAACATCATAGATACAACATCATAGGTGCCTACAACATTGTAACTATGATGTCACCATTAAAAAGTTCAAATTTTTCATTGATTTTTCTTGGAAAAAATGAGTTAAATGGAATGTCTGGAAGATGTAAAGTTTTTCTAGAGGATCATGGGCCATGAGTGATGCATAGTTTTCAACAATTTAGCATTCAACGTTCATGAAGAAGGAATCTCAAGCAATGAAATTTTATAGTATGGATAAGATATGGATAATGAATTTTTGATGTATGGATAGGTTATTAGATGATATGTGAAGTTTATTAGATATTTTGGAAGGCATAAGATGACATGGAATTTCTTGGCAAGTATGAAATACAAGAGTTATACAAGTGGATCCTCCCCAAAGCAGGCTCCAACCCGTAGTACCCTTGTATAACCATGCTTAAAAGTGTCCTTAGACACTCAAGGAGTTGAATGTAAGACATACCTATTTAGCAAAACATACATGTTAGTATCTTCGGATTGGAAAAATTAACACTATATATATACAAAACTACAAGTTATGATTAAATATACGATGAGGTAAGATGGACTAGAGAAAGGATTGCTGAAATCGGGATGTGAGGTATCTTACCATAGGCATAATGAATCCTTGTGTGTTATTAATGGTTAAAGTAATCATTAGCCCTTCTTTCCAAGATTCAAACCAAGTCTAGGCCACTTTCCAATGACATTGCATTGTTTCGTCTCTTGGATTTACAACTTTAAGACTACCACTATTGCAAGGAGTATTGTCACTTGGCGTTTTGTCCAAGGGAGGAGTTTATTCATGGCACTTTTTTTATTTTTTAGATTTTTGAGAAGCCACCTACCTTCAGGTATGGGTAACATGTCTTTCTAGTGGAAACTCCAAAAATTTATTTTGTGCTTTTTTATTTTTATTTATGTCAACATTATCAGAGGATTACCTTTAGGCATGAGCAACCTGTCTTTCCAGTGACATAGTAAGGTAGCACTTATTGTACTCTTACTTCCATTTCTCGTTAGATCTACAAAGATATAAAACTTCCTTAGCAACATGATAAATCTCATAATAGCAATATGAGAAAATCCACAAGTCCCTCTTGATGTCACACCCTTTACATTCCCACTTAGTTCTTCACTTTTTTGTCCAAGCATAATGATCATAGATTTATTCTTAGTTTAATGATGGAAATAATATCATTATGGCCATGGTTAGAACCTCTTATTATTGGAATGGATGGATGGATGCTGTGGTCTCACTATATAAATAATCAATTCCTTATGATTTGATAACATAGTGAAATCTTCATAACATTGGGCTACATCTTGCCTTTATTTTTGAGATGTCTTATTAGTAGTGAAAATTATGTACAAAGGATTTGAAAACAAAGTATGAAAGAAATGGAAAAGATAGTAAAAATTAGGAAAAAGTGTAAAGAATGAAAAATGTTTAAAGAATTGAAAAATATGAAAGAATTAAAAAAGGTAAAAGAATATGAAAAATTGAAGAATGAAGAAGTATAAAAAGAATAAGAAAATGTCAAAGAATGTGAAAAATGAAAAGAATTGTAAAAAAAAAAAAAAATGGAAAAATCACTTGTTAATTCAAAAATCAAAGTAAAGTATCTCCCCATGATTGAATTCATGTGTGAGTGTTCGAAAAATGCTCCTAGAATCTCCTGGGTCATACACTATAGGTGGTTCATCGATCATCTTTAGTAATGTAACTTTTTGATTATCATCCCATATAATTTTAATGGTAGTGGAGTTACGATCATTTAAGTCCCTATTTTCTTTTGCCTTTGGTGTATGACTATGAGTTAATTATTTTTTTTTTGGCCCTTAGTTGGAGTCATCTTCTTAGATTGGTAATTAGTAAGTATTTCAGATGTTTCCATGCATGTGTTAGATAGTTGTTGGTTCTCACTTAGTGGCCACAATATGTCTTTTGGTTTGGTGGCCTTTGATTTTTTGGTTTCATACATTGGTTATTTATTGTTGTTGTTGTGGACTGGAATGGTAATTATATTAATGTTCTAATGTGTTGGTCCATGATTGCACCCTTTGCTTTTAGCAGTAATGCATGGAATTGCCTATCTATCAATAATGATAGGTTTATCTATTATGTTTTGCATTGGAGTGGTAATGAGTGTTGGCTCTTGCATAGGATTGGGAGACATTGTTTTGGTAAGGAAGGATGTTGCACCTGCTTGGTCTTGTGTTGGTTTTATTGAGTTAGTAGATCTACGAGTTTTGTGCCCATAAAGAAAGGACATTTCTGAAACTATGGTTAAGGTCTACTAGAATTATCATTTACGTGTATGTTCATAGCACAAGTGGCATTCTTCTGTTGATGTTGTGGTGCCAATCTTCCTCGTGTTGTTGGTGGTGACATATGATGGAGGAAAGTATGAGAATATTGAGGAGGTTGTGAAGGATAAGAGGTTTGAGATGGTGATCCCATAGGAGATGCTGTGGGTTGATGATATTTGGGAGAGTGATAGTAGTGATTCAAGTTAGAGGAAGTAAAATCATTTATAGAAATAGGTTGGTGAACATAATATCCATGTGGGTTTGATTGAAAATAAGGGTAGTGCTGGCTTAATGATGGCATCCCCCATGACTGTGGGTTTTGCCACTATAGTTGATAGTAGTGTTGAGGCTAATAAGAAGTCCCACTAGAATAGTAAGGTTAGTTGTAGGATTGTTTATAATTACCTTGTGAGTAAGGTAATTTCCTAGGCATTTGCTTTTGTACAAACTTGGGATTCAAAGAAAAAGTCCAATACTCATGTAGATGTAACATGACTAGGCAATAGCCCTTTTGATGGTCATATAGGCAGATGTCACACCCATCATCCTCTTTTGTGGTTGAGTCTATAGCCTTTTCTCCTATAGTTGTTTTTTCTTTTTGCCAATAAGTGTTCTTGCCTGTTTCTTTGTTTGTTTTCCTCTTCTTACTCTGCTTACTATATTCTTTTTGTGTTACTCTCTCCTCTATGATTTTCACATAGGTCGTAACTTTGTCATTTATCAACTCCGACATCTTATCTATCCTTTTGATGAGACGCGGTTTACACTAGGCCGCGATATCGCGTACGTGATATCGCGACCGACGCGATATCGCGTCTTCTCCTGCGATATCGCGTATGCGATATCGCGTCGTGCCGCCATTTCTATAAATAAGAGGCGGCACTCCCTTCATTTCCCAATCCTGGCTAGTGTAGCGAAGCTCTGGCAGATTGATCACTCCANTACATCATGCTTCTGATAGCCAACAAAGATCCATCATCATTAGAGATGGCATGATAATAATTTCTATTTCTAGTTTTTTGATTATGATGATCTTGTCTATTTTTATTTCTGTACCTATGTTCATCTTCATCAGAATGAGATGTGGAAAAGGAAGAGGAAGATGGGGAACTAGGAGAATTGCCATGGCTGCTATATCTCCTCCTATGGTCCATTGATTTATCTCTTCTAGGTTCAAAGAAGGTCCTAGGCCTTGAGGCCCTACTTATTCTAGGACTTACTCCGTCTCCTCTAGGATTGTTTGTATTAGTTGGACAGTCTTTGAGTGTAGTAAGGATCTCAATGATCATAGGAAACCCCTACTTGAGGTTGTTCACTCCAATTCTTTTCATTATAGATCCTATCATTATTCCTATGAGTGTTTTCATCATACGATGCATTATTAGTCCTATGTGAAGAAGACATGATTTTGTTTGATAATGTGTGTAACTTAAAAATGTTTTCTACAAGATAGATTGTTAGTATGTTTATAGTCATCGTGTATAATATAACTAATCTAGATAACTAGCACCATCCTTTACAACAACACCAATGATGAGTGGTGGGTACCCCTATGCCCAACCATATGAATCACAGGCATTCATGCATGATCCAATCGAATTCCATGGATAAGACTAGTTGTGGGATCTAGATTGTTAAGCATTGATTGTAGGACATTGTCTTTACACTTGGACTAGTTGTAGCTTTGTCATGTATGGTTTAGTCCAATGTGAGGCATATGATAATTGATGTTGTTAGGCCCTGATTACTCCTAATGAACATAAAGTAAATTAAGTGGTTTCTAAATCTAAGTAATAGTAAACAAATCTAATCTAGCCTAGATCAATGAGCATATAGTCTTGGCTTACCGAAGACATCTTGGGCTCATGTACCTATTATTGCATTACCAAGTGTTATGCTACTACAGAAACCAAGAAATAACACTACCGAGATTACCAAACGATTACACTTAAATGCTCAAAACTAGTCATACTCATTCTGCTTTATTAATGAATAAGAAAGTAAAGTACTTGAAAATGTAAATGATGAAACTAAGAAAATAGTAGAAACTATGCTAAGTAAAATAGTAAAATTAAGTGGATGTTGTAATGATGAAAAGCAATCTTGATTTTTATTTCCAGACATGAACTATGTCCAAGTACACTTTACTCGAATAAAGATTCCATACAACTGCTCAACACCACACCGTGGACATTCACTCTATCACTAAAACTATGAAATGAAACTACAATAGCTTACCTAAGGTTTGAATGAATGATCTCTGGATCCGTGCATCCAAGTGTTGTATTTATAGGCTACACACATTATGCAATATTAGATCTATAATGATGTAACTTATGTTATGATATCAAATATACAACATCGTAGATACGATATCATAGTTATGATATCATTAGTGGACACAAATTGACTTTTTATCAAATAGATATAATATAGCATCAATGGTATCCCAACTAACTGATGATCCATCAACTAGAATACATATAATAATTCTAGTGAAAAATTTAATCTATTGGCATAACATTATAATGATAATTATTTATTTTTTATGATAAAGTATAGCTAATATATACTCATAATAATTATCATAAAAAATTTACTTCTTGTTTTAGTATTTTGATGATAATTTATTATTTTTTGTGACAAATTTCAGCTAACTAATAGTTAACCTTTCAACCAAAATAATTTAGAACTATTCACTAGAATTAAACCTATAACTTAGAGCTTCCAAATCAAGAGTCTTATTAATAAAACCATACCTTAACTATTAAACCTATGTAAATAACAAGTTACAAGTTCAAATTGCACTTAAAGATATCTTTATTAAAACTATGTTAGTTAATGTTCAATACATTATTCAATAAACCCTTTAATTAAAGTGTTACTTATGCATTTTATAAACTAGTGTATGAACTTTAATTCATGTATTTACAAGCTTTGTGAAGACTAAAAGATAGGAAATGAAGTAATTGAAAACTACCTTGCATCTTTTGCATTTTGGTCTTGCAAATAGATGAGAGATATTTGTCATAAAGCATTTTAAGAATCTTTGTGAATTATACTAGTTTATCTATATATTTATAATATATATACATATTATTTGGCAAAAATATTATTTTCTATTTTCAAATTAATAAAATCCTTGAATTGAGCTCTTACCAATATTTTTATGTTGAAAATAAAAATAAGAGCAAATGTTAAATCTTGCTATAGTAGTTGTTCAATATGAAATCTTGCATTGGTCTTTGTTTATATATACAACTTGAAATATTGCATTAACTTTTGTGTTATGATTATCATTCTTTATTTTGCATGATAGTCCAACCATATAGTAGTTCTTATGAAAAAATTCATATATTATAGGAGCATTATTACCATGGTTATTTAGTTTGTATGATAATGTCTAGCCAATTAGTAATTCCCTTGAAAATGTTTATCTTTTGGATTAGTGTTATGATAATAATTATTTATTTTTCATGATAAAGTCCAACTAATTGGTACTTGGCCTCTTGGCTAAACTAATCACCATTACATCTAAAATTAGCATTCTATAATCAAAGAGACCAATGAAGATGGCTAAACCATGCAAATTACTTGTAAATGGAACACACATGAGCCATTATAACCAACTAGTTAAAAGTATAGGATAGTAGCTATCATTTTCTTTTTTCTAAATAAGCTTTACAATAGCAAATAATTATTATGTTATTTAATTATTTCATATTTATTCCATCAAAAACCCTATTAGTAGGCCAAGTGCTAGTTTATGAATTAATTTCGAAAGTGGGAGGATCTTTGAAAAGGGAATAAAGTGGGTTTAAATGCTTACATAATAATAATTGTGTTTATGCACTTTATTAATAAAAATGCTATATTTTGTGAGTAGTTATAGCATAACGTAGGAATTAGTGAGCGTCAAATCCCAAAAATAATTAAATAGTAATTTATGTAGAAACTAGTATTATAGGATGAGCATTAATGCTTTGGATGATGATTCCTTTTTACCTTTATTTTAATCATTGCTCTGATGTCTTTATCTCATCTACAATGAGATAACTATTAAATTAGGGAAAGCATTTAAGAATGATTAGTATTACTAATTGTTTACTAGATGCCATAGTCCTTAAATATATAATTTTACCAAATTTTTAGGATGAACATATCTTAAAATATCTTTTAAAATGCAACGTGTAAACTGAAAATTGAATACTTTAACCAAGTGAGCAATGTAATATTATGAAGTAAAATTATACAAAAGGAAAGGATTCATCCTTGGAAATTACATTTTTGATAATTTTGATATTATGCTTTATTTTATCATGTGAATGAGGGAATTCTATTGAATTTAACTATGTTCATCATCATCATAGACTTGTGTTAATAGAATGGGATTAGTTACATAAGTTCTCTTTTTTTGTTCACCTTTATGAAGATTATCTTAGCATTTGCAAAATTTGAAAAAGAACACATCCATAAGATTTGACTTAGTTTTATAACTAGCTAACATTTTGATGCTAACCCTCCTATCTTCTTATTTTGGATTGGGATTAATATTGGTAAAATTTGGTTATGTTCTATAATTTTATTTTATTTTTAGATCCTATAAAACATAGAGGATTAGTTATTTAAGCCTAACAATATAAGCATTAGAAAATCATGAGATTTTGAAAGAGAATAAAAATCTATTTTCTATTAAAAAATTGTGAGGCTAAACAAATCTAGATGGAGAACCTCACTTGATTATAAATGTATAAGGTAAACAACATTTTAGTTTTATGTTATTGAAGGGAGGGGGTAGGGACAGATGTGGACAAGATGGAGGTGTTGCACTGCTCAAATAATGATAATATGGATACACCCCAATATGTATAGTCTAATTAGAACTTTATAACTCAACATTGCCTCCTAGAATCAAATCCATGACTTGGAGCTTTCAAATTAAGAGTCTTACTGCTAGGATTATGAAGCTTTTAATTTACTTAAGTAATCATTCAAAGATATGATCTTAAGTAATAATAGTTTTAAGCTCTTAACAATTTGTGAGTTTAAGCTATAATTAAGATATCTTAACATCTACATATATCTATTTTAGTTAGTTGTATCTATTTTAGCCTACTTATCATTAACATACAAGATATTTGGTATTAGAAGCTTAAGTTCTACCTATAATTTACCTATATGTTAGGATATAGGATTATGTAAAGAATATGCTATTGTTGATGGTGACAATGATGCTAGACCATCACCTATCACATAAGTTGTAGAAGTATGTTGAAAAATATCAAAATAAAGACTTTGATAGATGAAGAACTATGTGAGCTAACTTGAGATTATGATAAAGAATTTGGAGTCAAGGAAGAGCTACTTGAAAATGATTGAAAATTTTCCAATAAGTTAAGGAAAGCTCAAACTAAGTAAAGGTAAAGCTAAAAAAGTACCCAAGCTTTCTATTAGAAAGATAATGAAAAAGTGGGTACAACATTTTCCATCTTAATAGATGCTCCTAAGAGAGTTGAAGGAGGATCCATCAAGAAGAAAAAGATAAATAAAATCTAATGGTGAACTTTGCTCATGAAATAATATTATTTAGATTGTTAATAGTGTGTATGTTCAAAGAAACAAAGAAAAAAAAAGAGATAAAGAGATAATATTAGAATAAAATAATTATAATATAAGTACATCCCAGTTCTAGATAGAAATATGAAAGGAGGAAACAAAATTAGCAATACCAGTGTTCTAGATACCCCTCCCTAGTTGGTATGTATTCTAACTTGAATCCTTAATATGTTGTTTGACTAGCCTATGGTTTGTATTTGTATCTTGGACCTACATGTGTTATGCTTGTTAGTATTTTAATTATATGAATGAACTATGTTATTTTCTAATGTTGAATTTTATATAATTAATTTATTTTAATCACATATATACTAATCCTTGTTGGACTTTTGAGTAAGCATCAAGTAGTTATGGATTATTTATGTTAGGATTTTTACATGAGACATTTGCTATGATTTGATTTCTATATGTTTGCAATGCTCACTTATGTATTTGTATTTTATTTGGTTTGACTATATTACATTTACTTAATTTAGAATGGTGGAATAGAATAGAATTATATAGATGGCTATGCTAGAATTTGAACCTTACACCTTGCATAGTTTACAACTTTTATATAGCTTGCATGTTATTAACTAAAAACTAATTAGTGGTTCAACGTTGGAAATAGATTATTTTTAGAGATTAAGTATATATTTTAATTTTAGATTTAGGACACATGTATTTTATGGCCTTTAGACACCTAGCATTTCCCATTGGCCAAATCCTAACATAAACTAAGCATAGAAATGATTCTAAGTCATTAGTTGTTTCATATGCCATAATCCTCATCTCACTTTTAGAAAGAGCTATGTTTAGCTCTTATTTACACATGCGATCTTGTAGGCATGTTGATTCATGGATGTTGCAAGAACCTATGACTTTTGTATCTTCATCAATCTACAGATTTTGGGAGTTCTATGAGTATTCAAAACCATGGCCAAACATGGTATTAATGAGTGTCTCTAGCACATAGATAGAAATAAGAATCAAGCAAAAATGAAAAAATAAAACTAAATAAAGTAGTAAAAATATGAAAATAATCTAAATACTAGGAAAAACCTATAGGTTGCTAGGCAATAGACTCGTAACACTAGAAAAACCTGTTGGCCCTCTTTCTAGTGACAAAAATGCTCCTTGAAAGTTATTTTTTTTCAACCTTGCAAGAGAATCTTCATAAATCAAATGCTAAGTATCTAACTCATAGTCGTAAATATTTTTTGGATTGATATTACGTTTAATAAGTTAACACTCATGACATAAAAGGGGATGAACTTCTAATAAAATACAAACTTAAGCTACTATTCATAAAATAAGAATGATAGGGGAATCGATGAAAAGTGTTAAATATATGTAATAAAATTAATGTTTTCTAAATAATGCTAATAAAAACTAAGTATGAGAATGAATTAGGAGTGATGTAAAATAAAATCTAAGGATGGAAATTATGTTTATGATGACTTAGAGTAAAATGTAGATGATAAATAAGAGGACCAACATGAAGGAAAGGGTTTTGATATTTTCTTTCCAATGAATAATATGCTTTATTGATAAAAATAAAGTTTTCCTCATATGGAGGGTTAAAGCTATAAGAGATGGTGAAAAACATATGAAAAATAAACTGACAATAAAACCTTAATTAATGAGTAAAGTACTAGATTTGGATGATCAAATTTCATCCTTAAAGGTATGAATATAAGTAGGAAAACTACATATGCTATCTAGAATTGATTCAAAGTCAAAGTAGGGCTATCTTAGTGAAGTGTCTAGAATTGATAAAATATAACTCTAGGGAAAGTGACACCAAAATTTCCTAAGTAATGCTGGAGTTGATAGTGACATTAGCATCAGCTTGCTATTGGGGACTTAGGTGCTAAACTAGATTTATAGATTGTTAGGAGAAGCTAGAATGGTCATGGAGCATGTGGAAAATACTAGATAGATACATAGTTATGCTTTTAATCTTTTAAAATTCAAAAATGTACTTTAGATCTTGAGAAATTGACCTCAAATTTTAGTTTGATCTAGTGTTTATAGACTTAGGATTTTTAAATATAACCTTGAAGTCAAGTGCAACTAATTGAAGGTTGTTTTTGAAAACTAGAGGTTGAAGTGTAGATTGATGATGGTGATGTGAATTTAACTAAGGTAGGTGACACTGATGCTAATATTGATGCTCATGTCACATCATCTTGGTAACATCGACACTTGTGTTATCTATTCAATACTTAGAAAAATTTTATCTTTTATGTGTTGATGCAAATTTAACTAAGGTAGATGATGCTAATGCTAGTGTCACTAGCCTTACATATAAAAATTTAATGTTTCACATGCTAAGAAAAATTTAAATAAGGTAGGTGATGCTAATAGTGATGCTTGCATCACATTAACTTGGAAATATTGATGCTTGTATCACTTATTCTATACTTAGAAAAATTTCATATATCATATTTTGATAAAAATTTGATTAAGGTAAGTGACATTGATGTTGATGCTTGCATCATGTCATCTTGGTAGCACTAATTTTCATGTTACCTATCACATACAAAGCACTTTAAAGAGCTTACTAAGGCTAGTGAAGTTGACAGTGATGCCAACATCACCCAACAACACTTAATCTGAAATTTAGTCTCAACCTTCTAAAATACCTCTAAACTTGTTGAATTCATGATTTGATATCCTAGGAATGATACTTACTAGTTGTTAGAGGGCACATAAGCTCAAAACTAAGGCTCAAAAGTAAGTTTTCCATGGTGACATGGAGGTGATGCTCAAGGATTGATGCTAACGCTACATCAATATTACCTTTAGGCTACTTAGAAGTTTTACCATCTGAAGTCATTGTGATCATTGAAACTAAGGTTCATACACTAGATCATGAATAGGAACACTTTTCAAATGCTTTTTGGAACTCAAAACATGACTTATTATGATGATTTTAGGGGCTTTTTGATAGCCTAAGTGATGAGTCGCCATTTTAGTTAACCACAATATCGCGTACACAATATCACAGCATGTCTTCTCATCTATAATAAGAGGTAGACAGATCCGATAGGCAGTTTTTTAGTTCTTAGTTTAAGTGTTAAGTTTTAAGTAGTTCTTCTCTCCCAGTGTATGCCCACACTGTGGTGATTGTAATTGTATGACATCCTTATTTGAGTGTGACGTACTTGGACATGCACATGACCGAAAATAAAGATTGAAATTACTTCATCATTGCAGCATTCACTTAGCTTAATTATTTATTTAATTGTTATTTACTACTTTCTTAGTTAATATCTTCTTAACCTAAACTCTTATTAAACGTAGAATGAGTACGACTTGATCACGAGTATTCAAGTGTGACTACTTGGTAACCTAGTAGCGTACCTAGGATCTGCGCTTGGTAATCCTAGTGGTAGTCGTACATGAGGTCCAAGATGTGTACGGATGATTGAGGAACAGATGCTCATTAAACTTAGGCTAGCTTAGATTCTCTTTCATCCTCTCTATCTTAGCTTAGTTAATATTATTTTCCATTATCTCCAGGAGTAGTGTTAGCATAGGAACATATCATACACCTCACTTTGGACTAAACCATATGTGATAAAGTTAATACTAGTTTAGGTGGGAAGATAGTGAACTCCAACCTAAGAATAACTATCTAGATACCACAACTAGTCTATCTGTGGAGTTCGACCGAATTGTGCATGAAATGCTCGTATTCGTATGGTTGAGTGTAGGGGTACCTCACCACTCATCACTAAGTGAATTCAATAATGTTAAGATCAAAATTGTCTTAGTTGTATGAAAAAACTAAAAATGTGGTATAACATTACCTTTTCTTATTGCATGTTATTAAGATGTCAAAGGTAGATCCATCAAGAAGAGAATAAATGATGATTTGGTGATGTACTTGTAGAAGAAAGAGGGATAAAATAAATGGGATGAGATGATAATGTTAGATTATCATTGATATACTAGTCATAAGGATGGTGTAGTGCCACTGGCTAGATCCTACATATAAAATGAATGAAGAAATGTCATGGATGATATCCACATCCTATCCGAATTAAACTCTCAACACATATTTATTGGAATAGAATAGAATTGTTTAGTTCTCACTAATGTGTCAATGAAAGGAAGGGAATGTGATATGAAGAGAATTCACAAGAGTAATAAAGAAATATGGGAGAGGCATATAAGGTTACACAATAGATAAAGTAAACAAATAAAGAAGGAAATAAGGGATATTACCTATATAAGAAGTTCAAGTGCTATGACACAAAAGTGGGACATGGCTATATTTCATACTCTAATGATTATTAATGATTGATAATTGATAGATTCTCTTCCTAGCTCACTCAAACTAAACACATATGGAGTAAAAATGATAGAACACTCATTAGTTTCTACATGAGATAGATCATTGATAAACATCCTTACCATAGTATGATGATAGAAGGAAATATTAGTAGAATGGAACAAGGAGAGATTAGGAAGAATAAATAAAGTTTTATGAGAGAGATACAGAAAATGGTAGAAGAATAGTGATGAGTGGTGAGGTACCCCTACACTCAACCATATGAAATGAGCGTAGCACGAGCGATCCGGTCGAATTCCGCAGACTAAATGCCTAAACACCGCAAGGAACACTTGGGGTTAATTAATCGTTGTCTTCCCAGACTTACTTGTTGTTGTCATGGTGTATGGTTAAGTAAGCCCGAGGTATATGATTTTTTTGGTCTTTTCAAGTTTATCTCCTATGCTAAGGGGTGAAGGGTTGAGAGACTAAAACTAACTCTAACTACAGTGCTAAGTCCTAGCATCAACATCCGTTCCCACTTACTGTACACACCCTGAACTATGAAACTATGGCTACCAAACGCTAATCTTCACTGGGATTACCACACGTAATGCACATGCTCAAAGCGGTTGATGAGACGCGGTTCGCACAGGCCGCGATATCGCGTATGCGATATCGCAGTCGACACGATATCGCGTATGCGATATCGCAGTCGACACGATATCGCGTCCTTCTCTACGATATCGCGTACGCGATATCGTAGTCCACTGCCATGTCTATAAATAAGAGGTAGCTCTCCCTTGTTGGGGATCCCAATTTTAGAGTAGCGAAGCTCTGGCAGTTTGATCCCTCCAGAGTTAGAATTTTTCCCATGTCTGCCCGCAGTGTGGTGAATGTAATTGTACGGTGTCTTTATTTGAGTGTGCCATACTTGGACACACACATGACTGGCAATAAAGATCGAGATTACTTCATCATTGTGTCATTCACTTATTTTATTTATTTGTTATTTATTTAATGTTATTTATTGCTTTCATAGCGTGGTGTGAGTACGACTTGACTACGAGCATCTACGGGTGTGTACGGCTAGTTAAGGAATCGGTTACTCATCGCGATTAGTTTCTCCCCCTTAAACTCCTAGAAGCGGAACGAGTACGACTTGATTAC
>MNCI01001551.1:394171-473485 GCA_015680685.1 Gnetum montanum
TGGTTGTATTCTTTCACACTTTCCCTCTTACGTAGCTCACCCTCTTCTTGCACTACTTGTTCCAAAAAACTTTCAACTTCATGGGCTCTAAGTTGGGAAAGTCTCCCTTGGGCGTAAGTCCCAAGAGTTCTTCTCGTTTCATTCCTTAGCCCATCCACGATGTGGCGAAGTTGATCCCTCTTAGCATACCCATGGCTTGGGCAACAATATAGTAGTGTATAGTAACAGGCCATGGTAGCATCCAAGGGTTCATAAGCACCTTGTTTCTAGCCTTGGATCTGCTTACGCAAATTGGACACTCTGGAGTACGTCTAATATTTGTTGTTGAACAGTTCGAGCATCGTACTCCACCTCCTGATGGTTTCCAGTTCTAAGGACTAGTACCAGCTCTCTGCTTCTTTGGTGAGTGTCCTTGGGAATAGCTTAAGCTTTTGCCACTCATTATCTATATTTTTCAAGGCACAGGCATCGTGTAATGCCTGTAAATGATGTTGAGAATCAGCGTTGTATCCCCCTCCAAAACGTGGGATATTATATATGTCCAAACGCTTGATCCTACTATCTTTTAAGTGCCTTGTGAGGATCCTAACTGCCTCTATGATATCAAGCATGTTTCAGGTTGTGAGTAGGGGTTCTTCATGATCATCTCTATCATGATGTCTATGATGTTTTCATGGTGGTTCCCTACTCTCCCTACGTCCTTGCCCTTGTCCTAACTCCTCTCGACCTTCTTGTCGAGGTCTTTCATCTTCCTTACTTTTACCCTCTCCGTTGTGCTCATGATGGTTGCACCCAAATGTGGAAGGAGAGTGTGAATGGTGAGATGAAGGAGAAGAGGAAGGGGATCCATCACCATGGCGATGTTTCCTACCTTCTCTTCGGCTGCTTTGGCCTCGATCGTTGTGACGATCTAAGTGTCCATCCTTAGTGTGAGTGGTTGTTCCTGTCATGAAAAGTTGGTGTTCACGTGGATCAGAGCCCGTAGCATGTACATTTGATCGAAGGCTCTGATGTTTAACCTCTTCACCATTATGAGGAGGAGGAACATCATTTTCTAAGAAACCCGTTGTGAGGGGTTCCTCATCTCCTATTTCACTAAGGACATGGGGGACCTTGCCCTTCAACAATGAATGTTGGCTCTCCTGCCTTAAGTCCTGAATACATTGGGTATTTGTGGGATGATAATCCCTTACATGATATCTTCCAACAATGTATTCAACGAATAAGTCTTGCATGCCAATCTGTGCTAAGGCACGGAAGAGCATGTTCGGAACAAATCAATCTGGTGGTAAAACTAAATTACCAAACAAATCTCTCCAGCACAACTGTTCATCCTGATGGAGGGTAAAAGTGTAATCAGGAATATACTCATCGGGATGAGTATAAGTTATCGTATACTGTTTAGGACTTGGCTGCTCTAGGTTATGTGTATTATGTTGACTGTCTTCAGTGTTATCCCTAGGTGAGTTAACCTTATGAGAAGAAGCCATTTTATTGGTGTGCTGTCACCATTATATATGTTCTTATTTAACTAATTAACCCAAAGGTTCGTTAAGGCTCACAACGATGTGAAAGATTTCCTAATGTTCTAATTGGCGTACAAACACTTAGTCCCCGGCAACAGCGCCAATGATGAGTGGCGAGGTACCCCTACACTCAACCATACGAAATGAGCATAGCACGGGCGATCCGGTCGAACTCTGCAAAATAAATGCCTAACGCCACAAGGAACACTTAGGGTTAATTAATCGTTGTCTTCCCAGNGTAAGTCCTAGTGTTAGCATCCGTTCCCACTTGCCGTACACACCTTGAACTGTGCAACTGTGGCTACCAAACGCTAATCGTTACTGGGATTACCACACGTAACGCACGTGCTCGAAGCGGTCGTACTGAGTCACCTAACTAACCTAAGTGTGACAAGTAGCCAATTCCTTGACTAGCTGTACACATTCGTAGATGCTCGTAATCAAGTCGTACTTGTCCCATGTTCTAGGAGGTAAGGGTGAGAGAATCTAATCGTGATGAGTAGCCGATTCCTTGGCTAGCCGTACACATTCGTCAATGCTCGTAACCAAGTCGTACTCATGCCGCGTTACTAGGAAAGCAGTAAATAACATTAAATAAACCTATCCATGTACTACAAGGTTTATCCACAGAGCTCGTCTTTATTTCCGTACACAACTTGCGTTCAGGTACAAAGGTGCTCGAATAAAGAACTATTCACTTGGGGGACTCCTACTGCTGGCACAAGGAAAATATTCTATCTCTGGGGTGATCAATCTGCCAGAGCTTCGCTACTTCTAGCCTATTATTAGAAATGAGGGGAGTGCCGCCTCTTATTTATAGATTTGGCAGCGGACCACGATATCGTGTACGTGATATTGCAGGGGACGACGCGATATTACGTGATATCGCGGCTTGTGCATATCGCGTCTCATCAAATAGAAAGAAAGAAAGAGGATGAAAAATATGATATGGAGGAAATAATAAACCATTGATAAGGTAGAAAAAAAAGGATCAGAGAAAACTTGATAATGATTTATTTATTCTCTTTTTTATTCTTTTTTTCACTTCAAATATAATACTTCTTGATATATGCTTGGTTGGCAAGATCTAGATATTGATTTCTATATATATTTTCTAGATAATATACTATAGCACTAAAAGTTTAGACAATGATGAAGGGGCCATCCTTGAGATGAAGTGGGACATGATCATTACATGATGATGGATGATGATATTGCAAATAATAATACATTCCATGCTAGAATGCTCCCAACTAGGCATATATGGAGTACTTAGAATGATGGTTGCTAGGCTAATAATGACTTGAGGATAAGCAAGATGATGGTAGTTAGAATTTAGATTGATTAAGGGATAAATTGCTCCTAAAATTGAGAAACAATGATGAATTGATGAGTGGCGAGGTACCCCTACACTCAACCATACGAATACGAGCGTTATACGCACGATCCGGTTGAATTCCGCAAACTAAGTGCCTACATGCCTTATGGAACACTTAAGGTTAATCATTCGTTGTCTTCCCAAAATTACTTGTATTTGTCATGGTTGTATGGTTAAGTAAGTTTGAGGTATGTGATTTTTATAGTTTTTATCTTTTATCTCCTATGCTAATGAGGTGAAGGATGAAGAGACTAATTGACTAACTTTAACTAACTAACTAAGCCTTAATTAACCTAGCATCAGCATCCGTTCCCACTTACCATTCACACCCTGAACCAATGCAACCTTGGTTACCAAATGCTATTCGTTACTGGGATTCCCAAGGGTAACACACGTGCTTGAAGTGGTCGTACTGAATGCACTTAACTACGAGAGAAGGGTTGAGAGATTTAATTAACTAATAAAGCAATTAAATCGTAAACAATAAATAATATTAAATAAAATCCTATTTAGCCTATTCCATGCACTGCAAGGTTTATCCAAGAAGTTTGTCTTTATTTCCATACACAAACTTGTGTTCAAGTACAATATTTGCTCAAATAAATATTCGTTCACTTTGGAGTTCCTACTACGGGCACATGGAAATTATTCTATCTCTGGAGAGGTAAAACTACTAGAGTTTCACTACAGTCTAGGCCTAGAATATGGGAACAAGGGAGAGCCACCTCTTATTTTTAGACTTGATGGCACACTGCAACATTACGTACGTGATATTGCGAGGGACGACGTGATATTGCATACGCAATATTGCGAGGGATGCGATATCTCGGCCGACACGATATCACGTACGCGATATCGCAGCCCATGCGATATTGTATCCCATCATATCCCCATGACTGAATGAAAACCCGTGCTTGATTTCCTTACAAAATATTGGGAAGGTATGGGATTATTGACTCAAATGAAACTAATGGTGAATGGGATGACATGTGAGCGGATCATGATTACAAGATAAGATAAAAATGGTGTTCATGACAACAAGAGTGAACACTTTATACATTTGACATCAGGCCTCATTTGGCAGTTGAGAGAGAAGAGAGAAAGAGAAGAAATCTACTACTGCCAATGCCAGGATTGCACCTTTCGTTGTCCATCCATAAGTGCGCCATCGATCTTATTCCTTGCATAGCTACTTTAACACCAATCCATTCCAAGTGTTCCCTCCAGATCCAATCTGTTGTTGCATGATTACCATCTACACACACAACACAGTCTTATATTAGCAAGGGTAAATGAATCATCATGTAATTGATACCTTACTTTGGTAAAAGGTCCATTGGCTAGGTTGTGGTATGCTGATACGAATCTGGAGATATATTAATTATAACTACCGAAGGTGTAGGGGTTAGGAGAAAATCAAAAAAATTGGGTCATGACTCCCATGACTAAGAGCGAACCTCTAGTAGTGATAGAATGGAGAAGGAAAAAGAACAAGAAAGATGGAGAAAAAGAGACAACTATAATGCTTGTGAAGTGGATGTCAAGATGGAAATGAACAAAATAAAGTAGATTGAAAAAATGTTAAGGGAAAGAATTTAACTGGTGCAGCAAATAGGAATGCCAGTGGGTCCTCCCCAAAGTAGGCTCATGCCCTTAATGCCTTGACAAACCCACATTCAAAGAGTCCATAGGCTCTGGGAATGTCATTTGGAATAAGAGTTAAAGTCTTAACCGCAAGAATTTACCAAAAAGAAAACAATGTGTCAACCAAAATATACACTAATGATACAACCGACAATGAGGTGATAGATGGGGAAAGAATGATGGAAAGGAGAGAATGGAATGGAGTCTCAAGAACAAGGTGGTGTACAGACCCTTGTGTGTTTCATGATTAATGTGACTTGGTAAATCTCATTCCAACTCTGGCCTCAAAAAAACCATATCCAATGACTTTGCATTAATGCATTCAGCCAGTCCATCCACTTGAATAACAAGAATGCCTTCACCCAAGAGCCACCACCATTTCGATGAAATGAAGGAGGAGAGAATGGGAAGCAAGGAGGGCCTTAGTTAGAGGAAACATTTTTATTTTAAGTTCCATAACCAGTGCTTGTAGCCCAAGGGATTATTTTTTCTAAGGGGTGTGCTTTGAATTCTCACTTTGTTTTGAACCACACCATGCAAAGACTTATTATTTTTATTGACTCAGCTTCTCGATAATTGGGTAACATCAAAACAGTAAGAAAACTCAAGAAGAAAACATCCAAGCACCCAAGAGAATGGCCAACACAAATGCATCAAGTTCCCTTGAAGTCACACCCTTTTCAATCCTTGAGTCCTTCCTTAGTTTGAGAAATACTCGGTCACTGATTCATTGATGTTTTTTATTAGAAAGGGACAGTACATTTCCAAGCCAAGAGAGACCATAGAGATTGGTGGATGAATGGATGAAGTGGACTCGTTGCCTATCATATCAAAAGAACCATATCTTAGTATCAACATCATAACTTAAAGGTAAAAATCAAACATTAGCAATCAATAGGAAAACAGTTCATACCATCATGAAGAACACTTATTGGGTGACAAACTTACAAGATGGATAACACACATACAAACACACACAAAAAAGAAAAAGTATAATGATGTTGTAAAACAAAAACAACAAAAGTTAAAGAAATTTGTAAAACAAAAATGTGCAAAACAAAAATGTGCAAAAAAAAAGGTGTAAAACAAAAACTAAAAAGAACTGAGGGCCCCAAATGGTTAGCGTAGGTGACCATCTCCCCCATGACTAAATTGAAAGGGGGAGATCCAAAATAACGAGCGAGGTTGTCCATTTTTAGAGGTGTAATTTTCACTGGTTGTTCTTGGTTCACAGAAAGGTTTTGTTTGTTGCACATTAACTAGTAACCTCTTATTTGGGCTTTCAGGCTTGTATATTGTCATGGCTCCTAAGGGAAAGGTTGTATGAATAATATAAGCTCCTTCCCACAATGTTTGAAATTTTGTACGCTGTGGTACATGCGTGGGGTTCTAGTAAAGGACCTTGTCTCCTGGTTGGTACTTAACCCTTTGAATTCTTAAGTCATGATGCTGCTTGTTATGTGCCTTATGCAACTCATTTGACAATAGAGCAACCAATCTATTCTCGTCTAGCACGTTTAGAGTTGCCAATCTTTGTTTTTGTGCTAGGTCGAGGTTAAGGTGAAGGTCACATGCCATGGAGAGTGTATAGAGGTTAGTCTGTATAGGGAGCTTTGGCAATTTTTTGTATACTAAATCATAGGGAGAGTAGCCTGTAGGGAGTTTCCAAGTGGAGCAGTACACCTAGAGAGCGTTGTTCAGTTTTGTGCTCCAATCTCTTCTAAATTTGCTAATTTTTCTCGTTAATATCCTCGTAATCTCCTGATTCGTGACCTCGGCTTGGCCATTAGCTTGGGGGTGATAAGGTATGATCAAATTATGTTCAACCCCTAAGCGTTACATTACTTTGTGAAAGGTTGCACCCGTAAAATGTGTTCCATTATCAAAGATGAGTGCACGCAACATACCAAACCTGTTTACGATTTGTTGTTGTACAAATCGTGCATCCATAGACAATGTGCATTTTGTTACAGTAGCTGCTTCAGCCCACTTGGTTAAATAGTCAATAGCAACAATGATGTAGGCTTTCCCATTGGACATTGGTGTAATGGGTCCTATAAAATATATTCCCCAAATTTCGAAAGGTTCCAAAGGTTTAATCCATTGTTGCAGACCCTCCATTCTAGTAGTTATTCCACCATCACATTGACAACACTCATAGGATTGGATAAATTGATGGGCATCCTAAAATAGTGTTGGCCAGTAGTATCCTACAAGAAGGATCTTAATGGCCGTTTGTCTCCCTACATAGTGGTCCCCACAGGAACCTTCATGAGCATCCTAGAGAACTCTTAATTGATCCTCATTGGGCACACACCAAAGAACCAAGCCATCAGGGTAGAATTTATAGAGTTGTCCCTTGATTTCCATGAAGTACTTAGTTTTGTGAAGAAACTATTGCTTCTCCCTAAAGTCTAACCCCTGTGGTGTTTGTTGGGAAAGGAGATAAGTAAGAATGATACTATACCAATTTGTTCTAGTGGGTTGGTTATTCACTACACCATAAAAGAGGTTTTCATTAGGGAAATGATCAAATATGGCATATTCATCCTCTTTGTCATCCTAGCGTAATCAAGATAAATGATCAGCAACTACGTTCTCGGTGCCTTTTCGATCTACTATCCTTAGATCGAACTCCTAAAGGATTACCAACCAACGTATAATACGAGGGCTAACCATTGGCTTATTCATAAGGAACCTAATGGCACTATGATCTGTATGAATGTACACTTTGTATCCTAACACATAGTGCCTAAATTTGTCCAGTGCAAACACAATAGCCATTAATTCCTTCTCTGTAGTTGTGTAGTTGAGTTGTGCACAGGAAATACTCTTACTCACATAGTGGATGTAATAAGGGTGTTTTTGTTCATCTAATTGTGTTAGTACGACTCCTAAGGCATAGTTAGATGCATTGGTCACTATATGAAATGGCCTAGACCAGTCAGAGGCTTGTAGAATAGGGGTTTCCACAAGCCTTTGTTTTAGAGTTTGGAATGCTCGTTCACATTCTCTAGTCCATTCAAAGGGTGCATCTTTTTTCGTTAGTTCTACCAACGGTTTGGCAATCTTGGAGAAGTTCTCAATAAATCTCCTATAGTAGCCAGTGTGTCCAAGGAATGAACAAATGTCTCTAACCATTTTTGGTTGGCGAGTGATTCCTTGGATGACCTTAACTTTTTCTGGGTCTACCTCTATTCCTGATTACGAAACCTTATGCCCCAGTACTATGCCCTCTTGAGCCATAAAATGGCTTTTTTTCTAGTTGAGCTTTAGGTTGGTTTCAACACATCATTTCAGCACTTGCTCTAACTGGTCCAGGGCTTGATCAAAGCTTGACCCATAAGTGGAGAAGTAGTCCATAAAGACTTCTACTTTGTTACCAATTTGCTGTTGAAATATGCTTAGAACTAATCGTTGAAACGTGGTAGGGGCATTTCACAAGCCAAATGACATTTGTTTATATGCAAACATTCCCCAAGGACTGGTGAACGTTGTTTTGGCTTGGTCTTCTAGTGCGATCCATATTTGGTTGTACCCACTATAACCATTTAGAAAACTGTAGTAGTGATGCCCTGTTATAGTGTCTAAGACCTGGTCAACAAATGGAAATGGGAAGTGATCCTTGAATGTTGCCATATTTAATAGCCTAAAATCTATGCATACCCTCCATTTTCCTCCTTTTTTAGGTATGATTACTAGAGGACTAACCCATTCGCTATCAGCAATGGGATAAATGAACCCAGCCTTGAGAAGTTTCTCTATTTCTTCTTTCACTATTTTTTTCAACTTTGGGTTCAATCATCTCTACGGTTGTTTTCAAGGCTTCATGGAGGAATCTGTGTAAATCTAATGCTGGCATATCCTAGGATCTATTCCAGTTAATTCAGGGTATGAACAAGTAAAGGATGTTGACCATTTATTTATCACCTTCAGTAAACTCTTTTTTTTTGCAGGCAAGCTTTGCGTTGATGATTACTGATTTTCCATTTTCAAGGGTCATGTATTTCAGACCGGTGGGCAACGATTCTAAATCCAAGGGCTCTTGTTTAAATTCCTCAGGAATCTCCAACTTCCCCCAGTTAATGTCTTCAGAATTAAGGGCTGGAAGTTGGCAACGAACTTGCTTAAGTGCATCTACGCTTTCAACATAAGCACTAGTTATCCCCTCAGTTAGTTCCATGCATGTTATTGAGTTGCTCTTTTGATTAGCCATCAACCACTGGGAGTCTTCTTGTTATGTGGCTGTTGCATATAGGCACTTTTGTATGTCAATGTCTTGTGCACACCAATTGCATGCAGGCACTGTTAAACTTCACATCATCGATAATTTCTGCATGCAATGGCACCCTGTGTCACTATATGCGATGCATGGAACTTTCTTTCTCTCAATCTTTCCAAAAGTATTTTTTTGGATATTTCTAGGGAAAGATTGCAGATTCCTAGGTGTGCATCTATTGTACTTAGCCATGCCCTTCCCATTATTATCGGGAAGTCCCCTTTGTCATTGTTTATTTGGATGACTAGGAAATCAGCTGGGTATGACCAACCATCCACGGTGGTAACAATGTCCTCAACCTATCCCAAAGGAATGGTGACCGATTGGTTAGCCAAATCTAAGTGAATATTGCTCTTCTTGAGTGGGGGCAGGTTCCAGGTTTTATACAATTCTTGTGAAATGAGGTTGACTCCAGAGCCTGAGTCAAGAAGAGCCTTATGAGGTTCATTCCCAGTGACTTGAGGATAAATTAGCGAGCTTCCAAGATCAAAGAATTTCTTGGCAAGGTGGCCTACCTTAATCCAGTTGGTAACGGTATGTGTTAACATAACCGTGTGCATTGGCCTCACTTTTGGTTTGAAGGGGGTCCCAAAACTTTATTTGGTGTGGAGGTGTTGAGATGTTCAACCGCTTGTGAGGGTGAGGGCTTGGTTGGATCATTGATTCTAAAGAAGGGTCTTTTCAGCATAAGATTATCAGGACCAACTAAGAATTGAGGATTAGAAGCCCTCATGACATTGGGTTGCTGTGGTTGAGTGGAAAATACCCTTGGCATTGCTGGAGTGGTTGCTAGTGGAGCTACTGGCGTAAGAGGTGCGGGTGGATTCAGAGGATGGCATGCATATAGAGTGTCCCTTCTAGGAGGGGGAGTATGAAAATACTCCTGAACTAGGTAGTGACTTTGTGGGGTTACGTCACCCATAGAGTCACTTGGAAAAACTGGCTGCTGCATGTAGTAGCCATATGGATCCGATTGTCGATAAGGGTATTGTTATCTAGGCGGTGCCATCCCCCATGAATGTGGGTGTTGCCACTGTTGATGTTGCCCAATGGGTTGTGGTGGAGTTCCACTTGGATAGTCCGTTAATGGTTGGTGAAACTGTCTTGGGTTACCTTGGGGATAAGGTAACCTTCGGGGTGCCTGTCGTCTATTAAGTCTTGGGTTGAGTGCATACACCCCAGACTCTTGTAGATGTGAGATGATTGGACAACATCCCTTAGGATGATCATATTGGTAGCTCTCACATCCACCATCATTATCTATATTAGAATCCACAACTTCATCAAAGATAGTAATTTTTCCCTTACCTTTGTTACGTGCATGACCTACATCTCTCCTCTTTTTCTTATCAGAGTCACTACCTCGTTCCACCTTAGACTCCTCTACAATTTTTAGGACAGTTTCAAGTCTAGAGTCTAAGGAATCCCACAATTGATCCACCTTAGCCGACACTTTGGTTGTTAGCTTTTGAAGCGGCAAGGTTTTTCTGTTCACCAACTCTTCGAGTGGTGACTCATCCTCCTCATCACAAAATTTCACTCCCTTCTTCTAAAGGGAAGGATCATGGTTATATTCTTTTGTGCTCTCTCTTTTCCATAGCTCCCCTTCTTCTTTGGCTACTTGCTCCAACAATCGATGAATTTCATGGGATCTAAACTCAGATAGTCTCCCTTGGGCATAAGTCCCAAGGGTTCTCCTAGTCTCATGTCTTATCCTATCTACAAGGTGGCGAAGTTGATCTTGCTGTGCATAACCATAGCTTGGGCAATGATGTAGCAATGCATAGTATCAGCCCATGGCAGCATCCAAGGGTTCATGAGTACCTTGCTTCCATCCTTGGATTTGCTTACATAAGTTAGACACTCTGGAGTACGTTTGATATTTATCATTGAACAATTCTAACATTGTACTCCATCTCCTAATGGTTTTTTGCTCTAATGAATAGTACCAACTCTTTTCTTCCTTTATGAGTGTCCTAGGAAACAACTTTAGTTTCTACCACTTGTTCTCTATATTTTGCAAGGTGCAAGCATTTTGGAATGCCTATAAATGATTTTGTGGATCAGTGTTGTATCCCCCTTCAAAGTGTGGGATATTATTCATATCTAATATTTTGATCCGACTATCTTTTTGATGCCTTGTGGGTATTCTAATTGCCTCCATTATATCTCGCATACTCCGGGTTGCGAGTAGGGGCTCATCATGATCATCTCTTTCATGACGTCAATGATTTCTATGTTGTTCCCTACTTTCCCTTCGTTCATGCCTTGATTCTCTTGATTGCCCTCGTCCTCTCTCTCGACTCTCACATCAAGGTCTCTCCTCTTGCTTATCTTTATCTTCACCGTTATGCTCTTTATGACCACACCCGGATGTGGAAGGAGAGGGTGAGTGATGTGATGAAGGGGAAGAAGAAGGAGAACCATCGCCATGATGATGTTTCTTACCTTCTCTTCGGCTACTATGGCCTCGATCGTGATGACGATCCAAGTGTCTATCCTTGTCATGTGTTGTTGTTCCCTTAGTGAACAGTTGGCATTCACGAGGATTAAAACCAGGGTTTTGTATCATGGAGCATAGGTTTTGATACCTCACCTCCTCACCATTGTTAGGAGGGGGAACATCATTTGATGGAGAACCCGTTATAAGTGGTTCACCATCATTGATTTCACTTAGGACGTGCGGGATCCCTTTGCCCTTCAATAGCATATGGTGGCTCTCTTGCCATGAGTCCCTTAAACTATATGCTTTTGTGGGATGATAATCCCTTGTGTCGAAATCACCTACAACGTATTCAGCATATAGTTGTGTCATGTCGATCTGTGCAAGAGCATGGAGGAGCATGTTTGGGACTGACCGATTTGGAGGTAATACTATGTTACCTTGCAAGTATTTCCATCGCAACTATTCATCCTGATGGAGGATAAAGGTAAAATCGGGTATATACTCATCGTGATGAGTATACACTACCCGATGCTATTGAGGAACTAGCGGATTTTGGTTATGTGTTCGATGCTACCGATTGTTTTTAGTATGATCCCTAGGTGGTGAATTTCTCTTATTCAAAGAAGAAGACATTGTTATTTAATTCGATGTGCTATTAACCTTTATATAATTTTTCGTTTAATTAACCCTAAGGGTTCATTTAAGCTCCCAACGATGTGGATAATTTCCTACGTTCTACTTAGCACACAAACACTTAGTCCTTGGCAACGTCGCTAATGATGAGTGGCGAGGTACCCCTACACTCAACCATACAAATACAAGTGTTACACGTGTGATCCGGTCGAACTCCGAAGACTAGGTGCCTACACGCCTTATGGAACACTTAAGGTTAATCATTTGTTTTCTTCCCAGACTTACTTGTATTTGTCACGGTTGTATGGTTAAGTAAGTTTGAGGTATGTGATTTTTATAGTTTTTATTTTTTATCTTCTATGCTAATGAGGTGAAGGGTGAAGAGACTTATTGACTAACTTTAACTAACTAACTAAGCCTTAATTAACCTAGCATCAGCATCCGTTTCCACTTACCGTTCACACCCTAAACCAATGCAACCTTGGTTACCAAACGCTATTTATTACTGGGATTCCCAAGCGTAACGCACATGCTCGAAGCGATCATACTAAATGCACTTAACTACGGGAGAAGGGTTGAGAGATTTAATTAACTAATAAAGCAATTAAATGGTAAATAATAAATAATAGTAAATAAAATCCTATTTAGCCTATTCCATGCACTGCAACGTTTATCCAAGAATTTTGTCTTTATTTCTGTACACAAACTTGTGTTCAAGTACAATATTTGCTCGAATAAAGATCCGTTCACTTTGGAGTTCCTACTGTGGGCACATGGAAATTATTCTATCTCTGGAGAGGTAAAACTGCCAGAGTTTCGCTACAATCTAGGCCTAGAATATGGGAACAAGGGAGAGCCACCTCTTATTTATAGACTTGGCGACGCACTGCGATATCGCATACGCGATATCGTGGGGGATGACGCGATATCACGAGGGATGCGATATTGTGGGGGATGACGCGATATTGCAAGGGATGCGATATCGTGGCGGACGCGATATCGCAGCCCATGAGATATCGCGTCCCATCATGAATTGATAATGTAGGAAAAGAGGAAGGAGAGATGGAGGTCATAGGAACTAAATAGACGATGCCTATGGGATATAATGATAAATGAACAATGTTGAGAAAGAAGAAGAAGAGATGAGAACTAAAGGAATTGAAAAGATAATGCCTATGGAAGATGAAGGAGTAGTGATAAGATGTTTGCTATGTTTTTGGTCTTGATGTCTTTGCTAGATAATTTGTTTATGTTGGATATGTGTTTATGTAAATGTCTTGGAGGTTGAGAACTATGATATAGGAAACTATGCTGAAATGATGAATGATTTTTTTTATGAATTTTTTGTTTTATATATTTATGTTTTTTAGTTTTCAATGTTTTTATGCCATTTTTGAGTTTCATATTTTTATTTTTTTATGTTTTTTAGTTTTAATAGATAGGGTGTAAAAAAAAATGAAAAAAAGTACTAGTTAAAAATAATGTTTAAAACATTAAAGCTAGTGACAAAGGCTTAAATTAAGGAAAAGAAATAGCACAAGATAAAATAATGTAAAGTAAATAAAATGAACAAACATACTTGATTATGATAAAGTTGAAAGATAGATTAAAAGCATGAAAATAATGAGGTAAATATAATACAATTTTTATGTAGGAGACATGTTGGTAATGGTTTTCTTAGCTTGAAAATGAGCAAAACCATTAATGCTTTTAATAAATTTTACAAAATATAGTTCAATGAAGCCTAGATCTAAGAGTTCATAAGAGTTAGAGGACCATGAAATACTAACTTTGGACTTATCAATGCCTTTTCGTAAGGATGTTTGACCCATGGTAATGGGTTGGGAGCCTAGCATAGTTTCCCCTATTATATCTAGGTGGAAAATGATAGGGACTTAAGGCTTAGCTCAAATGATTACTTCTCTATTCTTACATGGTTAGTATAGTTCTTGGTCTATAGGTGAAGAAACTAAATGATGATAAGCTAACTAGGGTCTTTGTAAAATAATAGTTATCCTAGAGGAGTTCCTAATTACTCCAAAATAGCTTTTGAAGTAATAAAATTTCCTATCGAGAAAAATTATTTAATTAAGTCTATCATCTCTACTTTGGCTCTACTAAATAAAATTAAAGTTGAGTTGAAGTTAGAGTACATGATTTATTTTTTGAGGCTGAGATGCTTTATGATAGCCCATGAAATGTTGTTGAACCTAACTCCATCATTCAAGTGCACTAGAGATGACATCACATTATTTCTGATTTGTGTAATGATGTAGATGGAAAGTTGACATACAATGCACATGAAAGAATGAATTTTAATGTTCTCCCCTTTGAATACCAAGCAATATGCCTTATATTATGGAGTATTAAAAATCAATAAAATAGCTTGGGCACGAAGCTACATATCTATTGGAATGGTGATGAATAACAGAAACTCCTCCAATGTTAAATGATGCTTTTTGAAATTTGAGATGACATTGAAAAGAAAGAGATTCATCTCCTTTAATTTTATTACAACTACAATTTAACATAAAGATTTATTTTCATTGGCTAAGAATTTGTAAGGTTTAATGCATATGACTTATTCTTTATACTATTAGATCCATTTCAATGAATAAGCTCTAATATTATAGGTTAAAATGTAGGATTATATTATTATCATTATTGTTATTATTTTTGTTGTTACTAGTTTACTACATAAGTGAATGCAATCCACTTGAAAGGGTGTTTTGTTAAAGTTTTGTATCCTTTATTTTACTATTGTTGGAGCTCAATCATAGATTTACTTTATATTTTATGATTAAATGTTGAAATTTAATTACCCTAGGAAGTTTTTATTTTGTTAGTTATCATGCCCTTTCAAGTAGTTAAAGTTTTGCATATTTATTTCTTAATGCACATTTATGCTTTATTATGCACATCTATCATGCATCTTCTTATTTTATTACTATTTTATCATGCACATGTGCTTATAAAATACTTTGTTCATGAAGTAATGATGGACCTTGACCCTACCTAGACCATATCCCTTGTAACATTTTATCATTAAACTAGAATTTGGAGTTCATTTTTAATTATAATTAAATATTTCATAAATCATATTTCTTAAGGAAGTACCTTAGGATGATATCCTATCCAAAATCTAACCTTACTAGTTTGTTCAAGATATTCAAAAACATAGAATTTAACCCTTGGTTTACTAGAATTGGAGTTACAGTTCTCAAGATATCACATTTTCTAGTTTGCTAAAATACCATAAAAGTTTTAGCATTTGAATTGGGTAATTATGATGAGTGAAACTTAGGTGAGATTTTAGCATACAATTTGGTAGAACACATGATAAGGATCCTGTAGGTTGAAATGGAATTTGATTTAAGTCTCAATGTATGTGTTATGAGAGGTATAATGCTAAGGATATTACTGGAGGAGAAAATGGAGGAAGAAATTATGAAAATAAAAATAGAAAAGAAACATATTTTTTTTAACAACAATGTTTGAAAGTCAATGTTTGATTTTAAAGCACGTTATGTGTAGATGTAATAAAAGCATATATGTTTTAACATATATGCATGTAATGCATATTACTTTTTCTTTCACATTGCATTTTCCTTCATCACCTCACCCACCCCTTTTTTTCTGCTACCATTTTCCACTATCATTTTCCAAAACCATGTTTCATTTCATTTTTTTAGAAAGACATTTTTTGTCTATTCTTATTTCTTTTGAAGATAATTTAATCCTAGTTTCTTTCATTTTTTTCCTTTATAAATAGGTAGTGGCCCTAGATACATCTTTTCATAGTTTGAAGAAGGAGTTCAAGTGTGATAGGCTAAGCAAGGAAAAAACCAATTAAGAGCATTAGGTGGGAAAGGAAGACATAAGAAAATTATAGAAGCCTTGACAAAAAAAGGAAGTTTATTTTATTTTCTTTTCACATGATTTTCCCATATTCCTATGGATTGTTTATCTTTCCTCTCTACATCCTGGTCTTCTATTATTCTTCTATATTTTTAATTAACATGTCGAGATGCTATCAGATTTTGTAATTTCAGGTTTCTTTTTTGAAAAAAAATATTTTAATCTTGTTCATACCATTTTATGTTTTATGAATATTTATTATGTACTCATGATATAAACATGATTTGTAAGAATTTTTTGGACTTTAAGCTTATTATGAAATTTTGACCATTTTGAGAACCTTTTGAAATTTTGGATTATAATAATAATAATTGTGTGATCAATTTTGATCAATTAGTAGTGGGATATATGAATCTTTTAGATGCCTTCATTTGCATGTAGTAATGAAGTGTTCTTTAGTAAGATCCATCCCATAGGAACAAGGGTTGTTGGTTGGATTTTCCACCTTGAATTTTGATTTGTAAGTTCGTATAAGTTTATGGATTTAGGTAAGATCATGGCACTAAGTAGTTGAGTCTAGTGATGTGTTGAGAGGCATAGTCTAGACTTATCCTTCCAATGATACAGGTGCCTCAACTATTAAGGACGTTAGTAGTGAGGCTATTACCAAGACCTAGCCATGAGTGACTTGTTTGGGGTCATGAGGCTAATTTGATGATAGTAGTGAGATTATTCCAAGAGTTTTTGGTGAGTTTCTTTGGTAGTGAGGGTAACAAAGACCTAGCCTTCGGAGATGCCTGATTAAAATACACATATTTTGGATTTTGTTGGACAAACTATGATATCTTTGGACACAAAAGAAATTAAATTATTAAAATATTTATGTTTTCTTAGGATATTTGGATTTTATTTAGATTTCAAGAAAATTTGTGGCATTTATAGACCTTGTAATACTTTTGCATATTTTAATTGGAAACCTTTACTGAGCTCATATCTTGAGACTTTTCGTCTATAACCTTTATGCTTCATGAAGAGTGAAATAAAATAACCTTTCTTATTTGAGGAGTTTTGACTCTTCCTGCATTTCAATGTAGAAAGCCCATAATAGATAAGGAGACATCAAAAGAAAAACATAGGACGAAAGATGGATCAATTCTGTACAAGATAAACTCTTAACTTGAAAAATAATTTTTGTATATATATATTTTAAATAGAAACCTTGTACATTTCTTTGATATTTGAGCTGTGTATCTATTTTTATGAATAAATAACAAAGTACGATAGATATGAATTTTCCATCTAGGCCATTGGAATCATGAGATTGCAAGGAATATCTTTCATTTTGGCATGTGCTATATGTTTAGCAAAATTTAATATTGTTAATTATATATTAATATTTTATTTAATTATTATTTTTGATTTTAATACTTAATTGGTAAATTTTAAACTTGAATATCTTTATTTCTAGATGTCCAATTGAGACAAAAACAAGTATTGTTAGGATCATTATTTTGTGTACTATTTTATGTTGTAATTAGTGAAATTTCTAGACATCTATATTTTTGTAGCTATGTAAATATCTCTTTTTCACTAAATAAATTTTATTTAATTATGTATGCAAGTATTATAAAATTTTTCTATGCGATATTTCTCTACTATATTTATGCTCTTAATTAATAATATTATCTATTTTTCTCTACTGTATTTATGGCTTTATTTAAACTAGTAATTCAAGGTTAATTCTAGATCCTTTGGATTTTGTGGCATCCCTATTAGTTATTAATAGGATCTTATAAATAATTAATAGGAGTGTTATATTTACCTCTAATAGTTTCATCCTTGGTGGTAGATGTTGAAGTAATAGTTGAAGATGAAGTAGCTAATAAAGTGGGCGTAGATGTATTTTGAGTTTCATAGAATGCCACCTTCTTCTTCTTTTATGAAAAAGACTACTTATTAACTTGATCCTTTCCATTTTTCTTGTTATGTTTTTGATGGGACGCGATATCACGTACGCGATATCGCGTCCACCCTTACGATATTGTGTATGAGATATCGCAGCCCGCCGCAATGTCTATAAATAAGAAGCGGCCTTCCTTATTTTAGGCACTTAGATTTAGACCCTTAGCGAAACTCTTGTAGTTTTATCATTCTAGAGTTAGAATAATTTCCATGTGCCCGCAGTAGGAGTCTTAAAGTGAATGGATCTTTATTCTAGCAAATTGTACTTGAGCACACATTTGTGTATGGAAATAAAGAAGAACTTTCTGATAAACCTTGCAGCATGTGGACTAAGCTAAATAGGAATTAATTATTGTTAAATGTTTAAATTATTTATTAGAAGATTAATCTCTCTCAACCCTTGACTCTCCTAGTTAAGTGCACTCAGTACGACCACTTCGAGAATGTGTGCAATGCTTGGTAACCCAGTAATGAGTAGCGTTTGGTAATCCCAGCAGCATTGCACTAGTTTAGGGTGTGTACAGCAAGTGGGAATGGATGTTGGTGCTAGGAAAATTAGAACTTAGTTAGTGAATAGTTAATGAAAGTTATTTACTTAGTTCTCTTCACCTTCCCTTATTAGCATAGGATATTAAAAAGATAAAAGGCATAAAAGTCATGTACCTCAAGCTTACTTAACCATACAACCGTGACAATACAAGTAAGTTTGAGAAGACAATGATTGATTAACCTTAAGTGTTTCATTAGGGTGCGTAAGCACTTAGTCCTTGGAGTTCGACCAGATCATGCATGAAATGCTCGTATTCGTATGGTTGAGTGTAGGGCTACCTCGCCACTCATCAATTTTATTTTCTTTTATGCTTGGTTATGTATATGAATTGGATGTATGAGAGTAGGAAGCGATGGTCATCCTGTTCAGATGGCTAAGGATAAGAAATGCAATGGGAGAGGTACTAAATAAGGCAAAACATGGAGAGAATTAATTGGATAAGATGGAGTAGGCAAGGATAACCTGATCCTTGATGATGATGGAGCTTTGGAATTTATGAAATTTGGAGGGACAAGGTGAGTGTTATAGAATGATATGAGATCTATGAAAAATAATATTCTTCATACTTTTTGGATAACTAGATAAGAGGAAATATCTATAGGAAGATTAATAACAAAAGGTTTTTTGGATTTAGGATAATTAGATTATAAGGGTACTTAGAGATTATCTTAAGAGCAACCCAACTAGATAATGAATAGGCTTTTGGGATGATTGCGTATATGTTCAAGATGAAATGTAGATACATTCCTTGAATGGAAATTCAAGGGATCTTGAAAGATTTTCATGTCTTGATTAATGGATTGAATTGGTATGTTGAAGACTATTATGCTTTTTCAACAAGATATTGAATATTATCTTTGAGTGTATTATAGTTATCTGTATCATGACATGCAATCTCATGATAATAGTAGAATTTATTAGGATCATTGGAGTAGGTTCACTTCACTAATTAATCACATTCAAATACTAAATTTAGATATTATGCAAAGGCAAAGCTTTTTGTTAGAAAACAAGAAAAAAAGAAAACTAGCTATCTTCAATGAATTTAATAAAAGATTACAACAAGGTTCTCAAAACCCAAAAACATCCAAAACCTATAACACTCAAACAATATTGCAAAGCATGAGGCTCTACTACCATACAATGGCTATTCTTAGTGTAAGATACAACCAATAGAGAATCTCTCCCATAACCTAGAATTGAGATCTAGACTCCCAAGTAAGACACAAGAGAATAGAGCACATAAACTAACACATCACAGGTTGATGTTGGAGCTACAATCATCAATTGCACTTACTTAATGTGTTTACACAGCCTTTCTTGCTTAGCTTTCTATAAGTAAGAGCTCTATTCCACACTCATCACATCAAGAATTATGAATTACATCAATATTTATGGATAACATGAATATCAAAAACCTAGAAACCTTCCCTCAACTCAAATTGAAGTTCCTTAGATGTTTCCATGGTCTTCTCAGCTTCTCTTTGGCTATTTTCATCCTTTTCCAACTTACACAAGCTATTTTTAGAATTGAAACATGTGATTTTAAAAGTTTTCCTAATTGTATAAATCATATCTAGCAAGTTGAATCATGTCCTATAAAACAAAAATTTCAACAAAGATGTTTACTATTTTTGAAGATGTATTCCTTGAGATGTCTCCCCTCAAAACAAGATGTCTTCTCTTAGGACAAGATGTCTTCCTTGAGACATCTACAAAATCAGCAAGACATCTCCTCTATCTCTAAGACATATTGTGTTAAGATTTCACTTCTAATCAAGATGTCTATTTGAGCTTTAAGACATCTTCATAGAGTCTGAAACCTGTAAAACATGCACATAAGGAAGGGAAAAAGAGGATTAGAAGAGGTATCCCTACACTAATCATACTACCTTGGAATTAGTGTATCTCCTTCTATACCTTGAGAAGGATCTCTCACTATAGTTTGTAAGCATATGAATCTAGCCTATAATTACTCCTAGTCCTATTTTAGGATCATATGATCACCTTTTAGTAGTATTTAGTAGAGGTGAGTGTAGAACATCAGAAACTTATGGTACTTTGATTAGTCCTTGGGTTATATTCTTTACTATCCCCCATTCAATGAAGTTTGTCTAGCATTTATTGATAGTGAATGAGGATGCTGGAGAAGTTTGATTTACCAAAGCTACTATTCATCTTACATTCTACTAGGACTATTCTTTATCTATTTTCTTAATTTTATTAAAAGAGTTAATCTATTTTAAGTTAGTGCATTGGATGACCATCTCTTTGATATGCTTGGTAGAAGTAATAGAAACATGAAGACTAAGTGTCCTAGGATAAAATAGCTTATCTTTGATATAATTATTGACTAGTCCATCAAAAATATCTAGTAGTTGATCATTAGTAGTTAGGTAAGTAAGCTTCATTATGGTTGAATTCCATCTAGAGGTGAACTTAGAAATGAATTCAGTAGATGCCTACTTAATGATCAATAATTTTTGCAATGTATCACTCTTAGTGATATTGTACTAGAAAATCTTTATAAAGGTGCTAAAAATATATTTTAGAAAGATGATAGGACTCTATACCATTTAAGTACTTTTCTAGTTAGAGAGTTGGAAATGCTTCTAAGTATAGTGTAGGGATTGTTGGAAAACAACATGCATTCATTGCAAAAAGTGATGACATGATTGATGGGATTAGACTTCCTATTATAATTGATGAAGTTAAACAATGAGATTCTCTTGGGAACTTGAGGAGATAAAATTAAGGAAATGATAAAGTCAATAAGAAGATGGATAATAGAAATAATAGGACTACTCGAGAGAGTGTTGTGGATTTTCATGTCTGATCCTTGGCATACAACTTGGATAATAAGTCTTAAAGTAGGAGCATTAAATTAAGAGAAATACTAGGGATGGATGATAGAAAGGGATTATCCATAATGGAATTATGAATAGGCAAAGTTTTTTTTTGAGATATAATAGTTAACTTGGAGATAGACTGTGGGATACTATATTGAGACATATGTTAGGAAGATCGAAGGAATGCTAGTTAAACTTGTCATAATTGGATTGGTGATATATGGGATAGGGGATGGAAAGGATTTAGGAGGGTATTATAATTCTACACTAATTTTAAATTAACAATATTTATACTTGGGAATAGACTATATGTAGATGGAAAGGTAACTACTAGTGAGGCAGTAATAGTTAGAGTGATGAACATGGGTTTAATAGGGCTAGTAGCTTGGGAAATATGCATAGAGAATGAGTTAGTGGCTTTAATAAGATTAACATGCTATAGAATTGGGATCTGTGGTTGCATTATTTATTGAAGGAAGAGTTTGGTAGGTGATAAACTATGAGGATTCTCATTCTCATCATCATCATGAATGTTGATTCCACCACCTTCACTATGTTATTCTTAGAATTGATAATTTTTGCTATTAAAGTTACTATTAAAATGCTAAACAATGTGATTTACCATAACCTATCTTTGCTTAATTTTACCATTCTCTAGTGCTTAAAGTTTATCTTTATGGCTAGGTACTCTACTAATATGACTTGTTTGAATTGATCAAGCTTAATGAGATGGTTAGGATTGGATAAGAATGATTCCAAGTCATTAGATGTTTTATATGTTGTCATCCTTCTTAGCTTGCTTTTAGAATGAGCCATGTTCATCTCTCTCTTTGTGCATGTAATCTTGTAGTCATGTTAATTCATGGATGCTACAAGAACCTATGTCTTTTATAACTCCATTAATCTACCACTATGGGAGTTCTCTAAGAAGTTGGAACCTAAGCCGAACATGATATCAATGAGTGTCTCTTATTTATACATAGAAATGAGGATCAAGAGGAAGTGAAAATATAAATCTAAGTGGTAAAAGCATGAAAAATAATCTAAGTGCTAGAAATAACCTATAAGCTACTAGGTGATGGTTTTGTTTTTTTTTTTTTTTAATAAAAATATTCATGAAAAATTATTCTTTTTGAACCTTGAAAGAAGACATTCATGAATCAAATGCTAAGTATCTAACTCATGACTCTAAATGGTCTTTAGATTGATATAATTCTTGATAAGTCAATAACCAAGACAACAAGGGACTCAAACTTCCAATCAAATATAGACTTAGCCTACTATCTAGAAATTAGGACTAATAAAGAAATTAACAAAGAAACAAAATATGGATAAATTACCAAAGAAAATATAAGATGAAATACCTTGGTGTATGCTATTTATAGAAGATATTGTGTTGGTAGATACAACTTAAGAATTGCTTCTAAAAAGGAGAAGTGGAGGCATGGTCTAGAATCAAAAGGCTTAAAAATTACCTAGTATAGAGATCAAAACAATATTTGAAGTAATTTCTATTTTAGATAAGCTACAAGAGTAGTGGCTTAGATGGTTTAAATATGTACAAGGAGGATTAGGAAATAAGCTTATTAACAAATATTGATACATAATTATTCTAGTAATGCCACCGAAAGGAAGACCAAAGAAGACATGGAAAAAAGATTAAAGATGATTTAAAGAAATTACAAATAAATAAAGATCTAGCTCTTCATAGAGGCAAATGAAAAAAGAAAAGAAAAACTCATGTAGCTAATATCATTTTCTGGGACTAAGATTAGAATGATAATAATGAGGGAAATTAATGAGAAGTAATAATTCTAAGTAAACATGTCTAACCAATGAAAATAAAAATTAGGTATGGAAATGAACTAGAAGCAATGTAAAATAAAAATTTAATTATGGGAATTATGTTTATGATGATCTAGAGTAAAATATAAAATATAAATAAGAGAATTAAATGAGGGAAAGGATTTTGATATCTTCTTCTCAATTATCAATATGCTTTATTGATAAAAAATGAAGTTTACCCTATATGAAGGGATAAAACTACAAGAGATGGTGGAAAAGTATCAAATATAAAACTTATAATAAAGGCTCAAGTTATAAGTAATGTATAGATTCAGATGATAAAATTTATTCTTTAGGAGGTATTGACGTAAGTAGGAAAATTACAAATGTAATCTGAAATCAAATTACAGTCAAAACAAGATTGTTTTGATGAAGTATCTAGTAAGTAATTCTAGAGATGAAAAAAATATAACTTTGGTGTAGGTGATGCAAAAATTGTCTAAGTAACATTGGAGTTGACATTGATGATAGCATTAGAATTATACTACTTATAATTAAAAACTTTGGCCTTGAACTAGACTTGTAGACTACTCAGAGAATTTAGAATGACCATGAAGTATGGGAGAGACTTTGGGTAAACAAGTACTCATATTCTTGATGTCTCAAAATCCAAAAATGTACACTAGATCTTAAGAAATAGGCCTTAAATATGAGTTTTAACCTAATATTTATAGACTTAGAATATCCAAACTCATCCTCAAAGTTATGTGTAGTTAGCTGAAGTTCATTTTTTGAAACTAGAAGTTAAAGTACAAATTGATGACATTGATGTAGATTTGACTAGATAGGTGATATTGATACTTATGTCATGTCACCTTTGTGATGCTAATTCTTGCATTACTTTTCCTTCACTAAGAAAAATTTCATGTTGATTTATTAATGCAAATATAACTAAGGTATGTAATGTAAATGATAACACTGATGCTTATGTCTTGTCCTCATGGTGATGTTGACTCTCATGTCACTTGTCCCATACTTAAGAAAAATTTCATGTTTCATATGCTAACAAAAATTTGACTAAGATAGGTAATGCTGATGCTCCTGTCACCTATCCTCCACTTAGAAAAATTTCATATTTCATGTGTTAATGAAAATTTAACTAAGATAGGAAACATTTATGCTGATGCTCACATTATGTTATCTTGGCAATGATGATACTTGCATCACCTATCCCATTCTCAAAAAAAATTTTGGCTAATAAACAAACTTATGAAGCATGCTAGAGAATTGAATAAGGTAAGTGTCATTAATGTTGACATTTCTATTAGTATCACCTAGAAAATATCAGTCTAAAATTTAGCCTTGACCTATTGAAATAGTTCTAAACTTCTTGAATTCACCATTTAATACCTTGGAAATGATGTTGACTAGTTAGAGGATCCATGAGGTCAAAAATAAGCCATGGAAGCAAGTTTTACCATGGTGATAGGGAGGTGATGCTCAAGGGATGATGTTGATGCTACATTAGCATCAACATCAATGTTATTTATAGGACACTTAGAATTTTAGTCTACCAAAGTCATCAAGGTTGCTAAAACTAATGCTCATGTGCTAGATCATGATTGGAAACATCTTTTAAATGCCTATGAAAGCCTAATATATAGCTTATGATGATGATTTTAGAGACTTAGTCCAAGTGAATATATTAATGTCAAAACCATACTTGTGTTGTTTGTATGCAAAAATAAAAAAGGTAGGTACAATGTGTTATTAATTACAAAAGAGCTTTATTATTTTAGCATTTAGAGAATGATGAATTACTAGATCATCCTTAATTTTATAAATATGAATATTCTTATCATGATAATGCTTAATTTAATTTTGATAGTTTTGGATGTTGATATCAACTTGCTTATAATATTATTCTAAGATATTGAGTTTCACATATCTCATTTGGATATTATGTTTGATGAACATGTTTATGTCATCTACTGCAATGTCTTGTATGTGACATCAAGTACATGATGTTGAGTACACAATGTTAGGATCCAGCTACGATGTTGTGTATGCAACGTTAGGGTATATACCCTAAGTCTATCAATACTATGCTTAGGCTCCACTTTTATCATTAGTTTTTGGTCATTTTCTAGTCAGAGTAGCAAAAATTTTGCCATTTCTTCCTTTCAGAATTAGAATACTTTTTTAGTGCTTGTAGAAGGACTCCAAGTGTGTATGGTTCTTTGTTTGAGCACTGCTGTACCTGAGCACAACAATTTGATAGGAATAAAATGAACTCTTTTGAAAATCCTTGCAGCACTAAGAATAGATTAATATTTTCTTTAATGCATTTTAGTTTTTTTTCTCTTATTTTAATGCATTTGAATTAATAAATTTATTTCTAGTTATTAATGAACACAAGCATGACCACTTCAAGCATACATATAGTATTTGGTTATCTAGTAACACTTAACATTTGGTAGCCCAGTAGTGCTATGTGTATTCAAGAAAGTGGGACAATTACTCATGTTAGACTAGATATGCAATAAACAAGTAACATTTTAAGTTACTCTACTCTTCATTCTTATTGTAGGTGATTACATCTATAAAACATAAAACAATACAAAAATCATATACCTCAATTACACTTAAACCATACCCTTGAGCCTCATAAGTGTAGTTGGGAAGACAATGAATGTTCTCAATGCTTATTTCACTTCCTAGAAGAGCTAGTGCATTAGATAACTATAGGTCCATAAAATTTGACTAGATCATGCATAACAACTTAGTGATTCATATGGTTGGGTGTAGGGGTACTTCACCAATCATCATTGGTGTTGTTGCTGAGGATCATTTTGTTTTTGTTTTATGTGCTATCTAGGGCCTAGTGATAAGTATTTAATTCATTGGAATGAACCTAAGAGTCATATCTTATCTTACAATTACTACAAAAAATTGTCAGAAGCATACTATGATTTTTTAGTTTGCTAACCAACAATGTCTTGTTCTCACAGGAGCAATTTGCCGCCTATGACTAATAAAGCATATCAACGAGTGCCTCAACAATATCAAATTATATATACTCATTCTGATGAGTCTGTACCGAACTTCACCTTCATCCTACACTAGGGTGAACAATTGCGGTGGTGTAACATGGAAGGTAACATTGTGTTGCCAGTTAATTGAGCTATTCCTAAAATGCTCTACCAAATGCTTACATGATGTGGCCTCCAATACCATCATGTGGAGTATATTGTGGAAGATACTAATACCAAGGATCATCATCATACTAAAGCACAATGTCTACAGGTAGGTAGAGTAGCACTACGAATTTTTGAAGGGAAAAGGACTTAACTATTCTCCATTCCTATTGTACCAACAAGCTAGTGGGAAACCCTTCTTTGGGGATTTTCCATTCAATGAAACTCCTCTCTTTGACTTTGGTGATGGAGGTCAAAATTAAAACTTAAACTCCACAGTTCACAATCTTGGTTCTGGTATCAAACGGTCCAATGACAAAGAAGGATTTGGAGGGGAAAGTTAAAACAAGGATGTAGACAAAAAGAAAAATCATGATTGTGGTTGTGATTGTTGAAGAGGTGGAAGTAGGCATTATGATGGTGTTGATTCTCCTTCCTATTCCCCTTCATCATCATCTTCTTCTTTTGGCTCTAACCATGACCATAGAAGGCAAGATCAAGATGAAGGTGTTCAAAATGAACAAAATGACTGATGGGACCAAAATAACCAAAGGGACAATTAGGATAGAAATGATTAAGGGCATAGACATTCAAGAGAGGCACATCACCATGAACGAAGGGGTAGTAGAGGGCATCACAAAAACCATGATCAAGGCCTTGATGAGCCTCTACTTGCTACCCAAAATATGCTTAACATCGTAGAGGTAGTAAGAATTCCAACAAGGCATGTGAAGGATAGTTGGATCAAACAGTTAGACATGAATAATATTCCTCAATTTGAAGGAGGATATAACTCTGATATGCAAACCATAGAGAATGAGTGGTAGAAACTAAAGTTGTACCCTAGGACACTTATCAAAGAAGCAAAAAACTAGTATTGATCCTTAGAATCAGAATCTATTAGACGATGGAGTACCATGCTTGAATTTTTCAATGATAAATATCAAATGTACTCCAAGGTGTCCAACTTAAGGAAGAAAATTCAAGGATGGAAACAAGAAAGGAACAAACCCTTAGATGTTTCCATTAGTTGATACTATGCCTTAATGCACAAATGTCTAGGCCATGGTTACTCTCAACTGGATCAACTTTGCCACATAGTAGATGGGCTTTAGGTAAAAATGAGGGGAACCCTTGGTGTTTATGCCCAAGGACGATTGTCAGAACTATGTGCCCATTGGATATAAAGATTAATAGAGTAGATCTCCAAAGAGAAGGGAAAACTAAGAAAAAGAAAAAGTGTAGAAGAGTACAACCATGATCCTTCCATTTGCAAGAGAGAGATTCAATTCTGCGATAGTGAGGACGAGTTCGTATTTGATGAGGGGATGAATACGAAAAACCTTGCCACTTTAAAAATTCCATTCTAAATTTACAGCCAAGGTTGATCAATTATGGAACTCAATGGATAACAGATTTCAAGTTGTTCTCAAAATTGCTGAAGAGTCCAAAGAACAAGGTAGTAATCGTGAGCACAGGAGGTGCAAGGAAGCTAAATGTGCATATCACAAAGGTAAGAGAAAGATTGCTACAATTGAAGAAGTTATGGATAGTGAATCAGATGATGATCATGGGTGTGACATACATTAGTATGAACATCCTAAGGGATGTTGCCCCATTGTGTCACATCTATAGAAGTTTGGGATGTACGCCTTACATCCATAACTTACACAAAGGTAAACATCTAGAAGGTTATTTTATCCTTAAGGTAATCTCAGGCAGTTCCACTAGCAACAATCATATTATCCAAGTGGAGCTCCACCGCAACCACATGAATAGTATCAACAATGGCAACAACCATAATCATGGGCATTGGCATTACCAAGGCAACAATACCCTTACTAGTAGCTTGATCCATATGGTTACTATGTTAAGAAATCCATGTCTCCACGTGACTCCTCCAGTCATGTCTCTAATTTTCAGCCTCACTACCACCCTTTAGATTATTATAAAGCTCATTTTCCACATGAAGAAAGGGATACCACCTCTTACCCTTATCCTCCTCCTATCCTTGCACATAATCCCCCTACACCTACACAACTACCACCTACTTCACCTATGCAGGGTGAACTACTAGCTCAACTGTAATAATGCAATGTTGCAAGGGTTGTTAATCTACAGCCAAATCATCAATCAGAGGGCTTCAATGCTTGATCAAAGAAAAGACCATTTTTTCAACCCCATAGTCCACCTAAGCCCTCTCATACACTTGCGGTTAACAACCCTACTCCTGCCTCTCCCTCCTCTATATCAAATTCCTTTGGGATTCCTTCAAACCAAACTCTGCCTAGGATCTATACTGTAATGCTCACTCATACCATATTTGATTGGATCTATCCAAGAAACCTTCCTAGGAAATTAGATGATCTTAGAAGTCCTCTAATTTATTTGTAGATTGCTAGGAATAAACCATGTAAGGCTCTTCTCAATTTGGGTTTTGATATTTATTTAATTTCTCATAAGATGTACACTGCCTGAAACCTACCTCCTCTTAAGAAGAGCAACATAAGGTTAGAAATGTCAAACTAGTCCATCACTATTCCATAGGGATTGGTAGAAGACATTGTGACCACTATCTATGGGTAGTCTTATCTTGCTGACTTTTTGGTAATCAAAGTGGAGAATTGTAAGGGGGACTTTTCAATCATCATGGAAAGGGCATGGCTAAGCACCGTCGATGCATGAATGGGCATTAGAGATTTTTCCTTAGAGATATCTAAAAGAAATTCATTTAAAAAGATTAAGAAGAAGAGAGTTCCATGCCTCGCATACAGTGATACTAGGTGCAATTGAGTGTAGAAACTCTCGGCCATAAAACAAGCATCTATCTCTACATGCAAGTAGTGTGCACCAAAAATAGAAATCCAATGGTGTCTATACATAGTAGCCACAAAATAAGAGGGCACCCAGTGGCTAACTGTTGATTTTGAGAGTAGCATACTTTGCATGGAATTAACTAAGAGCTTGACATGTGCATATGTCATGAGTATGGATGAACTCAAGTAAGTTCATCACCAGCTCTTTTATGATACGAATGATGATACTCATTGGGGAGAGTTGGAAATTCCTGAAAAGTTTAAATAAAATCCCCTCAAACTAAAAATGCTACTAGCTAGAATGGAATATGTGTTTTTGAAAAATGGGAAGCTAGTTATAATCAATGCAAAACTTGTTCTAGAATAGAAAAATATGATGTTGAAGGTAGTTGAAAGATGGTTAGTAGCATTTTCTTGGTCATATGTTGAACTCACAGGGATTGATCCTAGAATATGCTAGCATCACATCTATATCGACCTAGCCATGAAGCGAAAATGATGGCCAGAAAGCTGATTGAACCCCAAACTGAAGTAGATCATCAACAAGGAAATTGAGCAACTCCTCAAGGTAAGGTTCATTTATCCAATTATAGACAGCAAGTGGGTTAGCCCACTTGTAATTGTTCCAAAGAAAGGTGGCAAGTAGCAAGTTTGCATTGATTTTCTATTGTTGAATATGGCTTCCAAGGGGTCAAATCAACATCAAAATTTATAAATCTTCATCCTTGGTGCACTGGCGACATTCAAGGATCATTTTCTGTTGTCATTTGTTGATTAGGTTCTTGACATAATATTTGGGAATTGCTACTACAACTTTCTAGATGGTTATAGTAGATATAACCAAATTTAGATTGCACCAGAAGACTATGCAAAGACAACATTCACAAGTTCCTACGGGACTTTTACATATCGCAAGATGCCATTTCGTCTATGCAAAGCTCCTACCACATTGCAATGCCTGGTCTTGAGCATTTTTCAACAACAAATCAGTAGTGGTCTAGAAGTCTTCATGGATGACTTCTCCACCTATGGAGCTACATTTGAACAAGCCCTAGACCACCTTGAGTAAGTGTTGAAACAATGTGTTGAAACTAACTTATGGCTCAATTGGCAGAAAAGTCACCTCATGGTCCAGGAGGTTATTGTACTGGGGCATAGAATATCACAAGTAGGAATTGAGGTGGACCTAGAGAAAATAAGAGTCATCCAAGGAATAACCCACCAACTAGAAACTGTTAAAGATGTTCAATCATTGCTTGGACATACTAGCTACTACTGGCGATTCATAGAGAATTTCTCTAAGATTGTAAAATCATTGGTCAAACTAACAAAGAAAGATGCTTCCTTTGTCTAGATTGTAGAATGTAAGAAAGCATTCCAATAACTAAAAGAGAAGCTTGTAGAAACTCCAATCCTAGAAGCACCTGACTCATCCAAGCTATTTCATATCATGATAGATGCATCAAATTATGCCTTGGGAGTGATGCTAATGTAGTTATATGATAAGAAACAACCATACTACATTCATTATGCTAGCCAAAGCATTGTGGGTAAATAACTAAACTACACCACTACAGAAAAAGAATTGATGGTGGTGGTGTTTTCTTTAGAAAATTTTAGGCATTATGTGCTTGGATACAATGTGTTTGTGCACATTGATCATAGTTTCATCCACTTCCATATGAACAAGTCAATGGTGAGCCCTCATGTCATACGGTGGTTGGTGATCTTGTAGGAATTCAATCTTATGATGGTACATCAAAAGGACATTGAGAATGTGGTCATTGATCACTTGTCTCAGTTCTGATGGGATGACAAAGAGGAAGAAAGCCCACTCTCTGATATGTTTCCTGATGAACTCCTCTTTGTTGGGGCTATAACTATAAGGTGTGCATTGATGGCCTAGTTTGTTGGTGTATCCCTAATGCTAATCAATTACATGTTCTCCAAAATGCTCATGAAGGTCCTTGTGGAGGACTTTATGTTAGGAGACACACAACCATTAAAATCCTGATGGCCAGGTACTACTAGCCAACACTCTTTAGGGATGCTCACCATTATGTCTGCTATTGTGAATGATGCCAATGAGATAGTGGAATGACTACTTGAATGGAGGAACCTCAACAATGGATTCAACAATTAGAACTAGTTGACATTTGGGGCATTAACTTCATGGGTCCCATCACAGCCATGTTAAATGAAAAGGCACACATCATAGTTCTTGTTGACTATTGTATGAAATGGGTAGAAGTAGTAGTTTTCATTGACTATACATCCTCTACTGTTGCTGAGTTTGCACAAAAAAATGTTGTAAATAGGTTTGGTATGCCACGTGCATTAATTTCTAACAATGGAACTCACTTTATAGGTACTACTTTTTGAAAGCTCATGCAATGCTTGGGGGTTGAACATAAACTCACAACACCTTACCAAATCCAAGCTAATGGTCAAGATGAGGTTACCAATAGGGAAATCACAAGGATACTAACAAAATCTATTAGCAAGTATAGGAAAGACTAGATTACAAAACTCAATGGTGCCCTTTGGACCTACCACTCAACATGGAAACTTCCTATAGGCTACTCTCCCTATGAGCTTGTGTATGGAAAATACCAGCACTTCCAATCCAATCTGAACTTGATACACTTTCAACTACTTATGACCTTGACCTTGACTTGAGTCTACCCCAAAAAGAATGACTAATGAATCTCAACCTGCTAGATGAAAATTGACTAGTAGCCTTATCATCTATCGAGTTCCACAAGGCCTATAACAAAAATCATCATGAACTAGAAGATAAGGTTCTCTACTGAAAGGTTTGTGTGAATTACCCTAATGAGAACTCTACATCGTGGGGAGTTCCTATAAGGCCATCCTGTCTCATCAATATCCACCTTAGGCATATTGCTCAATAGCTATGTTTTTTTTCTCTAAAGTAGCAATAAAAAAAATACTCCCTCTATGCACCAACATGTTAAGAACCTACCCCAACATCTACTACATTAGTGTATAAGCAAAATCATCAATCTTGACCACCTTCAAAATAGGTGATACTTGATGATTTACCACATAAAACTGATGGGCATCCTCCTCATAATAACAAAGATCTCTAATGATGATGAATTTAAGACACCATTCAACAAGCTTATTAAGCATCTCTAGCCAAATAAGCTACATCAAGGACTAGAAGTTCCTTGGACTCCACAAAAGGGATGATTTGAGTTTCACCTCCCTTCGTTGTTGCTTCTCTTGTGCTAATCTCTCTTATGCACATCAATATTCCTTCCACTCTTTGGAATTATCTTATGCAATAGCCTAAGAGCCTCCATGATATATTTCCTATGTTTTTCTTCTATCTCATGCCTCCTGCACTCTACTAGATCTCCTTCTAGTATCTACTTGTCATGCTTATAATGACATTTCTCTCTAAGAATACAAAAATATATTACAGTACAACTATTAACAATTACATCATTGTTGGCCAACCATAACTAAAGATAGACATTTAAGAGGTTAAGCATTATAAAAATCACATCTCCTCTTGTTGTTTGATAGTATCATGTTATATTTTCAAGATTAACCATTACTCTAGTTTATTGCTGATGAGTTGTGATTTGCTTGGCTCTAATATCAGATATCCAATATTAAAGCCCTGATATTGGCCCCTAGATGCATTATCAGATATTTGATATTGGGGGGTATGGGCCATCCTATAAATATAGCGCTTAGGCACATGATTTGGATAATAGTTTTGCATTATTTTTTCATAGCTTTGTCAATAGAGTAGCTGAACTCTTCTAGTTTTATTTCGTAATCTTATAGAATAGTTGGTGAGAGCCCATAGAGTGGATCTAAGTCAATTTTATGGAGTCTTATTTAAGTGGAAATGTACCTAAATGTATTCCATCAATGGCAATAAGATCGAGATTAATTCTTATTTAGTTTTGCACTTTGACTTAGATTAGATTTACTTTCCATGCAATTTACTTTTCATGTACTTAGTTAATATCTACATTTTAATGCATATTAGTTAATTAAGCACATAAATACGATCACTTTGGGCATGCATATGACTCTTGGTAATCCTAGTAATGCTTAATGTTTGATAACCTAGCAGCATCATATGTGTTTAGGATGTGCATGGGAAGTGGGATCAGATACTTATGTTAGGGTAGTTAATTCTTAATTAGCAATCAGATTAGTTGAATTGATTATAAATTAAGTTTCAACCTATTTTTAATCATAGAAAAATTAAATATAAAATGATAAAAATCATATGTCTCACTTTGGACTAAACTATGATCAACGCATAGCGATCTAGATGCCACAATTAGTCCAAGTGGGAAGACCACGAACTATGATCAAGGCATAGCGATCTAGACGCCACAATTAGTCCAAGTGGGAAGATAACGAACTATGATAAAGGCATAGTGATCTAGATGCCACAATTAGTCCCATCCATGGAATTCATTTGGATCATGCATGAACATTTATGATTTGTATGGTTGGGTGTAGGGGTACCTAGCCACTTATCATTGGCACCATTGCTAGGGATGGTGCTAGTTATCTAGATTAGTTATATTATACATGATTATTGTAAAGGTATTAACAATCTATCTCTTAGAAAACATAGTATTTTAAATCACACACATTATCAAACAAAACCATCTCTTCTTCACACAAGACCAATAAGGTATCATATGATGAGAACACTCATAAGAGAAATGATAGGATATATACTGAGGAAAATTGAAGTGAACAACCTCAAACATGAATTTCCTATGCTCATTTAGACCCTTAGTACACTCAAAGACTATATTCAACTAGTGTAGACAATCATAGAGGAGATGGAGTAAGTCCTAGATTAGGTAGGGCCTCAAGGCCTAGGACCTCCTCTAAACCTAGTCAAGATAAATCAAGGGATCATGGGGAGAACTATAGAAGCCATGACAATTCTCTCAGTTCCTCATCTTCCTCTTCCTCTTCAATGTCTTGTTTTGATGAAGATGAATGTAGGTGTAGAGATAGAGCTCCACTACAAGGTCAAGACAAAGATAGAAATTGAACCCAAGGGAAAAATCAAAGACATCACCATAAGCATAGACAAGATTATCACAATCAAATGAATAGAAATAGAAATTTTCATCACAACATGTTTGAAAATTATGAACCCTTGTTGGCCACTAAGAGCCTGATGTAGATCATGGAGGTAGTTAAGATACCTCATAGGCATCGCAGGGATAGTTGCTTACCTAGGCTTGATATAAAAAATATTCCTAAATTTATGGGAGGCTACAATTTGGATCCACAACATCATCCATAAGCCTTCCATGATGCTTGTGCCTTGTAGAACATTGAGAGTGGATGGAAAAATTTTAAGCTCTTTCCTAGGACATTAATCGATAGAGCCAAAGTGTGGTATCGATGGTTAAAACCAAATTAAATTCAATGGTGGTCCACAATGTTGGAACTTTTCAAGAAAAAATACCAAACCTATGTGAAGGTGTCCAACTTGATGAGATAAATCCATGAGTGGAAGAAAGAAAATCATGAACCCTTGGATGTGGCCTTGGATAGATACTATTTGCTACTACATAGATGTCCTAGCCATGATTTCTCTAAGGAAAGGCAACTTTTCCACATCATCAATGGGCTTTATAATGAAATAAGGGAGACCCTTGGGATGTATGCCCTAGGTCAATTATATGAGCTACAAATCCATTAGATCCAAGAGCTAATTAAGCATGTGGAAAAAGAGGAAGGAGAGTTATGTAAATGAGAGAATGTAGAGAAAAACAACTAGGATCCAACTCCTCAAAAGAAAATGTTCCATATCTATGATAAGGAAAAAGAGGCAACTCTCGATGAGATGATTTTACAACTAACCTTGTCAATATAAATTTTTATTAATGAGCTTCAAGCAAAGCTAGGTGAGATGTTGAAAGGGATGAATGAGAAAGTTAAAACTTGCAGAGGAACCATAGAGGAGAGAGTGACACAAAACACCTCAAGTGATCACAACAAAATAAGGAAAAGGAACTAAGAAAAAACTAAGAACACTTATTAGCAAACAAGAAAAATGGCTAAAGAAAGTGAGTCTATAGACTTAACCACAGATGAAGATAATGGATGTGACATTTGCATATATGATCATCCAAAGGGCCATTGCCCAATCTTGTTGCATCTACATCAAAGTTTGGTAGGGGCATTAAATCCAAAGTTTGTACAAAAGTACATGCCTAAGAGATTTCCTCTTCCACATAGTAATTTTAGATAATCCCAAAACCAACCATATTATCTTGGGGGGATTGATTACCAACCTCAACATTGGCATCAACCGTAGTAGCAACAATCATAGTTGTGGGGGAGGCCAACACCAAACCAACTCTATCCTTCCTACCAACTGAACCCACATGGATATTATGTTCAACACCTATTTCACCAACTAGTTTCACTTCCTTTACTTCAAATCACTACTATCACTCTCACGAATATCATTATCTTGCAACATCTTATATGAGATCACCACCTCACACCTCTCACCTTGCATCATATCCTTAATATTCTCATACTCACCTCCAACAACATAGGAAGGTTTAGCATCACAACATCAATGAGATAATTCCACTTATGCTATGAACATACATGTAAATGATAACGTTAGTAGATTTCAACCAAAGTCTCAGAAATGTCCCTTCTAGAGGAAAGGCCATAAGCCGAAGCAAAACACTCATAGACCTACTACATCACCTAAACTAGCATAAGGCTAATATGATGTAACAAGCTTCATCACAAAGATGATGTCTCTTAATCATATGTAAAAGCCAACAACCATCACCACTCCAACATAAGACATAAACAATAAGCCTATCATTGTGAAGAGACAGAAGAACCCATGCATCACCAATAATAATAAAGGGTGTAGTTGTGGGCTAGACATTCAAAATATTAACACAACCCCTATACTGGCCCACCATAAAGTTCAGGAGTAAGTGTGTGAGCAATAGTGAGTCTATGCAGTAGCCACTAAACTAGAAGACACCCAATGGCTAAAAAATTTGAATATAACACTATTTCAAAGATGCATGGAAGTGACTAATTTGCTTATCGATTCTAGAATTTTCTGATTTTTTATATGTTTTTTATTTCTTAATATTTTTATTTTCTTGATATTTTTCTCTTTTCTTGGGTCATTCTCTTTATTTTTTATGAATGTATTTTATGTTTTTATTAAAAAAATTACCAATTCATGATGTAGAAGTCAATGCTATGTGTTGGGTTTTTTGTGCTATGTTAATAAGATGATTGGATAAGTAATTGTGTAAAGTAGTGAGACCACCTCATCCATCCTTCCAATTCTTTGAATAAAAGGTCTTTTTCATGGAAATAATTTGGTTCTTCTTTTATGAAACTAAAATTAATCAATGATCATTGTACCTTGAAGAAATAGGGAATGACCAAGTGTGAATGGCCAAGGATGTGACCTCAAGGGGACTTGTTGGGTTCCCTTCTTGACTTCCTTCATGTGGTTTGTGACTCCTCGTAGAATGCATCATCACTCCCCTATCAACCAATAAAAAGAAAACTCTATCTTCGCATGATGTGATTCCCATCCAAAAAAACACAAAAAAAGAAGGAAAAAAATAAACAATGATGGGAATTCAAAGCACATCCCTTAGACACAATAATGGGCTATAAGCACTAGTTATGGGGCTAAAAAGACATGTTACCCATGCCTGAAGGCATCCCTCTAAGTAAGGCCCTTCCTTCCTTCTTCTCTTTTTTTTCTCTTTTTGAAGTGATGATTGTTCTTTGAGGTGGTTGTGGGCTCATGGTGGTTGGTAGGATGGAACACATTAATGTGAGTTCATTGTTCATGGTATGGACCTAGTCTGAACTTGGACGAATAGGTATGTTGATCATTTTAATCACGCTTGTCACAAGAACCTATTGTGGACATGGTTAAGTACCTTACATCCTGATCTCTACAATCCCTTATTGACCTCACTACTACATGCAATTATGAGCCTTTTGGTTTTGTGTAGTATAGTGTAACATCCTAACCATGGTTGTTGTGTGTTGTTTGGAATAAAATCATGGTATACATTTAACTTCTTGGGTGCCCACGGACATCTATAGAAGTGGTTATGCAAGGGAATTATGGTAGGAGCTTGATTTGGGAAGGACCCACTTGCATAAACTTTTGTTAATGATGGCTTTGAACTAGCCATCACATCTTCCAAAATATTAATGACAGTTTCTCTAAATTTATGCATGATTTTGGGACTACTTCTTATCTGCTTTATTAATTTTTCCTACTTTACTATTTCCATATCCATTAATATTTCATGGCCATCTTTTGAGTTAGACCTTTGGTTTCAATTATTCAAAAACCTATGTGCTTTTGAAGTTATGCTTATTAGTCATGGAGGCTAGGGATGCCTACCTAAAAATTTTCCAACATCCTATTTTTGAACATCATGGTAACTAATAGTAATTGATCAAAATAATATGAATAGCTTGATGATTTTAGTTATGTCATAGCCTTGGGCATAGTATGATGTAATCACCTTGTGCTTAAAAGAAAACTAAAGGATCCAAAAATGGTTAATTATTAAGGAAAATTTAGCACAACTAATGTTGATCCTTTGGTGATTGTAGGTGATGCTAAAAGAAACACCCAAGGAAGAAGTCCTTTTGCCAAGCATGAAAACAAAGCTAAGAGAGAGACAATGGAGGATATGACCATGGGCAAATCGTAGCACATACAAGATAGTAGCTCAAAAATCGCATGCTTGCTAGATACATGGGGTGATGAGAAGAAATTTTAGTCCACCATTTAAGAATGTTTTGCATAACTAGAAAAGCATCAACATAACAATCAAGGTTAAAAGTTTGCCACTGCTAGTGAGAACAAGAAGAATCATTTTCAACAAATTTTTAAAGACCTTTGCAAATTTTGTAATCTTCAATGTCTATCTAGTATTTTTGTCACTCTATCATTTTGTATGCATCCACTTGAATAAATAATGTAGTACTTAGAGTCAGTTAGTAGTTTGCATATCAATCAATAATCCCATACATTCCCAATATTTTGTAAGAAACTTATTCCTCATTTTGTTTAACTCGAGGATGAGTTTTCATTTAGTCGTGGGGGTATGATGAGTCATGATTTGCCTGGCCCTGATATTCGAGCCCCAATACTGGGCCCCTAGATGCGTTATTGGATATTCGATATTGGGGGGTATGGGTCGGCCTATAAATATAGCACTTGGGCACACGATTTGGATAATAGTTTTGCATTAGTTTTTCATAGTTTTGTTAATAGAGTAGCTAAAATCTTGCAGTTTTATTCCGTAATCTTACAGAATAGTCAATGAATGCCCACAAAGTGGATTTGAGTCAATTTTATGGAGTCCTATTCAAGTGGCAATGTACTTGGACTTATTCCATGAACCGCAATAAGATCGAGATTGATACTTATTCATTGTAGTACTTTGACTTAGATTAGATTTACTTTTCATGCAATTTAATTTTCATGTACTTAGTTAATATTTACATTTTAATGCATGTTAATTAATTAACCACATAAGTACGATCGCTTTGAGCATGCATATGACTCTTGGTAATCCCAATAATGCTTAACGTTTGGTAACCCAGTAGCATTATATATGTTCAGGATGTTCATGGGAAGTGGGATCAGATACTTATGTTAGGGTAGTTGATTCTTAATTAGCAATTAGATTAGTTGAATTGATTATATATTGAGTTTCAACCTATTGTTAATTGTAGAAGAACAAAATATAAAATATAAAAATCATATGCCTCACTCTGAACTAAACCATACGTAACAAAGCTACCACTAGTCGAAGTGGGAAGATAGCAAACTACGATCAAGGCATAGCGATCTAGATGCCACAACTAGTCCCATCCACAGAATTCAACTAAATTGTGCGCAAACGCTTATGATTCGTATGGTTGGGCATAGGGGTTCTTGGCTACTCATCAATCACCTATATACTGTGTAATTCAATGGTTTAATCTTAATCCTAACTCTATCCTATTTTTTTGGCTTTTAGATCACTTCCAAACCACTATATTATACACATCTATATATACACCATTGCAAAACTACTTACCATAGACATTAAATACTTAGGATAAAAAGTAATTTATAAGTAACTAGCAATAAACAAATGCATTTGATGTATTTCAAAAGTGAATATTTCACTCCATTAAATCATTTAAAGAAGAGGGCTTGCATTAAAAACACATCACATAAAAGATGACTATTAATATGTAACTTCTCTATGAAGACGTGAACTAAAATAATGTCTACAAAATAACAAAGATAAAATGCAAGCCACAAATAGTCTAATGCTTTATTCTTGTAATCATAAACATGGCTTACAAGACCATGTAGATGCACACATATTATTAATATAAAAATAGGGCAAAACATATAAAAAGAAATGGGATTTCTCTGTCAAGTAACATCTCCTAATGAGGTATCTTTACTTCAAATTCTTGATAGTCTTTTGAGATTCATTGCTAATAGAAGTGACAAAGTTTTGAATGTGTATCAAATGCTTCTTTATTTTTTGTTATTATTAGTGCCAATAGTAGGTGGCTATTGTATAAGGGTTAATTTTAAATAATTCAAGATTGAGCACTAGATCATAACATTGGTGTGTGTATATTTGAGATTATTCATTTCAACTTACACTAGGTCACAACCTTTATGATTCTAAATAATGTTATTTTATGATCTTTGAAGAAATGAAAGTTGTATTTTCTTTCCCTATAAAAAGAGATATAATCACCTCTGGTTGTTTTATACATTTCATATAAGAATATTTGAATAGACATACCAAGTTAAATTGTTTTGGTTCAATCTCAATCTAACTATATATTATTTGTTTAGCTTTTGGATCACTTCATGACATAGATATGTAATGGGTTATTTTCTTCTTTGATGACATAGATATGTAATGATTTTTGTGACAACATCATACAATTCTACCTATTTTGACTTAATCTAGATTTCATACCATATAGAATCTTATTTTTTTACTAACCTCATAATGACTAGAACAAGGCTAGGATAATGATGATGACATGATTTTTGAATTTTAAAAATGGAAGCAATTAGTGTTGAAGTCTATGATTAACTTTGATATTCGGCAATTTTGAAGTGGGTAAAATACCATCTAAGAACAATATACTAGAATACTCTAATTGCTTTACATATGCTACAAAGCTACATTCTATTTTAAGTGTTGATGCCATGTTCAATTATATGGGGCTTCAAGTAGCACTCGATGACAAATAAATAAATGACAAATGCAATGGCTCATATAAACAAGCTACAAGCAAAGATATTGAAGTTGTTAGTTGAAATTCAGTAACTATAACAAAAATTAAGTCATTATGAAGAAAGAGGATGAACACATTGAAAATATTAAAAACTTCAAAGGAATGTTTTAATTGATATTAAAGAAATTTATCATCCTTGATCAAGCTGATGCATTTGATACTTAGCATCATTGTGCAAGTTGATGCATTCGGTACTTACATCAAGAGATATAAAATGAAAATAGTAAAATTATGATAAAATTAAAAGTTGAGAATAGAAACTAACATGAAGAAAGGAGAGGTCTAATAAAAAAAAGGATAAAAAGAAGGAAATCTAAAGGAATATAGAAGAGAAATATCTATCAAATATCCAAAATCTCCATAAAGACAAGGGGAAAAGTAAGAGAAGACTGTAGGAAATAGAAGCAAAATATAAGGAATTTTTGGAAAGGTTGTGAATGCTAAATTATAACAAACTACAATAGAACAAAATAAGTTTGATGAGAAAGCTGCTAAAGTTGGAAAATCTATGTTGAATCAGAGAAACTAGAAGAGCTATGACTAGGAGGTGCATTAAAGAAGCCATAGCTTATATGATGAGCTATCTCTAATTCCTAAAGACCCTAAAGAAGGAAAATATTATAACCCTCCACCTCCACTTCTAATTTTGAATGATTTTTTTGATGACCCCATACATTGAGAATGCCCTTTTCACACCAAATGCGATCATGTTGATTAAACTTGATGAATGGTTTTAGTGCCAATTGAGAACACACTAAATCTACCAATAATAAGATAGAACCAAAATTCAAATACTCAAATTCATTTATTCAATAGTAAAATAGAAAACCATAAAAAGTTAAAGATTTTATGTTAATTGTAAGTTAATTAAAAAAGAAAGAAAACACAGCCATGGCCAAACTAAAGTATAATAAATCATTGCATCAAACCCTAGCTTATCAAAAACATTGAAATTTTGGATTGCAGTGTAGTTTAATTCACCCTCCTAGTCATTTCCACTAAAACGTTTGAAGTCTAAACTTTGCAATAGAAATCTTGTGTTCTATCCTCCCTCTTGCCTTCCTTCCTCTTTTGTGTGGCCTTTTGCGACACCACTGCTCACTCACTGTTTATGTGAAAGTAAAATGTAAAAATGAATTTTTGAATCACTATAATTCCCTTATTTTTTTTTTACATTTTAACCCACAATGTGAGTATCTATGATTTTCATGTTTCAAAGAACTATGAGTTGCATTTTATTTTAGTCATCGCAAATTAAGGTGAAATATGTGACTAGCATATTTAGGTGCAACTTGCACTTTTTTTTTGTGAGATGCAAAACACATAATAAAATTCTACAAGAATCTTGTACAAAAGTATGTTGGTTGCATATTAGGCTACTAGTCACACTATAAACCTAATATGTGTGTCATAGTATTCAGTGCTAGTCCTAGTTTCCACATAAAAACTATGACTAGCATTGTGGTGTACTGTGAAAAATTGGTCTCTATAAATATTTTAGCTATAAAGATATGTGCATTACATGAACTTGCAAAATCAGTATGCAAAGCCAAAGCAACTCACATGGATTTAAAAAACTTAAGACTTTGGAATACTATAAGATGCATGTTCATGCATGTTATTTCCAAAAGTTTACATGAGCATGCAAGTCGCATGATCCTATAATTTTTGAGAAATTATTATTGGATGGCATAAAATGCAAATACATCTATCGAGATTGAATTCTCGAAAAAACAAGGGTTAAAATATAGCAATGAAACTAGGTATCAAAGTTCAAAGAGAAATACAAGCAATCATTGTCCAAAATGTAATTAAAATTCACCATAATCAAATCGGCAACACATAGTCTTCCAATATCCTATTAAGTCATATAAAGCATAATTTTATCCAACATAATAGTGTAACAAACATTTTGTTAAGTAATCAAGAAAAAATACATGATATCTTCCAATCATAGTTAGCTACCCAGTGATGTTCAACCAAAAATACATTGACAAGAATGTCATGAACTGAGCTACTATTTTAGGGTAGATACAGGATCAGAAGACTATCCCTGATTTTTTTGGCCTTCTACACTCAAATCTCTATGAAAAATGAAATTGATTAAAAAAAAAAAGAACACAATGTACATTATTTTAATAACCACAGATAACCAATGAAATAGTATCCTCACCCTCATTAAAAAATTTTTATACATAGTTAGGTCTAGAAAGATTTTATGTAGAACATTTGGTAGGACTATTCCAACTAAATAATCTTGTTTCACTCACTAATCATTCTACATTACTTGAAAATAAAAACTTTGATTGCAATAACCCCACATGTTTTTCTTTTTCTAAAATACTCTCGTTGTCTGTAAGTAATGTGTTTTCAAGCTTATGAATTTTTATTTTCCATTGTGTTTTTGCTTTACCTTTGTCCACCTCCATTTTTTAATTTGTATTATCCACCATGTCCACCTCATTAGTGATAGACCTCCAACTACTTGATTCTAATGTCCTCAATGTCATTCTAAGTTCTAAAGCATCTTCTTGGCTAGGGAACTAATGTGGCTAGAATGAATTTAGTTGCACATGCACATTGGATTGTAAAACTCGTCTTGGAAGAAGAACTTGAATGCATTGGTAAGACCCTTCACCTTAATAAGAACTTTCACTAAGTGCTTACAAAAATGGCAAAGGCAAGACCATTTACACTTGCAAGATATAATAAACAAAAATACCTTTGAAACATTGTACCAAGTGTTTGACCTCAAACTATTCTAACTTCTCACAACATATTCATCTTTCATTTTCATGATCTGGATACAATCAATATCAGATATTCGTAAAGCCTTTTCCCATTACTTCTTATTGTAATCTCTATCTTTTTTATTTATGAAATATCCTACAACTTTAATTCTTGAATTATTCCAATAACGTAGTTGTACCTTTGTCAAGCTCCATATAAGCCAATCAATCCTTCAGTATTTTCTATTTCTTATATCTCTATGTTGTTGTACATGGGAAACATCATGGAATGCTTTAGCCCACATTCTTGTAAACAAATGATTAAATATATAAAAAAGTATTAAAAAAATGGGACAAGACTCTATGACTATGGATAATGAACTTTTATGTAATGATAATAAGTACTAGAAACTCACTAAATTTGTCTTCATTTAACCATTGTTGTTTTAGGTATTTAATGAATTCTAAGTTCTCTTAAAACCTATCAATAAATTTATTTCTTTCAACAACAACATATACACTAGTTTTGAATTCATTCATAATATGATTAAGATGATCATCCATTGCTTTTCTCTGATTGGAATCTCTAACTTTAGTTGCCAAGTTCTTTCTCCATTGCCTCCAAACATACCAAATGCATAAAAAAATTTGCTTCCAAAAATAAACCTGATAAATTATCAAATTTTAACACATGTTAAGATATCTCAAACCAAGGTACCATGATTTCAACTATGTTTTCGAATGCCTTAAAAGTTACCTCTTTGCATTCATATCTACCTTTGAGTCATCTAGCATGGAAGCATTTACTGTCCAATTAGGCTCCTTAGCCTTGCCTCTTTGATGGAGTTGTAAAAGCCAACCTCTTATATCAATTTCAGTGCACCATGAGGATATCACCCATGCAACTAGAAGTCCATTATAATATGAGTCAAAATCCAACACCATATGAAAATGAAACTACAAAGAAAACCACACATTTGTAATTAGTTAATGTATAATTCTACTATGACACCAATAATTTTTAAAATGGAATAATAACAACCATTATTAAAACTTACACCATATTTGTTAGTGTTGAAAGTGGAATCCACTACAAGGATACTACATTGAGATAGAGCTATCATCTTTTTGAGCATCCAAGGTGATTGCAACTTGATGATCAATGGGACACCTTATTGTTGATTCTCTTCTTGGTAGTAAAAGAAAAAATCACTAGTCATTTGGTACCATAGCTATGTACTGATTTTATCATGCTTACTTTTCTTGTAATTAGGGGTTCCATTTTTGTAAATGTTGTAAATGTCATTTTTAACAAAAAAGATATCCCTCTTTCTTAATAGCCAAAATTCCTATCCTCCCTTAAAGAGATCTTTGATATATGTCTCATGGATGAGATCTATTAGTAATCCTTCTTTTTATAACCACACTATCTTCTAATGCACTTAATTGGAAATGTGTATGGATTGCAAGTTCTTTTTTATCTATCATGGGACTGAGAAAACCATGACAGTAAGCTCCTAATGTGTCAATATGATTCATTTCTTTATATATAATACATGCAACATTATCAAATCCTCTCATATAGCAAACTATGAAATGACATTGATAACTAGCCTTTCCTCCACTATTATTTCTTTTTCTACCTTCCCTGGATATTATCCCTATAGTAACATTTGGTCCATACTGGCAATCATAACTGATAAAAAAAACATATTCAAACAAGGATCATAGTATTCTAAATTGTGCATCTTTTCATTATAAGAAATTATTAGATAAATACAAAATAGTAGTAAGTAACTTATGTTATTTGACTTGTGTAATGGTTTACTCATGAGCGAGTCTTCTTTATCCATTTCTATTATTTTTTAGTTCTATAGAAAAATTCACAAGGAAAGATCTTATTCTTCTATTTTTCCTTAATAAAATCACCTACTCTTTCTTTATATATCCAAGAAAATGCATCATCTTTTGAATATCATCTTTTGACAAATGCCCTTTTGGGGGATTTTGTATTTCTTATTACCATGCAGATTCCTAGAAATTGGAATGCTCTCTTCTTCCTTGCATTCTTCAAAGATTTTGCATGGTAAAAATCCAACATATGTATATTTGAGATATCATATTCATCACTTAAGTAATATAAGTTGATTGAAATGAGAGCAAGCAATGTACCTTATTAGAAAATGCTATTATAGAAGACTTACACAACGTACAATCCATTTAGCATAGCAAGATTGACCTTCAATGATAATGTCATTTCTCATGCAATGCTCTTCACTCCCTTACCATGCTTTGTGTCCTTCAAGCTACTAAAGAAATGCACATAATGATGCAGTAAATTGGTAAATTGTTCTAGAAATCTTACATAGTGTATTACCAATCAACAGAGGTACATCTTCAAGCCCTTGATCTTCTTAATGAAATATCTTCAGTAAGATTGACTTTCAATGACAATGTGATTACTCATGCAATGTGTATTTTTCTTCACTTTGTTGCCATGTTCTATGTCCTTCTAGCAATCTCTTTGCACAAAATAAGATGGTAAATTTTTTGAGATCATTTTTAATTTTAACCTCATACTATGTGATGTGACCTTATGTGTGTCACATATAGACTATGATCCACATATAACAATGCAAATCGCAATTTATTGGAAAGGTTGTGAGGGGCTATGAGTAGCACTATCTTGCATTCCATAAAGTGCATGCCCATGAGAATAGCGGTCCCACACAATTTCAACTAGAAGACAGTCTGATCTTCTGGAAAGCCAAAAATGCTTGAAATTTACATCCACTGGAAGGCATGATATCTTCCAAAAGACTTTAGTACATGAATTGAGATAAGTTAGGAGTAGCATTAGCTTATACTCTTCATAGCATATAAAAAAAATCCTAATGTATAATAACCAAAACTAAAAAACTAATAGTTGAGGCATAATAACCTCTTGGGATACCAACGCTTCTATTGTAAACTTCGTATTTAATTTGAAAAGTTATGGATAGTCATTAGATAATAGTTAAGTATGATGAGTTAGAAACCTAAGTATGACATTAGGAATCATAAAAGTTTTCATGTTTGATAAATCAAATTCAACTAATTTAATGGGTGCAACTTTAGCCTCATGTTACATGTAATCTATTGCAAGAGGCTCAAGAGTAATGGTTATCTATTAGAAGAGTACTAGATTTTTCTTACATGTGTTAGGTACAATAGGTTATATAAGAACTAGAAATTAAGGTAATTATTGATATGAAAAAAATACTCAAAACATATAATCACCAAGACTAAAAATTACCATCCACGACACAATAATCTCTTGGGATACCATCACTTGTGTTGTAAACTTAGTATTTAATTGGAAAAGTTAAGAATAGTCATTAGATGAAGGTTAAGTATGATAACGTGGAAACATAAGAAGGACATTAGAAACCATAAAAGTTTTCATGTTTAACGTTAGATAAAGTATGTGATTTTCATTTATGATTTAATGTTAGATCTTCATTTAAACATTCTGTTACATTAGTTTTGAACATTTATCTTACTATAACTCAAATCATAGCATTACCTTACAGTAACACCAGAAGTCATAATGGCCATCTAGAAGATGAAAACTTGTTGTAATTTTGTCATACCGAAAGGCATGAAACATTTCAGAAGTCTTGTTCAAGTGGATTGCAAGAGGTTACAAGTAGGTTTAAAACTCTAAGCAATTATTCTATACCAGAAGATTTGAATGCATTCTAGATGATCCTTTACCTTCTAAAGTATGCTAGTCTGCACTTCGGTGCAGTTTACATAGACCTTGTTGCTAGATGATCCTTTGCCTTCCAAAAGCCACAAACTCCAAGCAATTATTCCCTACCAGAAGGTTTGAATGGCTTCCAGATGATCTTCTTCCTTCCAAATGATCCTCTACCTTCTAGTAATCTCAAACTCCAAGCAATTGTTCCCTTCTAGAAGGTTTAAATGTCTTCCAGTTGGGGCTGCAAGAGGGTGCTAATTGCACTTCCTTGCAATTTACCTAGACTTTGCTACCGGATGACCTTCTACCTTCTAGGACTCACAAGCTTAGAGTAATTATTTCTTATTAGAAGGTTTGAGTGCCTAACGATAAGGACTACAAGAGGATGCTAGTTGCACATCATCATAGTTTACCTAGACTTTGCTGCTAGATGACCCTCTACCTTTTGAAAGCTTCAAACTCTAAGAAATTGTTAACTACTGGATGGCTAGAGTGCCTTCCAATAGGAACTACGGGATGGTGCTAGTCGCACTTCCTCATAGTTTACCTTGACCTTACTGCTGGTTGACCCTCTACCTTCCGAAAGCCATAAACTCAAAGTAATTATTCCCTTTCAAAAGGTCTAAATACATTCCAAATGATCTTCTTCCTTTTGGATGACCTTTTGCCTTCTAGTAGCCTCAAACTCTAAGCAATTGTTCCCTTTCAAAAGGTTTGAATGCCTTCCAGATGGGACTATAGGAGGGTGCTAGTTGTAGTACCTTACCATTTACTTAGACCTTGCTACTGAACGAGCCTCTGCCTTCTGAAAGCCACAAACTTGGAGCAATTATTTTGTACCAAAAGGTTTGAATGCCTTTCAGAAGGGACTATGTGAGGATGCTACTTGCACTACCTCATAGTTTGCCTAGCTAGATGATCCTCTACCTTCTAGAAGTCACAAACTTCAAATAATTATTAACTACCAGAAGGTCTAAATGCCTTCTGGATTATCCTTAGCCTTTCAAATGATCCTTTTCCTTTTGGTAGCCTCCTACTCCTAGTAGTTTCTCTCTTCTGAAAGGTCTAAGTGCCTTCTAGTAGGAACTACAAGAGGGTACTAGTTGTATAGCCTTGTAGTTTACCTAAACCTTACTGCCATATGATTGTTTGCATTCTAGAAGCCATAAACTTGAAGCAATTATTTCCTATTAGAAGCTCTGAATGCTTTCCAAATGACACTTTGGCTTCTAATATCTTATAACTCCAAGCACTTGTTTCCTTCTGGTAGGTTTTAATGCTTTTCGATTGTAATTGTGGGAGGGTGCTAGTCGTACTTCTTAGTAATTTACCTAGACCTTGCTACTTAATGACCCTCTACCTTTTAGAAGCCACAAACTCGAAGCAATTATTTCCTATCGAAAGGTTTGAATACCTTTTGGAAGAAACTACAAGAGTGTGTTTCTCGCACTACCTCAAAGTTTACTTGGACCTTGCTATGAGATGACCCTTTGCCTTTTGAAAGCCTCTAAATGCCTTTGAATGATCTTTTGCCTTCTAGATGATCCTCTACCTTTTGGTAGCCTAAAACTACAAGCAATTATTCCCTTCTAGAAGGTCTTAATGCTTTCCAGTTGAGGACTATGGGATGATGCTAGTCGCATTACCTCACAGTTTACCTAGATGTTGCTACAAGATGATCCTCTAGCTTTCGAAAGCCACAAACTCCAAACAATTATTTACTACTGAAAGGTCTTAATGCCTTCAAGATAATTTTCAGCCTTACGTATGACCCTCTGCCTTTTGGTAGCCTCAAACTCTAAACAATTGTTTCCTTTGAAAGGTTTGAATGCCTTCCAATTGGAATTGTGGGAGGGTGCTAGTTGCACTACCTTGTAGTTTACAATGCACATTAGGAGATGTAAGCATATGCAAGTCATAGTCCATCATTGTTAGCATGAGTATTCATTCATGTCAACATGAAACACATTCATGAGCATGATGATACATTTTCTATGTACATCAATAAAAAATTCACAACATACATACCCATACCCTTATCAACCACATCATAGGCCTTGTAATTGCCTAATGAGAACAAAGTAACCTTGTCCTTTGATGGTTATTGATAACAATGTGGACGGCACGCACAAACGATAGATAATGCAACACGAAAGCCCATGATGCACGAGGTTTGTCAACGCTCCTGCTGCCTTTGAATCTGAAAGCTTAACAAATTTCTCAAAAACATACGTTCTTTTACACGTACATCTGATCAACGATTCCCAGCGCCAAATTCATATGTAATGTCTCGGTCAATAATTGATCGGTGTCTTACGTGGTCGCATATTTGCAATATAAGATATGTGTTTTTTTTTTCTCAAATTAGAAAATTTCATTACGTGTGTATTTTTACTATTTGTTTGGCTATATTCGTTTACCAACTGGTTGACAATATTAAGCAACTTGAGGAATAATATTACGTGTCTTGCTGTTCCTCTTGGAAACGAGTTGACACATGAAGTTTTCCTCGATGCCGTCTGTGGATTTCATGGCTGGGCCTTTGAAGGCAAAGCGGCGATGATCATAGTCACAGACAGACTGCTGCAAACGTCTACGACTCTACTCACTGGATAAGTTTGCACCAGCAACATACTGACTTGTTTCAGTTTTTCTTGTATTGTGGTTTTCCTTCTTTGGATTTTCACTTACTTCTAAGTTGAACTCATGGTGCCTCCACCGTGTAGTCTAGGAATACAATCCTTCAACATTTTGGAATAACGTATTCAACTTGTCCAGCAGAACGTCAAACGCCATCTATTCTAGAAATGACAGAAAGTAGAAAAAAGTATGGTGTGCTCCAGTGGAAACCGAAAGGCCAAAACTAGATGCTGCGTAGGAGTGTTTTTGTATGGTGTGCATAACTTCATCTTCCGTTAAAAGTGAACAGTGAAATTGCAAGGCTGTACTTTGGCCACCGTGCAGGCGACATTCTTTTACTGCAATGCATGTAAACTTAATAATTAACTTTAACTTTTAAGCTATGCTCCCGGGATCGGCGAATCCGACAGAAATTTCACGTACAGTTTATGCTAGGTACAGCGGCTCTTACAAAAGCAGCGTAAAATCGCAGCCGTAAATTTTATGTAACTTTTTCTAGTTTCTAATAAAGATATTAATGGTAATAGGAAAATCTTATCCGCAAATACAAATTCTTTGCACAAATGCAAAAACACATTTATTGAAAATTCTCAAATTTTCTATGCTTAAAATTTATGAGAATTATCATACTGCTTTTTAATAAATATATTTTAATTTTTTTAACGTCCCCTGAGTATGATTTCTTACTCATCTTTTCTGAAGTCACACGTATCTAAATGTATTCAGAATCACAAACTCTACCTTTCACAGCTCTACGTATTAGTACCAAATATATTGGGTGGATGTTCTTTAGCACTCTTTTATCTCTGGTTCAACACCGTTAACAAACAAATTTAAATCCTCACTTGCGTCATGCCTGGTCTGCATTACATCAGAAAACATCAAATTGCCATCGCAGAAAAACTGACCAGCATAGATTCCATGTTAATCAACATAATCAGCCTCGGGAATACTGCTGTCAGCCATTAGTTCTGCACGTGGTCAATCCTCCTCTGTCATCATCCATGACAAGTTTTTGAACTCTGCGAAAAGGAAAACATCCATTGATCATGAAACCATTATCCATGCATGCACAATAATCGGTCTACGTGCCAAACTTGTTCTCCAACACCGGCAGGAAGACGCGCAAATTCCAGACGGTCGTTAGCTTAGACAAAAAGCCACAGCGGACGGCCCCCATCGCAAAACCCAAAAGCCAACTCATGAACGAGAAACTCCGCAACACATCTTCTATAAAAGGCGACCTCCCCAGGAAACATATCATCAACAGACACAGATCAACCATACAAATCAAACATGGAGAATCTGAGTCTGAGTATGGGGATGATGTTAGTGTGCGCACTGAGCCTGCTCAGCCTATGCGCGGCGGCACAAAGCTCAGTGCCGGACTTTGTGACGCAAGCGTGCAGCAAAACCCGTTACCCAAAAAGATGCATCGACGCCTTCCGCCATTACAGCTCCGGTGACAAACCAGGCCACATGCTCCTGCCTTCAATAACAGCCACCTCCAACGAAGTCTCCCGCTGTGACTCCACCGCCACGTCCCTCCCAAAAATCCACGCTCCCACAACCGCCGAACGCACCGCCTGGGCCGACTGCATCGAACTCTTCCAAGAATCCCTCTCCCATCTCAACATCTGCGCCTCCGCCGTCTCCAGCAACTCCCACGTAATCCCACAATTCCTCAGCGCAGCGCTCACGAACATGGACACCTGCGTCGCCGGCTTCACCGACCTGAACTGCCCGGACTCCCCCTTCAAAAAGCAGCTCCTCGGCGCGGCCGCGAACGCGTCCGAGATGATCAGCAATTCTCTGGCCTTGTACGCAGACGGGCAGAGCCGGCGCAGACGGCGACTGCTCTGGCAAGAGACGACGTCCGTGGATGACGAGGGGTTTCCACGTTGGGTTTCAAAGGGAGACCGACGTTTGTTGCAGAGCTCGTCTCTGCCGAGCAAGTCCTCCGCTAACGTCGTCGTCGCCAAGGACGGCTCCGGCCAGTACACCACCATCTCGGCCGCTCTGAACGCCGCACCGAAGAACAGCAAATCGAGGTACGTGATCTACATCAAGGCCGGCACGTACGAGGAACAAGTCACGGTGGGTTCCAAGCTCACCAATATCGCCTTTGTCGGCGACGGCGCCGGCAGCACCGTCATCACCGGCAGCAAAAACGTCCAGGACGGCAGCACCACGTTCAGGTCCGCCACCGTGGCCGTTTCCGGCTCCGGATTCATTGCTCTGGGTATCACGTTCCGGAACACCGCCGGAGCCGCGAAGCACCAGGCCGTGGCTCTGCGGGTCGGCTCCGATAAATCCGTCATCTACAGCTGCAACATCGAGGGGTACCAGGACACTCTGTACACGTACTCGCTCCGGCAGTTTTACAAGAACTGCAACATCTACGGCACCGTCGATTTCATTTTCGGCAATGCCGCCGCGGTGATCCAGAGCTGTAATATTTACGCCCGCGCGCCCATGAGCGGGCAGTTTATCACCGTCACGGCGCAGGGGCGCAGCGACCCAAATGAGAATACGGGCATTTCGGTGCACCGGTCCACCGTCGCCGCCGCTGAGTCGCTGGGATCGGCCAAGGCGTACCTGGGACGGCCCTGGAAACAGTATTCCAGGACTGTGTTCATGTTGTCGTCGCTGGGTTCGTTGATTGATCCCGCGGGATGGCATGAATGGGATGGGAATTTCGCTCTGGATACTCTGTATTATGGTGAGTATCAGAATTCTGGGGCCGGTGCCGGTACCTCCGGCCGTGTTACATGGAAAGGTTACCATGTTATCACTTCGTCGTCCACGGCGTCACAGTTCACTGCCTCGAATTTTATCTCCGGCGACTCGTGGCTGCCCTCCACCGGAGTCCCATACACCAGCGGCCTCTGATGCACAGGCATCGTTTGTTTGGTTTGCTTCATTATTGGTTTACTTTTGAAGAATAATTGTCGTACCTCCGTTGTCCGAAGGAGGATACGGCATGGAACGAAAGGTTCAGCTCACAGAAAAAATGTCAAAATGTCGGTGTGTGGATATGTCTTGAATTGTCTAGGTTTAATTTGTCGTTTTGTTTGAAAATTCACTTCAATAATTACACGGTCTGCAGAACTGATTGGATCGTGCATAACTTGTCTGTGACACGACCAGACTATAAGCTCAACGATTCTGTATTTATTTGTATTCATGGACTATATAACTTGATATCACTCTTAGCCTCTTAGCCACTAATAATATTTCATACGCACACCATCGTGAGTTTCTTAATTTCTGTACTGCTGAAAAAGAGCAAAAATCAGCAATGACCAATAAACACGCTTGAATGTGAGTCATGGAGGAACCTTTGACGCTCCCAAAGGCCAATCCATTCAAATGCAATGTTTACCTCGCACGCCCTGTCCCAATCTTGATTTCCGTATGACCCAAATTTGGAGTCTCTCATGATTTCTGTGTGTTTGTTTAGTCATTGTACTCCCTTGTTTTCTGTGGTCTGTGTTATGCCGATGCCATGAATCTTGATTGCTTGGCTACTCAACAATGAAATGAAGTTTCCAGTAAGATTCAGAGGTAGGTATGATTTTAATGCACAACGAGAACAAGAACAAGGCAAGAATAATGCAAGGGGACCATTTCATTAGTACTCCCTTGTTTTCTGTGGTCTGTGTTATGCCGCTGCTATGAATTTTGATTGCTTGGCCACTTAACAATGGAATGAAGTTTCTGGTAAGACTCAGAGGTAGGTATGATTTTAATGCATAAGGCAAACATCGAGAACAAGGCAAGAATAATGCAAGACAAGGCAAGGGGACCATTTCATTAGTACTCCCTTGTTTTCTGTGGTCTGTGTTATGCCGATGCCATGAATCTTGATTGCTTGGCCACTTAACAATGAAATAAAGTTTTTGGTAAGATTCAGAGGTAGGTATGATTTTAATGCACAAGGCAGACATAGAGAACAAGGCAAGAATAATGCAACGCAAGGCAAAGGGACCATTTCAATGTATACATACAGATTCAGACAAAATTTTATTGGAAATTATGAAATACGCACCCACTGCACATTTAATGTGCTTCTCTACGCGCTTCCGAATCCAACACGAACAGTTTGCCAAAATTTATCCAGAATCGCGAATCTCTGATGCATAGGCTATATCTAAGACTTAGACTCTACAAATCATAGTTACCAAAACAACAAAAGGAGCAATGTAATGGCAATGGAAACATGACCGAAAACAGCCAAGGAAAAGGTTGTGGAAAAGAAACTGCATAAAAAATTCAAGCAATAATTTAAAAGAATTTGAATATTTCCATGTCAAAAATGAAATAGAAGTGATACATGGGAAAAGAACTACCAATAAAACTCATATATTAGGAAAGAACTTACAGTTTATGGTGAAATATCCTCAATTTAAATGTGTTTTATTTAATAACTATGGAAAAACCTTTCCGTTTTGTCAGAAAGATATAATAATATGACAGGAACAGTAAATACCTAAAGCAACCACTATTTGAAACAGATTTCTTTGTGAAATCCGAAAATGCAAAACATTGGAAATCCGTGGCTGCAAGTTCCTCGTATGAGTTGCTTAGACTCGATGAGTTGCTTAGAAGACTCGGTTAAAACTCTGGGTTTACTCTTCTCTCTTTAAAGTTTCACCCTCTATATCCTCCTAAAATAATCAGAACTTCAATTCACCTCATAGGTTACAATTCACCCATTTTTTTTAAAAAACCCTGAACTCTGCGGTTCCTCGCTAAAACTTTGCGAGTCTCGAACACTCTCATATCCAAAGCAAATCTATATTAGATTCTATGGTTCTCCTTCTTATCATGAGTAATAAGCGCTGACATGTTTATCCTCTAGCGGGCCTTCATGAGAAAACTAAAATGTATGAAACATTTATCTTAATCGGGCGCAACGAATCCATTCAATAATTTTAAAGTAACGCAAAAACCGAAAAGAAAATAGGTGGCCTGTATGAAATCCCTGAATATATTGATCTCCAAAGGTACGCTAACTTTGTGAGCAAGCCCTTGAAAACGGTCATTTATTGTGTTTCATGAGAATCTTCTGTTGGTGACAAATGCGAATAAAGCAATACATCGGTCAGTTATGCTGTTTATGTTCACGTGATAATAAACACTTACGCGTTGCTGACTGTGGGGCGCTGTGGATTGTTCATACTTTGCGTAACGTCTTTGTGCTGTCAATGCTTTGGGCAAGAGGTTCCCATAGATTACTAAATTTCCTGATCGACAAGCGGATTAAGTCAAATATAAATTTTCCTTGAAATTTACAATCATTGCGTCAACTACAAGTATAAACCTAATGAATTTGACAATTTTAGTGTCCAGGATGTTTATTCTATTATTCCGGCTGGAAAACAAACCAAAAACCATTCAGGTACCCATCCAATGCCACCTAATTATGTCCACTGGCAAGTGGTTTCTCGCTTCTGTGTTTCTATTCACCCTTTTATTAGTCAATGGTCGTAAGCATTTGCATATTATCATACCTTTGATTCGTGCGCGTGAGATCTGCAGTGAAAACAACAAATGCAATCTCTGTCTCTTTTTTCTACGTTCAAAATCCAAAAGTAGTCAAATTAAAACCTTAAAAGTAAAAACCGTTCCATATTCATTGTTCAACACGTTGCTTTGCTTGCAAATTGTAAGACTTGTAACCATAGGTGAAAGAGTCACCGAATATATCGGGTCGAGATGTGTTAGCGGGGGAATGCCCCCGGAGTTACCCTGGGCGTTCCCCGTTTTCCGGGCTTATAGACAATCATAATAGAATCGTAAAAAAGAAAACGGTAAATTTTGTTGCGTCTTATTTAAAAGTCCTTTAAATCATTAATTTTTTATAACAATATACCACCCAAATTCTAATACCGCAATGAATCGTTAAGGCAACAATAATTTGTTGCACTAAAAATCACTGATTCTAACATAAGTGATAGTATTATCCTTGTAGATATCATGAACAGTCACCAAAAGTAACAGGTTGCCAAGGAGCAAAGTCAGGCAACGACCATAGGACGTGATTCAGGAAGACGAAGATGTATGACATGTAATAGGCATTCCAACTCTAGAAGGTCCAGACACTTCATAAAATTTGAACTTTGAATTTCAGTTTCACAATTCTATGCATTCAATAAAGTTATAATGACATAAGGGGAAACAGATGCAAGGTTTTGCAGGAAACCCGAAGATAGAACAGTTTTAGCGAAATACCTTCTAACCTCATGATTTTTCTGTTTATGGGATACCGAGATTCAGAGATGTTGAGCAGTCTTCCTGTATGTCTTCATGGCGAGCCCTTAGGCTTAAGCCCAATCGGGAAACAACAAAATGAAAATCTTGGCTGACATATCTAGTTGCTCTGACTGAAGAGTGAAGACCGTAGAATTCGGTGTCACACCTGATATAAAAAAACGTCCCAGTAAATGTCAATTTCCGGTACTTGTGTCTCTATAACCTATTATCATTTTTAAACATGCAAACATTAATCATTCTTGAAAAGAAATCTACGTCAAGATTTTTTTTATTTAAAATAAAAAATAAAAACATCACCTATTTCAATGAACAAAGAATTAAGGCATTCAATTTAAATATTAAATAATAAAATTACACAATTCTTAAGGCATTCAATTTAAATATTAAATAATAAAATTACACAATTCTTACCGTTTACATTGGATACCATGAAGAATTATGTTTTATTCATTAACACAAAACCACATCTTTTTAACCCATCAAAAAAGGGCTTTGTTTTTGACTTTTTTTTTTTTTTTTAAAGTAAAAGCCTAATCTACTTTCAACTTTAAGCTTCTATGATGTTTCCTTTTTACTATACATCATAAGTCTATGATATGCTAATGAAATATGAATTTAAATTTACAAATGTAGAAAGAAAGGCCAAGAAGATTTGATATACCAATGTATACTTGTTATTTTATCTATCATTAACACAAATGAACGACTTATATAATCAACCTTATTTTGTGCATACATGATTAGAATGATGATAACGATGATGATTATTGAAATATACAAACACTAGTATTATGTAAATAAGAGGTTGTACCTAGGGATTTCTTTATAGCATATGGTCTATGATCAACAAGTAAATTAATTTGACACACTATTATATTTGGGTTAAGTGCAATGAAAGTATCTTATTGGCTATATGTCCTTGGGATACATGTGTTCCTCTAGTTTTGATTTCAAAATCCTCACACCAATGCCTACATATTTAAAATACTATTATGTTATTAAGGATATACAAAATGGCGAAGGAGGTAACCAAAGCAGTAGCCAAAGCCAAACACAAGGCCTTGGATAACTTTTTATGAGAAATTAGGAATAAAGGAAGAATAAAATTCTATTTATAAATTGGCAAAAATCATAAACAAGAAATGTAAGGACATTAATCATGTCAAATACATCAACAAAGCAAATGAAAGAATTCTGATAAAAGAAAATGAAATTGTGTATAGGTAGAAAAATTACTTTTAAGAATAACTAAATAAAGAATTCCAAAGAGAAGACATCCAAAAAGAAGAACCAAATTTTGGTTTAGTTAATGAATTTCCTTCTTTGAGGTGAAGATAGCCTTATCAAAGATGAAAAATGGAAAAGTTGTTGGATTAGATAACATTTCTATAGAAGCTAAGAAAACATTGGGAGATACAATAGTTTCTTAACTGACACAATTATTTAATAAAATTTTGAAGGATGAGAAATATCGAACAATTAGAGGAAAAGCTTTGTTGTTCTCATTTTAAAAAATAAAGAAAATGTACAAAATTATGCAAACTATAAAGGGATCAAGCTAATGAGCTATACTATAAAGCATTGGGAGAGAGTCGTAGAGTAGTGTCTTAGACTTAAATCAGTAGTATCAAAAAACAATAATTTGGATTTATGCTAGAGATATCTACAATAAGGGCTATTTTTTAATATGAAAATTAATAGAGAAATTTAGAAAATATAGAAAAAATCTACATATGATCTTCATTAACTTAGAAAAAGCATATGATAGAGTACCTAGAGATATTATTTGGTGGACCTTACGAAGGAAAAACATCCCTCATAAGTATATTAAAGTGATTCAAGATATGTATGAAAAACCTACCACTAAAATTAGAACAACTTATAGAGTAATATTTGATTTTCTAGTCATAATAGGCCTACATCAAATATTTACCCTTAGCTTGTACTTATTTTCCAACCATTATTATGGATGAATTTAACAAAGATAATAAAAGATGCAATCACTTGGTATATGCTATTGGTAGATAACATTGTGTTGGTCGCTATAACTTAAGAAAATATTGTTGCTAAGATAGAGAAGTAGAGACATACTCTACAATCAAAAAGCTTAGCAGCATTTCATCTTGGATTAATGCACTCAACTCATTAGCAGCCTTTTGAGCAACAAAGGCAAGAGTAGAGGTAAGCAATCTAAACTTTCAAATTTTGATACTTTTTCTATGGAATGCTGGATATGTGGTGGAAGAGGCCATATGGCCTCTAAATGCTCAAATGCTTACAGGTTTCAAAATAAAGAGTATAGTGAGGAAAGGAGAAGAAGAAGTAGCATCTATACAAGTTGGGATGACAAAGAGAACACAAATCAAGAAGATAAGAAGGCAAAAATTATCTACATCAACTTGGACAATGAAGAACTAAGTGAGGAAGAGGTAGATAACACTACAAAGGACTCACACCTCATCTACAGGGCTCTCACAAATGATGATGCTAGCCTTTCTAATGATGATGATCAAATTGAAACTAATGAAGAAAGATATGAACTCTTGTGTTCTCTTCAAAATCTTTGTGTGAAGTTGAATAAGGAATTGAAGAATAAGGATCAAGATCTCTCATTATTAAATATGAAAATTTTAGACCTTACAACAGAAAAATTAGACCTAAGGGTTGAGAATAAAAAGCTAATCCTATCTTATGACCTGATTAAGGAAGAACTTGTAGATGCTAAACTTGTAAATGAGAGGCTGTAAAAGAAAAAGAATTTCTTTGAATAGTTCTTGGAAAAGGAAGGAGTCCAAATGAAAAAAGTGGACTAGGATGTTGCCAACAAGAACAAGTGTCCATAACAACCCCATTTGAACAAGAGACCACTTCAAAAGTTGAGGTAACTACTAGCAACAAAAGGGTAACTCCAAGGTTTGATCACTTTAACCATGACAAAAAGGTTAGATGTTATTACTGTAAAAGATTTGGGCATAAGAAATGGAATTGCAATTCAAAATATTATTACATGAACATCGAGTTGTATCATAAGACTCCTTGGTCTTATCCAAATGCACCTAGAAAGGAAATCTTGCAAGGAAAAATGGAATGGAGGACAAATCAAAAGGGTAAATAAAATAAAAAGGTGTGGAGAATCAAGAGAAATGAAGGAAGTCTCACCAATTTTGTTAAAGGAAGCAAGACATTAGAAATAAATGAAATTGGTATGAAAGAAGGAACTTCGAAAGAAGAACCTCAGCTCCAATCTCATTAGACATCTTGATCTCCATCAACAAGTAAGATAAGTAATGATAAGTATAGGTGTAACCATTATTCCTTGACTTGATGAGATTAGATTAGACTAATTTATAGTTGAATGAAAGCTATTGGAGATCTTTGGAAATCCAAAGAAATTTTCTCTTAATCTTGTAATTCATTGAAACTATAATATGCTATAATGTCCTACTTAAGCTACTTTTAAAGTTTTTATTGATAAATCATCTTTGGATTCTTAACTAGAATGTATTGGTTTCAAGTGGTTTAAAACCCTTGATTGTAATTCATGAACCAAAAGTATTTTGCTAAACATTTATTGTTGTCCACACATATATGTCTTGTGCTCCAAAATCTTAATTAAGCTATGACATTTTTGCTTCCTTGTAAAATCATAAAGTTCGATTGTTTTTAAAATATTTTTGATATATGGTAATTGAAGTTTTTAAATTGGTACCTTTGATGTAATTCATGTATCTTTTGAGAAAAGAAACATTTCAAAGGAAATTCTTTAAGCATATTTGTTCTCTTTATCATAAGGTACTATTAATGGAAGGCCTTTCTTTCAAAAGTCTCTAAACTTGATCTTGATATGGCACTCCAGATTTATGGAGACATAACCTAGTTTGTTGTGTAATTCTCAATGAACTTGTAGTGTGTTTTCTTGTATCTATTTTTTTTATGATTTCAAGGTGTTTTACCATGTTTGGAGGATGTTTAGACTTATTTTGATGAGTTTAGGAGGTTCCAGGGTCATGGGGACTTGTTGGGAAGTATTTGTAGGCTCCCAACATCAAAATAAGCATTTTTATTTTTGGCACCTGTAGGATAGATGTCTCTCCAAAAAGATAGACATCTCCCCTAAAGTATAGACATCTCACAACCAGAGAAGATGTCTACCAAAAATAGGAGATGTCTCTCCCAAAAGTAAGGCTTTCACAATAGACATTTACATGGAACCCCACACATCTATGTTAGTGAGAAAGAACCAAAAGAAAAGAAAGAAAGCTCTAACATGGTGTTTTGAGTGGGAAACATCAAGGGAGAAATTGATTACACATTAAAAATAGTTACATCTTCATTGTTGAAAAATTCATTAATGGGAGACCTTAGTCTCCATACTTAATCCTAGAATTTCTATGTAGCATGAAGATTCTAAAAGGCTTAAGGAGAGAATACCCATCTCTTTACAACAAATGCAATATGACCAAAAATTCTATGAAGAAATATAAGCATATATGCAAGGGAAGATTGTACCTCATCAATAATTATTATCGTATAGACCACCAATGTAGCAGAAGTCTTTTGAGACTTTTACCAAAAGATACTTAAGCACCAAAACTTCACACTCCAATGCCCACAGCTAAAAATGAGTAAGAAGAGGACTATTATTTTAAGAGCATGGTAAAGTATCCAAGGTAAAAGTATGAGTTTAATTTTTGTCAAGAAATCTTTTGGATATTCTACCTTGTGATGTATTTCTTATTGTTGGTATTTTAATTGACATGGCTATATACAAATTACTTTATGGACATCTTGTTAAGGATATGTTTAGTTATTGTCATATGTGCATGTATTTACTTTCCTTGTCATAGATATGCTATGCTTTATCTTCTTTTTTTTTATTGATTTTTCAGAAGGAGAAGAATCTTGGATGATTATAGAACTATGAGATATTGGTTATTTGATACAAATGGCTTATTGACTCAAAGATAGATTACATGATCTTCAATGCTCAAACTTTAAAATTTGGTCTTTGGATATCAACTTAAAGGCTTGTACTTCATTATTTCTAACCTTATTCATCAACAAATATAGGGTAGCTCTTAAGGAAATTTATTTTTTCATCATCAACCTATGAAATCAATACTTAAGGATGTATACTCTTTAATTGATATTCATCATGTTTTCTAACTTAGCTAAATGTTTGTATCTCTATGGGATTTTCATGCAACTATGGTGGAACTTTATTAAGGATTGTGGTTGGTGCTTATTTTTTTCCCTTTTCTATTTTTGGGTACTGTCCAAAAAGGGGGAGAGAGTAGAGCATTTAGTTAGAATCTCAACCATGATAACTTTATATATTTTGTTGACAAAATAACTTTCTTATATCTCTGTGTTATATACTAACCCATTTTCTTAAGTTTTGGACATCACCAAGAAAAGAAAAATTGTTAACCTTTTGGTATGTTAAAACCTTAGAAAAAATGGAGAATATAAAACTATGTTTGTAATATAGCAATGCCATAAATGAGTAAGGACTTTAGAACAAGAGTTGAGTTTGAAAATGCAATACACATCGAGATGTCATGAGATCTATGTAGAGATTTCGTAGAGATGAAGACTACAAATCAAATGAAGATACTCCAAGGACTAGAAAGAAGGAAAATTAATAGCTCAAAAGTTGAGGAGACATCTCCTAAAAATAATAGACATCTACATGTAGAAATTTACATCTCCATAAAGATGGCTCCCGAAACATGTCCTAATCTAAATGGAGACATCTCCCCAAATTTGAAGTTGATTTCAAAGAGATGTCCTAATATCGAAGGAGACATCTACACTATCTATTAGATAGTTGTTGCATGAATTCCAAGGTATTTTTGGAAAATATGAGGCTATAAGAAGACTTCAATCTCTTGGATATTATGCAAGCACTATTCACATCAAAGCAATCATTGTCATATCTATGCTATTGTACTCTTGTTCTTCATTGTTACATTATTTGCTTGATTGTATGTTATGTTGAGCTTCAACTACAAGGATTTGTTAATTTAGTTACATTCTTTTCTTATGTCTTTTTCTCTCTTTCCTATAGCCCTATGAGATTCATGTGCTTCTTGTGAGAGGCATCCATATTAAGCTTGTTGGGATTCTATGAGATTGAGTGATTTTGCAAAGTCAAAACACTCCAGAGTGGAGCTTAATTTTGTAAAGGTTGTGGGATCCTTGAAATCACATTTTAAGCTTGTTGGGACCTTTTGGGGTTGAGTGGTTTCACAGTGATGAAACACCTTGAATTAGAGCTTAGAGCTCGTATAGGGTGTGGTATCCTTCAAAACACTCTTAAGCTTGTTGGGACCTTACGGGCTTAAGATTTTTCATAACAAAAAAAGTCTCATTATTGGAGCTAAAGCTTTGTAAAGGTTGTGGTGTCCTCTAAATCATATTTTGGAAGAAATAAAGTTTGGAGGTATGAAAGGAATCTATCCTCTAAGTGTGGAGTACCCAAGCTGGAAAGCCACGTAATTCTTACATTTGTGTGACCAGTGTTGCTTATGATTTAGAAAAATTATTCATCCCTTCCTTCTAAGTTCTCAATCCACACATACTAAGAGTGTCTTTCTAGTTGTATTGAGAACTATTATGAATTACATATATGCTAATCTTCTCTACAGTATTTGATAATCTCATTACTTATACAATACTTTAAGGCATCTTCACAATGTTCTTAATCATTGACTTAACATGTGACATGTATGTTATACATTCTGAGTATGCTTGCAGGTTTTATAGCCCTTGAGGCAAAATCTATTTTTAGTCTACTCTAGAATACTTCTTGATATTTAAACTTAAAGTGGTGCTGAGTAGCACTCTCTAGAGTAATGTTGTTACACTTGGTATCAAAGCTATGGTTTTGGTTCAAGTAGAAGACTCATTTAAATACTCATGCAAAGTGATTATGAGTGACAAATAAGATGCCTAATGACAAGTGAATAGATCTTGATCTTCTTCTATAGAGAAACCAATTATAGGAATAGTTGTTATAAGTAGATAACTTAATCATGCATCATCTACCTATAGCAGAAAAGACCCCAAATGATTCTAGAGTTGAATAATCCTTTAAAAGTTCCTTTCTTATTAAAGTTTTTCTCTAGTACCAAACACAAACTTGCTCAAGCTTAAGAATTTGTATTAAGAAATCATGTAGAGCATCAAGAAGATGTTATTAATGATCCCTAGATTTTGTAAAGATGTTTGTGTGTGGCCAAGGTCATTATCATGGAACATGGGAAGAAACAAATTTTATATTTACCAATTGATTCTTTTGATAATTTAAGAAGGTGGTTCCATTATGCATTAAGTATGAGATAATGGGTTAGATTCATTTTATTTTTGTAATGTGATGCTTCTTATGATAGGTACATGTTCATGTGTAGTGATTTGATATTGGATTCTCATCTGAGGGTTCTAAGCTAATGTTACCTTAATGGATAAGTTCATATTCTATAGAATAAAATTGATAGTGTATCAAATTATTTTATTTATAGAATCTCATATTCGACGAAAGTGCCCACATGTTATTATTCCTAAGAAAAAGTATAATTATGAAAAATTCTTGAAAAATTTAAAATCTTGGTTTTGTTAAACAAATTTTCCTTGTTAAGGATTTGAATTGGATCATGAAGCAATTATACCAAATGTGTATGGTGATCCATTGTTATACAAAATCAAATGAAGCATGGTTGCTAATTTATTAAATTTCAAATAGAGAAGGATTATGTACTCTATTTGGATGACTTACAATTGGTGAATAGTGGGATATGTGAAAGTCCTCTTTTGTTAATCATTCAAGTCATAAGTAAACAATGGCCTTAGTAGGTAAGTTTTTAATGTTTATCATCTTCATCCAATGTCTAACATCTTAAATGATTGAAGATTTGGTGATACGTTTTTTCTACTCATGCATGTAGTAAGATGCTTTATGTTGCCTACAAATATTCTATTAGTTAATGTTTTTTATTTTAGGGGAGATTCTTAGTAAAGATTCTTTTTAATGCCATGCATTTTATTAAGTATGATGGTAAAGAATGAGTAATTTTATCATCCATATAGTAGTTATCTCAAAGTTTGATTGTTTTGATGGGAGATGTTAAAAGAGACCTAAGCGTAGATTGATCTAATAAGAAAAGTGTCCTTCAGCAGAGAGCATAATTTTCTTCAATACCAATATTGATATTGATATTTTACTACACCTATGTAGACTTAAAGGATTTATCAAACAAATGAACTTGAGCAAAACACATTAGTAGCAATAAATCCTAAGTATAACAAATCTATTCAATGTTCATGTAACTTGAATACATCTTCTATATAATTATCTAGAACTAACATTGGTAGCTTGAATAGCTTACATAAAGACTAAATAGAGATTTGTTATTTTATTCTAAATAAATTTATTCTACAAAATTCTAATAATACATGTTGCTTATCTTTTACCACTTGCACTAAACACAATCAATATATTCTCTCTTTATGTTACTTATTGTCCCATCTTCCAATTTCAACTTAGAGATGTTATGATCCCATTCTTACTTTGCTAATATTCTCTCATGGATATTATAATTATTGCATGTAGATATTTTATATTATCATATCTATTACCTCTAATAATTTTGATGGTAAAACTGGAAGTTTTCTTTTATTTATACCTCATGTGATCATCTATCTTCATGTCTCCTAGTAGGGAGTACCAATTTCTATTATGTCTTCAAGTAGGAAGCACAAAATTTTAAAGTGAGTTTGAGTAAGATGCATACATTTTCTATTATGACCTTGAGTAAGAAGCACAAATTTCTACTTTGACTTCAAGTAGGAATCATAAGTTTTGAAATGAAGATATGAATGTTGGAGTTTGACTTTACCCATTTGAGGTAACTCCACAATTCTTCTAAGATCTAATAATTAGGAAGCAATATTCTAGAATCATAAGATCATAACTCTCTTATTAATGATAATTTCTATTTTCAATTCTCTATAGTTATGAGTATGATAAGTATTTCTAATTTAACTACTTACGAATCTTATTGTGATGAAAAAATTTATGTTGTATTGATTCTTTAACACAATATTTATCATAAGATTTTAGAGATAGTTTATAATTACTATTTTTGTTTTTGGTAATTTTTAGTCATCATCTTTAAGCTTGTTGTAATTCCAAAGTAAATTGTACCAAGAATATAAGAACTTCTTATGTTTTAATGATGTTTTTCTTCCTCTAGTAATGCATCTTCTTTTGGATTGCTCCTTCTTCTACATCATAAAATTATGATAGACTTAGGAATGTTACTCAAAACTCATTATATTATAAACACTTGTAGGTGGACGTATCACAATCCTCACTTAGTACATCCTTAAGTTCTTAATGAACTTAACTTTACCTTATTCACTATACTTTGTTAAGTTCTTCCTAAACTTAACTTTACAATATTCTTTCTTACTTTGCTAAGCTACTCCTATCTTAACTTCATGCTCTTACCAACTACTTTGTCGTAAATCTTACTTTTCTTATTTCATTGTAACCTTCTAGATAACCTTTTCTTTTTCTTAAGAATTTGGACTAAGCTATGTATCCTATAATTGGAATATTTGATTCCTCTTTAAGAAACTAATACTACAAGGATTGCTTGTGTCTCCTGTAATAATTTCTTATTACTCCTTTAGAACTGATAAATTCCTAATGAACTTATTCATACTTTGGCCTTAGGACATTCTTCTAGCTTATGAACATTACTTATGATTTTTGTTCGAATCTCATTTCTTCATTATCACTTGTTCTTACATAGTCACTCATTTTCTACTTTCTCTCACCACTTCATCTTCATTCTTTCAATTCATTCATTATTCTATTCTTCACTTCACATTCTTGGTTCTTATTTTTCTCCACTATTTTTATAAGATATCGAGGCTTCTTATACCTAAAAAAATATGATTATTTATTGAATCATTGTGACCCTTCATAATAGCTGATAGATTAAGTTAAGAAACTAACAATTATATCTTAACTTAGAAGTATATTCTAATACTCCTCTTCAAGCACTAGTTTCTTGACTTATTCTTTCATGTTTATAAATTCATGAGTGGTTAAAATAATTTCTTAATAACTTTTATATTATGTTAAGATTTCTTTTTCCCCTTCACTTGTGATTTTGGGAACCTAAAACTTAACCTTCCTTAAAAATATCATCAGTTGTTCTTTTCCTTTTATCATCTTGTAATCTTAGCTATATTTCTAGCTTCTCTGTTTTATTCTTAATAGTGTCACTTCTTTCACAAAGTTCTTAATTTATAATACATGATTGTGACTTCCTTATCATTGAAGTTAACATCAAAAAGTTTAAAATTGACTTTTATGTTGACTTCTTTATTCTTACTAATTCTCTCAAAATTCAAGCCAACAAAAAGTGTGAAATGACATTGACTGATGTACATGACTAACCTTCCTTTGCATGGCCTTGAAATTCTTACCATGCATCCCTCATAAGGGTATGCACAACCTTGGTATAGGTCTTTATTTCTTTTATAAGGACATGAAGTTCTCATTCATGTATGATGAAATCATTTTACAATGCACTTCTGGTAGTCTAAAGTCATGTTTATATGATCTCCTTCTTCTGAATTTTTTGCAAAATGTGAGATAATTCCCTATCCATCTTATGTATTTAATTATTGTGCTTTCATGTTTCAAAATTTGGGTCAAGACTTGGGTTGTATATATGGTTGTGACCTTCATCTCTTATTATATACTCCATAATCTTCATACGAGAATTCTTCTTTTGTCATTTTCTTCTCCATTTTTTGTGACAATTCTTTTGGCTCAAGATCTGTGTCAAAATTTGATGTGAAATGATATCATGAGTGACACTTATCCCAAGGTACTTATGAATTGGAGTTTCAGGATAAGCTATTAAAATTTTAGGATAAATTTTTTGTCAAATCTCAATCTCATCTTAGTAATTAATCATAATATACCTATCCTTGTCTTGCTTCTTTCAATTTTCATTCAACATCTAGTCCCAATTTCTCATTTTCAAAAAGAAAACTATTGGTTAACAAATCCTTTCTTCCTGATATTTTAGTGGTCTAATGGATTCTCCTTCTAATAACTTGAATGACTATGACTCCTTTCACGATGTACACATCATTAAGTAGGAAAATAGTGCATATTGGTATCCATGGTTATAGGTTGGTGACTCCAATTCTTATATATTTTAATTGATACTTTACTTCTACTCTTTATCTAACTTAACTAATTATTCTCTTCTCTATTTTTTCATTTTCCTTAACTTTAGTGTCGTATAATTATTTTTTCATCATAACTTTTATTTGTACTTATTTGGAAACTTTTGTCTTCTTTTAATGTTATTCTTTTGGTCTAGATTCATGATGATTCTTCAAGGTCATTTCATTATATAGATCTTCTTAGTCTCTCAAGTCACTACATAGGTCCTCCATAATTATTACAAGGCAACTTCACAATATCTTTATTTAATTTCTCCTTAGCTTCTATTATCTTTATAAGCTTCTTATAAGCTTAGCTTTCCTAGATGGAGTTTTATAATGTCCAATATTTAACATTACAACTTCTTAGTTCTTTCTTCTACTCATTATGAGATTTTAATACCACATCATTTCTTTCACTAGTTCTCTTAATTACCTTAACCTTCTTATTCTTATGAACAATTTATTCTTTGCTTGTATATGAACTCTCCTTCACTACACTTCAATGCCTTCTGAATCTTCTTAGCTTAGACTTCCATAGTGCATTATCATTATGTTGCTTTTAAGTTATCATGTGGCTCTACTTAAACCATCTTGTAACTCTTAGTGCTATCTTATTTCTTGCCTATTGTCAATCTCAAGCTACCTTAGAATTTTAGACTTCAAGTGCAAACATTTCCATTTATGAGTAATAATAATTTTTGTTTCTTCTCTAATGTATGTTGGTCTTTATCATTTCTTTTCCTTTATACCTTTGAGAAAAATCCATAATTCTTCTAGGATCTAATGAGTATGATGTAATATTATTGAATTGCAAGATCATAACTCTTTTCTTAATAATACCTACTTTTTGTAATTTTCTACAATTGTAAGTATCATATATTTTACTAATTTAACTACCTACGAATCCTTTTAGGATGAATAGAATTTCATTTTCTTTATTTCGTAATAAAGTAATAGTCATAACCTATCAGAGATAGTTTATAACAAGTACTATTTTTAGTTCTAGTAATTTGTAGTTATCATCTTTGGGCTTGCTGTAATTCTAAAGTGAATCATACTAAGAATATAAGAACTTCTTGTGTTTTGGTAATGTTGCTCCTTCCATGGTAATGCATCTTCTTTTGGATTACTCCTTTTACATTGTAAGATTATGGTACACTTATAACTATTGTTGATAACTCATCATATTACAAATGCTTGTAGGTAGACTTATCATAATCCTTAATTGGTACATCATCAAGTTCTCAGCCAACTTAACTTTACCTTGTTTATTGTACTTTAGCTCCTCTTAAACTTAACTTTGCAATCTTCTTTCTTTCTTTGTTAAGCCCCCTTGTCTTAGTTTCATCTTTTTATGAACTACTTCTTTACAAGTCTTACTCTTCATAATCCATTGTAATCTTTCAAATGGCATCCTCTTCTTTTTTAAGAAATTGGACAAGGTTAGATACGACACAACTAAAATCTTTGATTTTTCTTTAAGAAACTTGATCTATGTTATGGAGATTGCATGTGTCTCCTACAAAACTTACTTATCAATTTCTTGGAATTGATAAACTATTGATGCTCCTATTTACACTTTAGCATAGGACATTCTTCCTTTGTACTTTTACAAATCACTGTTATTTGTATCTTCTAGTTCATGAACATTACTTATGGTTGTTATTTCAATGTTTCTTCTTTCTTATTACTCGTTATTACATACTTGCTCACTCTCTACTTTCTCTTCCACCACTTCTTCTTTGTTAGCTCATTTCATTCATTATTCCATTTTCTACTTCACATTTTTTGTTCTTACTTTTTTCATTATTTTAGTAAGATATTGAGGTTTCTTGTAACTCGTAAGAAATTATGACTATTCACTAAGTCACTATGATCTTTCATAATAGTTAATAGATTAAGTTAAGAAACTAATGATTGAATCTTAACTTAGAAATATATTTTAACAATGAGTGCCTTCAAATTTCTACTCACTTACATCACTATGATGGTAAATAAATGGTTCATGTTTCAAGTAAGACCTTACTCTAGGTAAAAATGTTAGTATCATTTCCATTAAAAATAGTAAGCTTTTTCTCGTTGAACTTCGATTATATGAGCATATCTAGATCTCAATTAGATATTAGGTTAAGTTCAATATTCATGTTTTACAATTGATAACCCTAGTCATTGGACATTCTTGTTAACAATTATTAGATGAGCTTTGAATTATTTTATATCTACTTTACTCTTTACATTTAAGAAATCTATAAACAATGAATTAATTTCTAAGGACATTACTTCTTTTGAGTAAGGAAAAGTGTAGAGAGTATACCTCATTTGTGGTTTAGAGGTTTCTTTCCTTTTAGAATGGGAGTTAAAAGAATTATAGAGATTCACTTTAAGTTTCATATTATTTTTAATCATCATCCTTTTAGTTTAGAACTACATAGCCTTGATCTTCTATATTTATAACATAGAAGTATGTAGGTAGTCTTGAGCTTTGGCTTTTAGTGCAAGCACCTCCCCTTCTGTTTGAAGAAGGGGTTTAGGTTTAGGAATGCTTGTCTAGAGGCATCTAGGAGTATGCCCTAATTAAAGCATATTACTAGTGAGCCTCATGGCATGCTTTGTGAACTTTTAAGGTTATGAATGTATGTTCTAACATTACTTGATGATTCATCTGTATGCTAGGAGTGTATTCCTAGTTGTATCAAGGACTATTGTGGCTTACATACATGCTTGTATTATCTATGATATTTGAGTAAATGCATGTCTTGATGGATTTATCACTTTTATTATTATTTTAGGCTTTCTCATGACATTTCAACCATTGACCTAACATATGATATGTGTGTTGTGCGTTCTTGGTGTGCTTACAAGTTTTGTGGTCCTTAAGATGTAGTCCATTTTTAGTTCACTCTAGAATACTTTGTAATATTGGGATTCAAAGTGGTGCTGAGCTATACTCTCCAAGGCAGTTCCCTTACAACATTCCAACTCTCCCTCTGAAAAAATAAAAAAAGAAAGAAGGAAAAAATAATTAGAAAAACAACACACACAACTTTATTAATTATTGAATCATTTATTTATTGATTAAAATAAACACCTTGAAATCATCCTTCATCTGAAAAATATAAGGTGCCTTCAAATTTGACTTATGAGTTGGGCATCAAAGCAGGATATTAATCTCTGCTCCATTCATGGGAGAAAAGTAAAATTGCAATGCCATACTTCCGTCACCCACTACGCACCATTTCTTGACTGCAACGTATGGAAAGTTAATACGTAACTTCTGACGTAGTTTCCGGGTTCATTACACCAGCATCAAATAATTTGCGGCTGTATACGTTCATTTTTCTTCTCTTTATCTCTTGTTCAATACCGTTAAACAAATTTAGATCCCCACTTGCGTCATGCCTGGCCTGCATTGCATCACGAAACATTACAGAAGCAGACATAGCAAGACAATTGACGTATCCAGATGGAATACTAATCAAGATAATCAGCCCAGCCCAAGGAATCCCGTTGTCTGTCATTTGTTCTTTACGCGGTCAATCACCATCAATCACGTGATTTTCAAGCGTGCTAAAAGTTAAACATAGATTGATCAATCACGATACATTCATGATCCATGCACAAAAACCGGCGACGTGCCAAACTTGTTCTCCAGCAACGGCAGCACCACCTTCAAATCGGTCGCCGTTTCCGGCGCCGGATTCATTTTTCGGGACATCATGTTCAAAAGCATACCTGGGACGGCAGTGAAAAGAGTACTCTCAATACTCTCTGTATTATGGTGAGTATCCGAATTCTGGGGCCGATGCCAGTACCTCCCGCCGTGTTATATGGAAGGGTTACCAATTACCATGTTTTCACATCCGCGTTCACAGCTTCACAGTTTACTGTGTCGAATTTTATCTCCGGTAACTCGTGGCTGCCCTTCACCGGCGCCGGCCTCTTATGCATAGGCATTGTTTGTTTCAAATTTAGTTAGTGGAAAAGAATAATGATTGTTCCTTGAGTGTGCAACGTCTTCCTTAAGGTGATTAGTTACTGAAAATTGTCCATGGATAGGAAACTATGAATGTCTTGCAGTATCGGTTCGTCTGTAAAATCAATTCAATAATCACATGTGCATAACTTGTGAGTGAGACAATGAGAGAAATGATTCCGTATCGATTTGTATTCATGGGCTGTAGAACTTGGTAGCACTCTCTTAAATAAGTAATAAATAGTCATTCATCATGAATTTCTTCTTTAATGGTTTAAAAAAATCCCTGTAATTGTTTTGGAAACATGTACCTGCTTTAGGCATTTTATCAAAAGAATGAAGTCATTCTACAGGTATACCAAGAATTTAGATTCGATTATTCGAATAAAACTCAAAATTCACGTCTTAGTCATATCCAAAGCAAATCTCTAATAGATTCCATGAAGATAACTCCTCTTGTCATGAGTTTAATAACCGCTATCAAGTTTGTCCATTTCAAAAATTTACATTAACCCAAGAGTCCAAAAGATTCTAATACAATATTATTAGAAAAGCTAAGGCAGACCCATCATCACAACAAAGCAACAACGTAGAAAACCATTGTGACAAAAATAATGAAAAGCAATTATTACAAAAATAATGAAAAGCAATTTTGAAGCCCTTGCCAAATAGGGCAAATGATCAAGCAATGCAATTGTATTATCTTTATCACATTAAATAAATGCGATTGCTTGCCTACAAGAAAGCTATTTCTAAGTTTATCTTGAGATATCTCATGGTTTTCCCAACTTTTTTTCAGCTTTACTAGAATAATCATAAGTTTTTCTTAGGTTTAACTTTCTTACATATCATCTTAAGTTATCTTCACATCTAATTTAAATTTTTAAGTCATCTAGGTATTTATTATATTATATTTAATAAAACTATCATGTTGGCATTGCTATTTCCTAATAATCACCCTATCCATGAAGAATAAACTTAAGAATATATCCCATTGATTTGAATTCTTTACTTATCAACATGTGCACTATTCAATTTCATGCCACATGTAAGATCAATATATATTTGTTGGAAAACAAAAAGTATATTCAATTACTAATAACGGGCTACTAACAACTTGCAAAAAATAAAACTTATTGTTGCAAAACCAGCATAAGAGAAATCTCCATCCCTAATACATGCATAAACCTACAATCTTACAACAAAATAATTTATCCTGCAATAAAGCTAGGTCAATAATTCATCCTAGCAATGCACCTATAAGAACATTCTATTTTGCAAAATTATATTACTAAATTTGCCAAGGATGAATTCACACATGTAGCAAGTAGCTTATCTTCTATATAGTGACAAAATCATAGGAGAAACTTATCCTATAAAACCACCAACTCTTCACAAAAATAATCCATTTTGTGATAACAACAAGAAATCTGTAGAAGAAACGTATCTTGCAATAAATGTGAAAAAAGCCTTTTTCATGCCACATATTTGCTTACTAAGATAGTACCAAATGTTACACCATCGCTACTAAAATTTGAGGTGCTAAAATTTGTGCTACAAAACCAATGGGAATATGCAAACTTGCAAAAAATAATAATATCCATAAACTAGTAGAACCTACATAGTAAAAGGGTCAAAAACCTATGTAAACCTCAACACATTCACAACCTTATACATAATCCATCATTATTAACAAAATCTATACTACTAACTTTAATCAACATATGTTTTCAACAATACTCGATCACATAAGACATAGACATTAAGGGCCTTCAATTAAACATTTTTCTGAGACCACTTGTTATGAACTTAACCAAATCTAAATATAGAAATAGTAAAGAAAAAAAGAGAAAAATACATAGAAATTTATGTGGAAAATCCCAAAGTGGGAAAAAAACCAAGGGAATTAGTGCATAGCTCTTTTTTTATTTGGAGAAAGGAACTCAAGGAAACAAGCCATCCTAGATAGCTCTCACAACTTGTTGTTGTTACCACACCCTTAAGCCCTTCCTCTCACATCTTGTGCTTGATACAATATACTCACATTTTCCCAATATACTCACTTTTACTAAGCCATACCTTTTCCTTTTTTCAATCTCTATAAAGATGCATTCCAAGAATTTGTTTTGCCTACCCCAGATCCTTCATAGTAAACTACTTACTCATCGCTATTTGAAGTTGTTTTATTCTTGATATATCATTCCCTATAATCAGCATATCATCTCCATACAAAGAAAAATTACAAATTTATTTTTATCACTTGAAAAATAAACATAATGATGAAGATCACTCCTACAATAATCCATTTTATGGGTAAAAGAGTTAAACTTTTTGTACCACTACATAGGAGTCTATTTTAACCATATAATCTTTTCTTCAAGCGATACACATAATGAGGTTTATTTTGATCAAAAAATTCTTCTCACTAATGCATATAGATTTCTTTATTTAAATTACCATGCAAAGAAGTTGTTTTAACATCTAACTATTTTAACTCTAACTCTAAACAAGCAACCAATGAAAGAACAATTCAAATAAAAGAATGCTTAACAGCAAAGGAAAATATTTCCTTAAAATTAATTCCTAGTTTTTTATTGTAACCTTTAGCTACCAAACTAGCTTTATAAAAAGTCTCCTCATTTACCTCATTATTTAAAGAAAAAATACATCTATTCTGAAATACTTTATGCCCCTTTGGTAATTCCAAAAATTTCCAAGTTTTGTTATGTTCAAGTGAATTCCATTTCTTTTTTATATCTTCCTTTCATTTTATTACACCAAGATTTGCAAGAGCTTCTTTCACCATTTCAAGTTCACCATAATATGCATAAAGAATATAATCTTTAATTTTAGCAAAAGGATGTATTATTTTACTTTAATGTTGTACCTCATGTGATATATTTTTAGTAAGGTCTCCTCCTCATCACTTTCTTTTTTCTCATATTCATCTTAAAATTCTACGGTATTTTGATCTACAAGTTGCTCTTGTATTATATTGTCTTTAAGCTACAAAACAAATGTATGAACCTTCTATGGAACAGAATTATAAACCTTTTTCTTTTAAAAATTATCAAACATTACATTTTCTTAAAATTTTACATCTGGTAATCTTACAAATCTCCTTGCCTTAGAATCCCATAATCTAAAACCCAATTCATCATTTTCATAAGCCACAAAAATACATATTTTTGATTTATTATCAAATTTAGATCTATTTTCCTTTTATATATGCATATATGCAAAACATCCAAAATTTTTTAAATGACTATAAGAAACATGTCTTCCACTTCACAAAGACTCTTGCACTTCATTATTTAAAAAAATGTGCTAATCTATTAATTAAATAAGTAGTAATCATAAAAGCCTCAACCCAAAAAGATTTAGGCAAACCTGCACTATCAATTATAAACCTTGCATGTTTAATTAACATTCTGTTGCATCTTTCTACTACTTCATTTTCTTGTGAAGTTCTAGGATGAGGATGAATATGCCAAGTTCCTTTTTCTTTGCCAAACTCATTGAATGCATTTGAAGTATATTCACCACCATTATTAGTAAATAAACATTTCAACTTTAAACCTATTTGTGTCTCTTTTTTAGCAACAAATGCCTTAAAAATATTTAAAGCAACATCCTTGGACTTTATTGGAAATACCCACACTTTCTATGTATAATCATTAAAGAAAGTAAACAAATATAATGAACCACTAATGATGCTGGATTTATTGCACCACAAATATCAAAATAAACAAGCTCCACTTTGTTAGCTTGCCTACATCCCATATTTCTAAGAAAATTCATCCTCTTTTATTTGATAAAAATAAAATTTTTGCAAACATTTGTGAAGCTAATTGCAAATTTAGGAATGCAAGAATGAGATTAAAGTACCTTCAAATTAGAATAACTGATATAGTTCAACTATTTATGCCATAACTTACTATCCTCCCTTGTGGTAATTGTAGCTATAGAATCAATCTACAAACGTATATCATCTCCTACAATATACATTGTACCCTTTTTTCTTTTTTTCTTTTTTTACCTTTCAAAATTGTTAAAATGCCATTGGTAATTTTTTCATTGATTACTTCTACATAAAAATTTTAGACCCAAATCATCAAGTTGAGAAATAGAAATTAGCTTATTAGAAACTTCAAGAACATGCTTAAATTATTAAGAGTGATTTTAGGTAAACTAAGCTATCGTACTAACAATTTTTAAAGAAATACCATTAGTAGCATAAACAACACTTGATAAAAATAGTTCATATGAGGTAAAAATAGATCAATTAGGGAAAGTATGAAATGAGGCTCCTATGTCTACATTTCAAATATCTTTTGTTGTGTTTCAAGAAAAAACCATAGATGATACAAATACAAGAAAATCAAAAACAAACTCATCCTCTATATGATTTATTTATGGACCTATGTTACTTTTTGATTTTTCCAACTCTATCTTTTCCTTTTGTTGCTATGATGCTTTTTAAGCTTTGTAATCATGACAATCCCTCTTTATGTAACCAAATTTGTGGCAAAACCAACATTCAACCTTGCTTTTAGAAGTTTCTTTCCTTTTACTCCTTTTTCTATTTTGTTTAGGTCCTCTGCTTTGATCACGTTTATTAGATCTACCTCTATTTAAAAGTATAAAAACATTACTTGATGATTGATCTTGTTCTTCAGGCAATCTTTTTGCTACATCCTAAAGAGTAGAAACTATACCATCAAAATTAATATGACCAGTACTCATAGATGTCATGATAAATATAATAACTAGATTCCAAAATTTAGGTAAAGAATTTAAAGTAGCACAACCCTTCACTAGCTCTTGAATTTTCACTTTCTATTCTTCAAATTTAACAAAAGAAACCATCATATTATCTAGATAATCTTGCAAAGAAGCACTTCTTTCATCTTTATATTAAAAATCTTTTGATAAATATAAAACTGATTAAAACCTAAAGCTTTATCAAACATGTTCTTCAACTTTACCCAAAGAGCATGAGGACTTGTTTCGTTTGAAAGAGATGCCAAAAGTCTGTTGCTCAAATAGGAACGAATCAGTATTAGTACTTTTTCTTGTAACTTTTTCCAGCCATCAAAGAGAGATTATCCTACCATAGAATATTCCTGTCATCAAAGACAACTATATGACTACAATATTGTATACTTTTTGTTTATTTTTTAAACAATTAAAATATTCCATTATACTTCTAATTGTTAACCTCATCTATCAAAATATAGTTAAACAAATTAGTTCAATGCTTTGTTAGGAATATGTAGTGAACTCTAATTTCACTTAAGACACTCTTATATTTGTGGCCATTGACTAAATTCTATTACAGAATTATGCTACTTACCTCTTGAATAGGTTCATATGGTTTATAACAAAGAGCTTATTCACTATTGCCATGAAAGGAAATTTAGGTTGCACTATAGTATCTAAAAATATTGGTAGAGTATAAATCAAATGCGAAACACAACCACCATCACATTAAATCAAGATGAAAAATTACATAAAATTTGCATTTTCATCATGAAATAAAACTTCTTTAAGAGATGACTTTAAACCTAAGAAGAACTTGCCACTGCAATAGTAAGATTATTTTGGGGAAGAGGACACTTGTAGCAATAAAATTATCTACATGTTGCACAATCTAATCATTATCCTTATTAAGCAATGAATATGGATTTTTATTAGCAAAAATATAACTCAACTGAATGCCAAATCGATACAAAATCAAATCAGCTTGAATGCCATAAAAAACTTGATTTTTTAGTAACCATCTACTAGAAAATGCAGTATGCACTACAAGAATCACCATAGTGGTTAACTATGTTGTAAAACAAAGCAAACTATCATAAATTTTGTTGCAAATAAAAAATAATATGAAAACATACCAAAAACAATCACCATAGTGCTTAATGATATTTTAAAACAAAGCAAACTACCATAGATTTTGTTGCAATTGAAAAAAAAACAAAATACAAAAACATACCAAAAATAATCACTATGGTACTTAAACTGTGTTGTAAAATAAAGGAAACTACCATGAATTTTGTTACAAATAAAAAATAATATGAAAACATACCCAAAACATCTTAAACAAAGATGGAAAACCAAAGGAATAAATGCCCAAAACCTTGCAAAGTATGAGAACAATGAAAAGGAGCAATCGAAGTCTTGTACTACACTAGCAGAAAAACCAAACATGACGATAAAGAGAAAGGTTTAGCAAAGCATGTCGGTGAAAAAATGACTTCTGAAGCGCACAGGTTGAAGGGCGCCCAAGTTGAAAAGATGACCAATGAAGTGCACCGCAGGTTGAAGTGTGCCCAAAATTTGAATAGGAAATTCTTATGTTTCGTTATCATCATCGGGTATTTTATGTATATCCATGGCTTCGTGCTTCCATGATGAACATGCTATGAGGATGCGGAACTGTCACAAAATAATATTGATGGATTGCTGCACTTTGTGCATAAAATGTCATGTCCTGCGTATACCAAACTTTCATGGTTACCGGTAACAATGTGGACAGCTCGTACAAAGGATAAACCGTATAGTCATAAACCTTTTTAATGAATCTTCAAAAAGCCCACATTGTTAAAAAAGATTCCCAATACCAAATTCATAAATCATGTGCCGGTCAACTATTCTTTTGCCTGTTCTTGAACCAATTGTATCTTATCCGCTACTAATCCGGCAGCATCGTCGCATTATGAAATGCGTTTGTTTTTGTGTTTGAATATTGCATACGTCTGCTTTGTGTTGCTACTATTTTGTAGGCATAGTCGTTTAGCACATGGCTCACGGTATCAAACAACTTGAGGAACAATATTTGGTTCTTGCTGTTCATATTGAACAGGATTGACACATAGCCGTCCGCGGATTTGAAGCCACGATGGTGATAGTGATGGCCATGTATAGAGTACTGCAAATGTCCAGAGTGTCTAGATAAGTTTGAACCAGCAACCTTAATGACTTGCTTTGGTTTTCAATTAATTGATTTGATTCTGAGTTGAAATCATGGCGCCACCGTTGTGTATGTGAAGCTGACATTTTGTGATGGCGTATTCAACTTGTGGAACATAGCGTATTCAACTTCTGGAACGGCAAAGCAACCGCCATCCATTCTAGAAATTAATTACAAAAAGTAGGATGTCCTCCAAAATGAGAACCACATAGTGCAAGCTATTTAACAGTATTTTTATATGTTGTAACTTGTAAATAATGGTGGGCTACGTGGTCCGGCACGGTGCATCCTTAAAATATTTCATTTCAGCTAAAAACCTTCAGCGTCCTGACTAGAAGAACTTCTGATAAGACTTTTTGTTGAGTTTTCAAACGGCTGGCGTAAGATACCATTGCCGCGTAAGAAATTCAGAGCTTCCAATGAAACTACGGCCATGAACTGCGAATAAGTTCCACAACCTACGTTCCACCGTGGTATCTTGTAGCTGTCGTAACTCATAAGTACCATGAGCCATTTTGGTGGTTGAATCTCGTTTTATTCTCGAGTTGGGCACAATCAGCATGATATTCATCTCTACTCCATTCTTCGGTGGAAACTGAAAAGTGAAAACTAAAATGGTCAAGCCGTACTTCCGTCACCCTGTACGCGCCATTCTTTGACTGCAATGTATGTGAAGTTAATACGTAACTTCTGATATCATTTCCGGGTTCATTACATCAGCATGAAATATTTTGCGGCTGCATACGTGCATTCTTTATCTCTTGTTCAATGCCGTTAAACAAATTTAGATCCCCATTTGGGTCAAGCCTGGCCTGCATTGAATCACGAAACATTACGCAAGCAGACACAACAAAACAATTAACCTACCCAGATGGAATAATAATCAACATAATCAGTCCAGCCCATGGCATCCTGCTGTCAGCCATTTGTTCTGTATGCAGTCAATCACCATCAATGATGTGTTTTTCAAAGATAACTGTGCTAAAAGTTAAACCTACGTTGGTCAATCACGATGCCTGCATGATGCATGCACAAAAACAGGAGACGTGCAAAACTTTATTTCTTTATCTTTTGTNTGGTCAATTGTCTTATTCTGTCTGCTTGGTCAATTGTCTTGTTCTGTCTGCTTGTTTAATGTTTTGCGATTCAATGTAGGCCAGGCTTGAGGCATGTAGGGATCTAAATTTGTTTAACGGTATTGAACAAAAGATAAAGAAATAAAGTTTTGCACGTCTTCTGTTTTTGTGCATGCAGCATGCAGGTATCGTGATTGACCAACGTAGGTTTAACTTTTAGCACAGTTATCTTTGAAAAACACATCATTGATGGTGATTGACTGCATACAGAACAAATGGCTGACAGCAGGATGCCATGGGCTGGACTGATTATGTTGATTATTATTCCATCTGGGTAGGTTAATTGT